>BPTQ01000005.1:282705506-282832051 GCA_019973895.1 Chrysanthemum seticuspe
AGGGGGGGGGGGGGTTTGTTACAACAAGATTCTCTGCCTTTTGCTTATCTAAATCCTTTTTCCAGAACACTTGTTCGGGTGTTAACAACGTTTGAGGCTTAAACATGTTCAAGGAAATCTAATTTTCCTTTTTGTAGTCATGGGGTCTGATGATTATGTTTTTCTCTTTACATGTAGGATTGTTGAGTTTCTTATCCATTTTCTCCCTAGTGACCTCATCTGATTTCTTATCTTCCTCAGTGCACTCAGCGCAACTAGGTTTCTGCCTAGGTTTAAGGATTTCATTGCCATCATAGATAACATTTTGAGCAGCTTTTGCTATCTTACCATACTCAGGGTTGGATTCCTTTATAATGGGGATACTATGCTTATCGCTGAGAACTCTATGCTTCGTGATCATGTGAGCAGTCTGAATGGTATTCCCTTGTACGTACAACTTATTTTCAAGCTTGTTTTTCAAGGTTTTTAGATTAGAAAAATCATTCAAAAGTTTTGATTCCTTAGCAATGAATTCTTGCTTAAGCATTTTAACATTTTCTTGAAGTTCTTGTTTTTGCTTAGCAGTTTTAGAAAGCTTTTCTTGTAAGGAGTTTAACTCTTGTTTTAATACTTCTTCTCTAAACTTACTTTTTCTAATAGTTGTACGCATTTGGTCATCCATTTCCTGCTCACGGGTGGTTAACTCAAACTTAGCACGTTGTTCATAAATATCAACTTGTTCTTTATAGGCATTCAGTTCAGAAACAACAGATCATTGAGCACATGCAGTGTATTCATAAAAAATATAGTCATCATTGACTGCAGAAGATGCATCACTTGGTACAGTCTCACTTTCACTTTGTTTCACATATTGATCATATGGGACAGCATTGATATTACCCATATTTTCAATATCTGACTCAAAAGTTTCAGTTGATTGTACTTTGTCATGTATCTTTTGCTCATCAACATCATCGTATAGTTTTAATACCTCTGAGATGATTGATTCTTTGGATGGACTAGCTTGCTGTGGTGAGGGGACCTTTGGAGAGACCATTGGAGAAATGCTAGCCATGAAAATTGTTTGTGCAGTAGGTTCATCATCGACGTCAGATTCGTATGCATCACAGTCTGCAACTTGAAAGGCATTCTGATGATTATAACCTATCTCCTGAATTGGCTGCTCATCCACATCTGCATCATATGTCTTGGCATTGCCCTCAGCAAGAAACAAAAGCTCCTCTTCATCCAACACAGCTCCATTATCCTGAGCTTGCACAAGTAACGTCTTGTCTTTGAAGTACTCTGCATTTTGAGGGCGTTTTGGAGAAGTGCAGTTCCTTGCTATGTGTCCATCACCACCACAGTTGTAGCACTTAATTTGCTTTGCTTGTCCTTGATTTCCATTTCCTCCCCTATACTGATTTTCCACATACCCTCCTCCTACTCCACATCTTCTTTGTTCATATTGTCTTCCTTAAGCTGGTTGTACTGTAACCTTTTCATCTCTGACCAAAGCATGATTGTGTAGATTGGAAGCAGTCCTGATTTCATTGTTAGTGTGAAGTCTGTTAGTATGTGGAGTGAAGGTTAAGTTTTGTTTAACCATAAGAGCCAGCTTATTGATAAAGTGTTCCATGACTGCATTGGCATCAGGTTGTTTGAAATTTGGATCTGGAATGACTTGAGATGCTTTGGTAGTAGTTCCATCATTGGTGTAGAAGGCTGTTGAATCATTTGACGAACTTGTTTCTCCTTGGTTGGTTTTGAACTGTTCAAGAATCCTTTTTTCAAACATAGCATGTCTCTCATTCTGAAGAAGGAATGCATAAAGTTGCTCATAGTTGGTGTTCTTCAATCCTTTGGTTAGCTTCACAGAGGTGACAAACTTATGCCATTCAGGATTCATGTTGTTCACAAATTTTGAGTTCAGCTGAATGTTTGGCATGGTCATTTTGATGTTCCTCATGTCATTCACAAGCTTATGGAATCTCACGTAGTACTCATAGACACTTTCTTCTGGCTTCATCTTAAAATGCTCAAATTCATCATACAACTGTGATTCTCTGTCTTCCTTGGTTAATTCAGAACCTGAGAGAAGCATCTTGATATTATCCCAAACTGCCTTTGCTTCAGTGTTGTGATTGATCAGCTTGTAGATGTCTTTTGGAAGACCCTGTAGTATGATGTTTGAGGCCCTGATATCAGCATCGAACCTCTTTTTCTCTTTATCACTGAGCTCATCATATGTCTTTGGTCTATCTATTCCATAGATCATTGTTCCATCTGCAGCTGTATCAATTAAGTCTCTTGTAGTCTCAATCTGATAAGGTCCTTCATCAATAGACTTGAGAATGTTGACTCCGTTTTCCTTTCCAAGACAGTACAATCTGATTCGTTGTGCCCAAGAGTCGTAGTCAGTTCTATCAAGCATAGGTGGACGAGTATCTGAACCAGCTGCTTGAACATCCTCAGCAACAGTGGAGATGATTATAGGTACGTTGGTAGACATGTTAACAGATTACAAGGGATTTTAAAACTCTATGATTAAACCGGGAAATAGATTCTTTAACGGGATTTTACTAAATCAAGAGAAAATCGTATTACAACCAAAAGTTCAACCAAGTCGCTAAGAAACCTTGAACCAAGTCGCTAAGCACCAAGTCGATGAGAATTATGACAACAAGTCGCTAAGCACCAAGTCGCTACAAATTTTGACAGCAAGTCGCTAAGCACCAAGTCGCTAAGTCGTCAAGTCGCTAAATAGCAACTCGCTAAGGTTCAAGTCGCTAAGAAAACTTAAGTACAAGTCGCTAACAAATTGAAAGCAAATCGCTACCTTCACCAAGTCGCTACCCGTAGTGGAGAATCCACTAAGTGTACTGTTTGTCGGCTTGTCTCAAAAGACAAGTCGCTAGGACTAAGTCGCTACCAAAAACCACTATAACTCGCTACCTTTTACTGAAGCAAGTAGCTACGATGAATATCACAACGAGAACCAAGTCGCTACCAAGAAAAACTTCAAAAACACACTTTTCAATCCAAAACAAGCTCAACCACAGTGATTCAAGCTTACCAAATCAAAACCTAAACACTTATGATGATCCTAAACACAAAAGTACAATCAAAATCCAAGCTTTAACACAAGAAATGATCCAAATGATGCAAAAACCACTAAACTTTTTCAAACTCAAAAACCATCTAAAAACCACTAGAAATCCAAGGATATGTAAGAGATGATCTAACCATGGCTCTTGATACCATTTGTAACATATTGGATTTCACAAACACACTAAATCATAAACACAAGAGGCGTATAAGATGAGTTTTAGAGAGAGAAAGTTAGAGGTTGGGAACTTTAGTGAGAGAAAATGAACATAATATTATGAGCTCCAACTCTCTACCTTGGGAGGTAGAGAGTATTTATAGGTCTTACATAAATCGCCACCTACGGGCTGTGGATCAGGCATACAGTGAGTAAAGACCCGTCCGTCCTCCACGGTGTTACTTAAACTAAATACTACTAAACATTAATTAATCTACGACTACGAGCTTTCTAACGATTACATATACTTGAGGTGACCGACTCTTTAATAACCGGATTTACTAAATCCTAACACGTGTGGTAAATTCAGATCTAAAGGGTTGTTGTTTGTCGAGTTGAGTCAACTCGGGTGAGTCGACTCAGACTCGGGTCAGTTTGGGTTTTGCTTGCTGCCTCGTGTTGTAGGAAGTATGAAAAACATGTTTGGTGCTAATTCGTGTGGTAAGAAAGATTTCTATGGGTGTTGTTTGATTCTGTGGTCCTCGGTTGAATGTGGAAACCCACATGATTCATGGTTTGTCTCGAGTTGTGCCTCGGATTTGCTGGTTTTGTTTTTGTCTCGACTTGGTATAAAAATTGAATGACCACGGGTCGGTTTGATTATGGTGGTCACGATTTGGTTAGTAAAGACAAGGATAAAAAGGGGTCAAAAATTTAAATGTTACATGTAATGGTGATGGTGTAAGCATCTGTTTCCTTTTTTTTGTTTAATATTAGTATTTAGGTTTGGTAACTTGGCAAAAATGGTCCTCCAGAATTATGAAACGAGTATAAATGCGTTTTTTGGGTTAAGGGTTAATTAATGTTGCCACGTGTCAGTTTTGGTTACAATAAGAGTCATTAAGAAAGTTTTTTGTTTTAATAGAAAAATTAAAAGTTTATTGTCACAATAGTAAAAGGTGAAAAGTTTGTATATTTTTTGGACCATTAACCCTTCAATCTTTGATGATAACTTGTCGATTCTTACTTCATGTGTTGAACAAGATAATTTATTCGTCGATTCTTACTAGTGATGTTGACTAAGAAAACTTAAACTGCCTAATTTGCGAACGTTTACCTGTTTTGCCACAAAATGCACCCATGTGTCAACTTTCTTAGCTGATGCTACGGTCTATTTTTCATTTTTGTTGTCATGGTTTCATGATAGGCTCCTTGGTTATGTTTTGAACAATATTTTTTAGAATTTTGCCCTTTCGTGTGCGGTTGGGCAAGTCGCACAAGACAATAACGATACATATGAGATGCATACTCCCGTTTATTAGTGTGATCAACATTTTATACATTAGTCAATAAGCTGCAATAAAGTTTAAATTACAACAAATTAAAACTAAAAAAAATGCAAAAAAGTTATAACTTTGTGTTAGACGGGACTTGCACAAAGACTAGCCAATTCAGCTGCGCGAGCAAGCCCCTTCAAAAAATTATGATGTAGGCTCGACCACCTGGCCGACCTTATGCAAGAACCCCTCCAAGGTGCAATGGAGGCAACCAACCTAGGCCATGGGCCTTTTTGATCATCCATTAACCCCATCAAGGTAAGTGATTTTACCAATACCATGTATCTTAGTTTTATAGAACACGACTTCCCCTTAATCATTGCACGCCCACCGATGCGGGAAGTAACTAAATAATACTTTTCTTAATTCATACATTAGCAGAATGCATCCCAATATTTGTGGCTTCTTACTTTCTTACTCGTGAGAAACTGAGATCGATTATATAAGTACATGATCTATTTCGATTTGTCAAGAACTTAAGTAACACTTGTTTTTCACTTTTAGTGTCTCGTTTTCTTAACAGGCTCCTTAGTTAGGTCTTTTAGTTTATCTTTTGTTTAAAGAAAATGACATCAGAAAGACAGAAAGTAAGTTTTTGTGGCCTAATTGTCAAACATTTCAAAGATGTTGGTTTGGACATTTAGCGGGTATAAACCTATTACCCCAAAAAAACTTCTAAAAATTTGTGAGTAGTGCATTTTGGCTCTTTCACGAAGGCAATGTAGACAATAAGCTGAAATAAAGTAAGTTTATTCTCTTGAAAAAATTTCAAATCAGAAAGAAAACAGTTTAGTTGTATTTTTTTAGGAAACAATCTTGAGCAAAAGTTTGAACCAGTGCTCTTTCATTAGTACATTTTGTCATTAAAGTCAATTTTGAACTAAGATTGGTTGGAGCCCTTTGATAAAAAGGACTCTCCTAAAATTGGCGTATGCCACTTTATACAACGAGCACACGGTATTCTTTAGTAAAAGGCGAAAGAATAGTTCGCTTTGTGCTCATTGCATGGCTGCGTGCCTTTCACCCATCAAACTCCTTGGGTTATATAATCACTTGCACTCCCTTTGTTTTCTTCAACCAGCCGATGTGGGATAAACCCATTTTGGGTTGTCCAAAAGTTCTCTTCATCACTTACTGTGCATTCAAAATTTATTTAGTGGAGTGATATTCTTGTTGTTGTCTCTAAGAAGTTTGATATTTTGGATTGATTTGTGCCACTGAGTCATGACCTAGTCGAAGCCACCCAGAGTGTTTAACAAAAGGTATGTTTACATTACAGCCATTTCTTGACACTGTAGTTAAGTTCGTGACGGTACTGATATATATGCATGCCTTTAATATATCATTGATCTCTGTTTTATCATGATGAGTAGCTGCTCAGCTTGAAATCACCACATGATAATCGTTTAAAATGGTTCGAAAAAGTACTCCCGGAGTTGGAGATCGAGGTATTTGTTTCTCACTTTTCTTACTTTCATTTTCATTTATAGAACGGTTCAAGTTTAAATAGTATCCAGATTCTTGTTAACGTTTTATAGTAATATCCCTTAATGAAAATACTACATAATCCATGATTTCTCACAAATATTTTGTACTATAATTTAATATATTTTAGAAGATACAGAGAAGAACACCAAATAGTAAGAGTGTTTCTCTATTACTTACATAGTTATATTATTGCTGTTAAAACATAAGAGCTTAGCTATTTTCGACATGAGTACATTATATATATACCAGCAGGGTACCCGCGCGTTGGAACGGTGGGTATCTTGAAATAAAATTTTTCGATGAATAATGTATTTTAGTTTATTATATTCTTTTTAACAATAAATTTACGGATATCAAGAATTTCGTATAGTCCGTTGGCCCGTGTGTGCTCGGGCTCGAGTTTGTTTGGTTCGCGCCCGTTCGGGCTCATGCCCATTTAGCTCGTTGCCCGTTCGGGCTTGAATATTTGTATAATGTGCTTTATTATTTGTAGTAGTGAAATTTAATGCAGGAATTGTGTTTAATTTGGTTGTACAATATGCTTGATAATTTGTATTTCTTACGTAAAGGGTGTTTTAATAACTGTATTAATTGTTCTTATTGACTAGTTAAATAATTGACTACATTAAATAGCATTAATGTGGTGTTTTGTTGTACACTATGCTTCTTGTCTTGTAAGTCTGAAAATTATGTGCATTAAAGTGTTGTACATTATGTTTCTTTTCTTGTAAGTAGTAATCATTAGGCTGGACGCAGTGGAGTCTTTTAACTCGGTCGGTCAACAAAATTTTCAACCATGACCGATATTCATATCGGTCATGTTGAGTGTGGATCGTTGGTCATCATATCGGTCGAAGTCAAATTTTTTGGGTATCGGTTGAAATTACAACCGATATTCAATGCTCCCATATTCTCCCATTTTCCAAATTTGACCGTTGCCATATTAAAATAATAATAATAATAATAATAATAATAATAATAATAAAAAAAAAAAAAAAAAAAAAAAAAAAAAAAAAAAACTTTAACTTTTCCTATAAATACCAACTCAAACACATTTCTAAAACACACAATTTCAATCAACAATTCTATCTCAATACCTTCAAACACATTCTTTAATATGTTGTTCGAGCTTTTTTTTTGTTCTTCTTCGTCTTCCGACGATGAAGAAGTTTTTAGTGAGTTTGTGGAGTTTGCGGATTTTGCTTGGAAGGCTTACAAAGCATCAGAGCCAAAAGTTCGACGAAGGTACATACGTAGGGATCATGAGGGTGCTCATAATGCTTTTCCATTTCTCGGCTACACCTTCCATATAGCTAGATTTGGAACTCTCCGACGATTTCTTCTTATTTTTCTTAGCGGCATCACGACCAGTTGGTCGTTCAGGCACATCTGAGTCGGTTTCAGAAGTCCTTGCTTTTTTCCGACCCGCATCTTGGCTTAAAAAAGCCGACATCTCATTATCCTTCCAAACCTCATGGTCCTTAAAAATTTCCCAACAATGCTCCAATACAAACGCATGATTATACACTATTTGAAATTCTTCACACGTTCGTCTGTAAACAGTGAGGTCATTCTTACCACTTCCATAATTCCTATAAGCATTGTCGTAAACGGCACAAAACTGACTAACTCTAGGACAAATCCTATTTTTCCACTTGGTAATAATCGAGTTGTATGTTCTGTCTGCACCAACCTCTTTTTCGATGTAAGTAATCAGTTTCTGCCAAAATCCCTTAGCATTTTGGTTGTTTTCCGTTATGCTATTCTTGGACGTATCACACCAAGCATTGCACAACGCGATCTCTTCTTCGGGTGTCCAAAGCGACGAATCATTCTTGGTTTCTTTCTCAATAATCTTCTTCTTATCCTTTGGGTGAGTTTGGTAAAAGTAGCAGTGAGCAGTAGCAGTGAGCTGCGAGGAGTGAGCTGTGAGTTGTGACAACTCACAACTCACCGCTCACAGCTTCTTAAAGAAGCATTGGAAAAAATGAGCATTCCTAAAAAATAGCAAAGCTCACCGCTCCTTTGCCAAATGAAAAATAAAAATCTAAAAGCTCATCGCTCACCGCTCATCGCCAAAAAAAACTCTAAAAAGCTATGCGCCAAACATAGCCTTTGTAGCTCGTTTCTTAGGTTTGACCGGTGACGTCTCTTCCGAAATAGTGTTGTCGTCGTCATCATTTGTAACCGAATCGTGATACGATCCATGAGCCGAACCTTGACCCGAACCGTGATACTCTTGAGTCGGATAACCCGAACCAGTTCCCACATAAAAATCTGGATTGGTGTATAATAGTTCTTCAAAATCACAAGCATCAAGATTCATACGGTTAACCGGAGAATAATGTTGATAATTTGAATAGGAAGACGTTGATGAATCCATTGTTGGACGATACACCGATTCGGGTGAGCCATACATAGATTGTTGGCTTCAATGGGAATTGCTTTGTTGTTGTTGTTGGTTGTTTTGATATGGTGGAACAAATGGACGATTCATAGGACGGTTTATAAAAAAATGGATTGTTAGTTTGTTGTTGTGGAGGTTGTTGCGCTTGATAATCCAAAGTAGCTGGTCGGAATTTGACGGTTGGTGAGACACCAGTTAACCGGAAATTCGGATTCGGTGTTAATTGCGGGATGTTTTGTTGCGATTGATAATCCAAAGTAGCGGGTCGGAAATTGACGGTTGGTGAGACACCAGTTAACCGGAAATTCGGATCCGATGTTAATTGCGAGATGTTTTGTGCCAATCGGGATTCTCGGCCTTTTGGTTGTGGTGTTTTCTTAGACATTTTGATAGAGAGGATTGTGAGATTTGTGGATTAAGTGTGTAAATATGATGTGTATTTATAAGGTAGTCTAATAGATTTTTTATTATTTATTTTTTTTTTATTTTTTTTTATTTTTTTTTTCAAACGGTACAAAACTTAAACGTTCATTATTATTACTATTTTTTCCCCTAGCCGTTACACAACGGTACAAAACTTAATTCTCTTTTTTCAATCGATCGTTAAATCGATCAAGTGTGGTAAAAAATGATGGTCGATCGAATTGCCGCAGAAGAGCGATCGACTAGGAATCGATCGACTAAGTCGATCTTCGATCGTTACTGGGAGCAGCCTAAGTATTATCTGTTCGCATTCTACCTGTCAGTATCCCGTAGTCTTGTTGTTCGTTTATATCCAAAATTAAAAATATGTATTTCTAAAAAAAGTCCATCATTAAAACTTCCTTTCTACCCCGTTTGGATCCAACTTGTTCACAAAACACACACAAAGACACACCGTAATTTCACACAACCAAATTCCCGTTCATCGTATCTCCGAATCTCCGATCATCATACCACCGATGGACGGTCCGGTGGGAATTGGCCAACCCCAACCCCAACAACAACAACAACAACAACAACAACAACAACAACAACAACAACAAGACCAACAACAAACAAAAGTTGCGGAGAGACTGGAACGGGATTAAAAGCAGCACTGTGGAAATTGGTAAATAAGGGAGGCGTCTACACTGTCCACAAGTAAAAAGACCTTACTTGAGAGAAGGCTTGTGTATCACTAGAATATAACAGTAGCATAAACCCTGTTTTTGTTTTTTGTTGGGTTTTGGATTAGTTGTCGATGTAGATGGTTAATAAGGTGAGATGAAGCAGTTCTGGATTAATAATCACTTTTTAGTTTGGTTAAATCTGCAACCATGGATTTTAAAGAACTGTATAATTTTGATCGATGTGAGATGTTGACAAAGTCACAGAAATGTAAAATGTGAAATTGGTCTGTAATGTTGATCATGAGCTTTGTAAACCTTGTGTTCATGAAATCAAATTAAAAATCTAACTCATGTTGATCTCATTTAGCTTCCACTTGGTTGAACAAAGCATAAGCTATCTACTGTTGACTGCCACCCTAGTTCATTCACATATAATGCCACACCAACAGAGATACCTCTCTTAAGTCTTGAATAGCAGATATGTCCGTCGCTCTCTTTTGTGTGCCAAACTGCCAATGGCAAACTATCTTAGGTCAAGTCTGAAAGACTGATATATGTCTTGGTTGTGTTGCTTTATGTTCAAAAGTGAAGAAATTTTCCCGGTTAAACGCGAAGAGGGAGATGTTTTGCAAAAATCTTGTGGATTAGCGATGTCTTTAATGTTAATTTCTCGCATGACCTATTCACGAAAAAGAAAGTTTTAAGTTCGAAAAAAGCACCCTCTTTTGCTTAACTTTGTCAAGTTAACTGGATCATTCATGTATGACACTCGTCATGATGGTTTTTCTAGGCAGAATCAGCTCGAGTTCAAACTTATTCTGATAGCTGCTTGAAATTGCCTATGGTTTAGTAGGCTCATTTACTCAAAAAAATTATAAGCTTTGTCAACGAAAAAAATCTTCAACAAGAGCTCTGTTAACCTAACTTAGGGCTGATAAGTTTCTGTAACAAAACTTTTATAAGCTTTGTCAAAGAAAACAATTTCAACGAAAAATAAGTTCCAGAATTTTCGAACAAATGGGATGAGGTGGTGGTGCAAATTATCCCAGGTTTAATTAGAAGAATTGTTCGAGTTGTGGTTGCCAAGCTGTTATTAGGGGCATTGTGCAAACTTTATTTGGCAAAAACGCAACAATCAGCTTTTCAAGAAAGCGTACGTTTGAAGCTCTTATCAATTAAGTTCAAGCAGTTGGTTCAAGTAGGCAGGATGCAAGAAGAAAAGGGTATCCCAAGGTTGAATTATCTAAGAGCTCATGTGTACATAGTATTTCAAAGATGTTGGTTTGGACATTTACAGGTACTAGACGACTACCCGTGCATAGCAACGGAATTTTATAACGACATATCGTTTAGTGATAAAAAAAAGTTTATAGGTTATAAACGAAAAATAATAAAAGTTTGAAGATTTGGGGATTAAACATAATATTTTGAAACCTGGTTCGACCCGGGTGGTTCAACCGGTTGAACCGTTCCGATCGAAAAACGGGTCGATTTAAACGAGTCAACCCGATGGGTTTGGTCAAAAACTGGTCAAATTAAACCGAGTCAACCCGCCGGGTTTGAAGCGTCCCGGGTCAACCCGGTTTTCGGTTTTCGATATGTATTAATAGTTTCCTTTTGAAATATATGTTTTCAATTTTTTTTTAGTTTCAAATTTTCGCTTTTTACTTTTTGGTTTTTCCTTTATATATAGTATAGCAGGGTACCATCACGTTTTAGCGGCGGGTACCCTGTGACGATTAACCGGATAAATAGATCTCGATGAGATCTAATTCCACCAGTTTGTATCGATTTCAACAGGTCATCTCTGGTTCATTTTCGGATGTCTTTTATTGGTTAGCCAAACCGGTAGTGACACCGGTTTTGGTTGAACCCTTTGGTCCGGTACGGTTTTCAAAACTATATATACCATTAACTTGTTAACTTATATGAAGCTTTGTGTGTTTTATTAATTTGTATAATGTGTATAATAACATGTACTTTTCATTTTAGGGTGTTTTAAAAATTACATTAATTAGTGTGTTTAATTATTTTATACTTTGTATTATGTTGTAGCTTGTTTAAATTGTACATTGTGAAAAATTTATTGTACTTTTTAATAAGGGTGTTTTAATTGGTTGTTTTTAATTTGATAGATATGTTTTTAATTGGTTGTACAATGTGAATAAATTATTGCACTTTTAAGTAATTGGGTGTTTTAATAAGAGTATTAATTACACTATGTATTTCTCTCACCTTTAACTTTCAAGATTTCATTTTTTAAGATTTGACCATACACTCTTTATATGTAGTATAGATAAACCCTTTACCCGAAAAAAAGCTTCTATAAATTTGTGAGTAGTGCATTTTGTTGGGATTTTAGAACCAGTTAACCATTAGCTTCTACGAGTACGCAGCGGATATTGGATCTAGTTAATACAATTATGTTACCAAGTAATTAATAAACACATAATTAATACAATATTAATTAATTAAAAGGGTTTAAGAAAAGCTAACATTGCTTGGGAATTGATCTCTAGTAATGGAACAAGAAACCTTACGAAACCTTAAGTATCTAAAATAGATACCTCGAAGAGTATCACACAAAAACCCGATTAACGTGTACGTTCGATTGTTGCTAGTCGAGAACGTAAACAATAAAACCAAACAACCCTTTGTCACTTGAATAAACCCACAAAACAGAAACTCAAGACCTGTTTTTTTCTGTCCGTGAACCCCAAAGAAAACAGCCAAAAACTTGCTTTCCAATTTCACCCGATATCGGACAAAGGAGGTCCGATATCTACTGCCTTCTGTCCGAGATATAATACCACGACCAGAATCAAAAATCCAACTTTGTTGCTGCTGTTGTGTCAACCAGAAGACCAGGAAACAAAGTGCAGCCAATATATCAAACACCTAGATCTTCTTGAATCAATACAAGCTTAGGTTTTATCAAAACTTAAAAACCCTTAATCGATTTAAAGATGTAATCGACCAAGAGCCAAAAGCAGGAAAAGATTATTCGGTTTTAGGGATGATGTTATGCGTACAATATGAGGAGGGGTGTGTTTGCTTTTATAGTCAAGCAAACCGACTCCTAGTAGGAATCAAACTTGTTCGACAAGTTCCAAAAACCCATCAAACTTTCCCTCCTTTTTCCTCTTGCCCGATCATCAGCTAAACAAGGCCCAAGGCAGCTTTTGTTTCGACCCAACTTGGAACTCATAACAAGCCCATGGGTCAAATAGTAATCGGGCCAAGACAGCATATCGGGTAAGCTAATTATTCAAGTATAGAATACGTTCAACACGTATACTCGTGTTTATCGCGTGTGCCCCCATCGGCTCATACACAATTAGTTGTTTTGTCGTGTTTTAAGACTCCCACAAACCAACAGCTCCCACTTGGGAGTTGATGTGTCGAATGGCACACAAAACTAACGACGGAAACGCCTAGCAAACGCTCTCACTCGCTTTTTAACTAAAAGTGTCTGAGAGAATAGTTTCGCAAAAGTTTCTCAGTAGCATGGTCATTCAATGTCTTGCTTTAATCATTCTTTGTTTTAGATACTGTTAAACCATGGATTATGGATCTCAAATCATTCCATATAGTTTAACCATTTAGAATCTCGTTATAGATTTTAATTCAGATATACCAAATGTAATCAAGAATCATCTTGTATTACCCTTTGGGTATGGCCAGACAGTTATCTGATTAAATCTGGAGAGGCGCCATGGTATCTTTCTGCACATATCAAGTGGAGTAACAAATCCTTTATTGACTACAAGTGTTGTGGATGCTGCTTCACATCACTCCGAAATATAGCTTTTATAACTACCTTGTTCAGATAGCGTTTTGCATATACTTACAAAAAGTGATATCCACACATAACAGAACTTACTTGCATCTCAAGTCTAAGGACGAAGATAACAAACCATTTTCAATATTTTACTTATGACAAGGATCCAAAAGTAAATGTTTGAAAGTTGGGGAATCCAATATGCATCTCTAGTGAATACATATGAGTTTGGCGAGAACAATCCGAATTCTCGTTAAATTATAACCAACACTCACATTTGCCTTATCATAACAATATTCCCATATTGTTAACCGATAATGGACATATTTAGAATGATAAATCATTTAATGGATTAAACATGCAAATATGGAATAACAGATTATATGAATCTAATAACAAATACCTCGTATCTTTATTAATCAGAAAAAAATAATTGTCTTACAACTCCAAATTATCCAAATACTAATTAACACACAGTTTACATGAGACTACTAGCATGTACCAAACCTATTTCTCTAGTCAATTTAGAATGCTTAGGGAAATCTAAAGCTTTCGTAAATGGATCAGCTAGATTGTCATCTGTGTGAACCTTTAATATCTTCACATCGCCCATTTCAATGGTCTCTCGAAGATAATGAACTTTAGCGCGATAATGTCTAGCACCTTTAGTGATTCCGTTTTCATTTGCTATAGTAATGGCTCCAGTATTATCACAATACGTATTTATGGGTTCTTTAATTGTGGGAACAATGTTCAACCCAGAAATGAATTTACGAATCCATACAGCCTCTTTTGATGCATCACAAGCAGCAATATACTCAGCTTCAGTAGATGAAGTAGCAAAAATACTTTGCTTAGTGCTTTTCCAATCAACAACACCTCCATTAAGAACAAATACATATCCAGTCTGAGATTTTAAGTCGTCAGCATCTGTCAGATATCCAACATCAGTGTAGCAAGAAACCCTGAGCTCTTGTTCATCTTTACCTCCATAAATTAGAAACATATCCTTAGTATTTCGTAAATACTTAAGAATATTTTTCACAGCAGTCCAGTGAAGTTCACCTGGATTCTGTTGAAATCGGCTTGTCACATTCTGTGCGAACGCAACATCAGGACAAGTACATCTCACAACATACATAATAGAACCTATAGCCGAAGCATAACGAATTCTTTGCATGCGCTCTTTCTGAGCAGGTGTTTCAGCACCTTGCGACTTACTCAATTTAAGCTTATCTTGCATTGGGATTGCGCCACGTTTGGAGTTCTCCATACAAAATCTTTTCAAGATTTTCTCAATGTAAGCACTTTGACTCAAACCAATTAATCGTTTAGATTTGTCTCTATAGATTTTGATTCCAAGAATATATGCAGCTTCTCCTAAATCTTTCATGGCGAAACATCTTCCAAGATAGGATTTTACATCTTGTAACATTGGAATATTGTTTCCCATAATCAATATGTCATCAACATATAAAATTAGGAAAGTGTCATAACTCCCACTAGCTTTCTGATATACACATGGCTCATCTTGATGTTGAGAAAATCCAAATTTCTTTATCTCATCATCAAAACGTTTATTCCATTGCCTCGATGCTTGCTTAAGTCCATAAATGGAACCATTGAGCTTGCATACACGGTTAGGATATTTTGGGTCAATAAAACCCTCAGGTTGCTCCATATAGACCTCTTTGTAAAGATGTCCATTGAGGAAGGCGGTTTTGACGTCCATTTGCCATATCTCAAAGTCATAGTATGCAACTATGGCTATGAGAATCCTTATAGCTCTAATGTCTGCTACAGGAGAAAAGGTTTCTTCATAATCAATCCCGTAGGTTTGAGTGAAGCCCTTTGCTACGAGATGAGCTTTAAAGGTGTATACCTTACCATCCATGTCAGTCTTCTTCTTGAAGAGCCACTTGCTGCCAACTGTCTTGCAGTTAGGAGGAAGCTCAACTAAGACCCAGACTTCATTTTCTTTCATGGATTGCATTTCCACATTCATTGCATCAAGCCATTTATTGGATTCAGGATCCAGCAATGCAGCTTTATAGTTATTGGGTTCACCAAGATCCCCTAACTCATGTTCCTCAGCGTCAATGTATAAAACATACGGTCAGGAGCACGGCGTGTCCTATTGGACTTCCGAATGGGAACAATATCACTTTGAGGTTCTTCAATTTCTTGATCATCCTCATCATGATGAATGCTAGTGTCTAAAGAAGGATTTATATCTTCTTCTTGAAGTAATTCAAGATCATCCAAACTCCCACTTGCTTTAAGATCCATAAGATTACTCTCAAAGAACTCAGCATTTCGAGCAACAAAAACTTTGTTCTTAGATGGAAGATAGAAAGAATATCCCATAGTTTCCTTAGGGTATCCTACGAAGATACACTTAATAGCTCTAGGTTCAAGTTTTTCATGTTTGGTAAGTGTATCATGCTTAGCAAGTGCCTCACAACCCCAGAATTTTAAGTAAGACAGCTTAGGGGCTTGCCCATGCCATACTTCGTATGGTGTCTTTTCAACCTTCTTAGTTGGAACCATATTGAGAATGTGTGCAACAAACTCAAGGGCATAATCCCAAAAGGACTTTGGAAGAGTAGTTTGTTTCATCATAGAATGCACCATGTCAAGCAGGGTTCGGTTTCTCCTCTCAGATACACCATTGTGTTGTGGAGTATAAGGAGGAGTTCGATGGGCAATAATCCCATGCTCCTTTAGATGATCCAAAAACTCTTGACTCATATATTCACCTCCACGATCAGAACGTAGTGATTTTATGGTCTTCCCGAGTTGATTTTCTACTTCCTTTTGAAACACTTTGAATGTTTCAAACACTTCATGTTTATGTTTCAGCAAGTAAACATAACCATACTGACTATAGTCGTTAGTAAAAGTCACGAAGTAATTTGCTCCTTGTCTTGAAGTGATTCTAAATGGGCCACATACATCTGAGTGTATAAGTCGGTTTTCTAGCCATCTTACCAGACATACAAGCAACACACTTTTCAAGAGACTTACTGACAGATGAGTTGAGAAGTCCATTGTGTTGCAACTTCTCCATGCGTTTCTTGCTAATGTGTCAAAGACGACCATGCCACAAGAGAGCAGAGTCCAAGTTAGTCTTGGCTCTTTTATTTCTTACAACAAACATAGAACTTTCATTTGTATTCGAATAAGACATTTCAATTTCAAAAACACCATCACGAGGAATAGCAGTAAAATAAACAACGTTATTCCTAGAAACTGAAATATAATTATTCGATTCAAAGCGGTTAATAAAACCATCGTCATACAAACGAGAAACTGAAATAATCCCCCTAGTAATAGAGGGAGCATAATGACAATCATTTAAAACAATAACTAATCCACTTGGGAGTGATAAATGATAACTTCCAATAGCTTCAACTTCTGCCCGTTGACCATTGCTCACGTACAGACTTAAAGCTCCTGGCTTTAGCTTCCTACTGCCCCTTAGACCCTGAGTATTATTACATATATGAGTACCACAGCCAGTGTCATATACTAAGGATGATTTAGGGAAAGAGTAGAGTTCTATAGTTAAAATACCTGAAGAACTAGCTGCAAGAGACTGTTTTTTCTTTTTCATTAACTCGGCGAGATACTAGGGACAATTCCTTCTCCAATGTCCTGTCTCACCACACTGGTGACAGGTAGCGTCCTTTGCTGGATTATCCTTCTTGGGTGGTGGAAGAATCTTGGGTTTGGATTTAGAGGAAGAAGCATTGTATGGCTTATACTCAGGAGCATAACCAAACTTGTTGTTTCCATTCCCACGATTCCCCTTAGCAGCCTTGAACGATTTGTTTTTCTTTTGGTTTTTTTGGACCTTACCACCACGCACATAATGAAGTGCAGGTGCAACATCTTTCTTTGGCAACGTCTGCTCATGTTGCTTAAGCATAGCATGCAGTTCATTTATAGTCTTCCCCATGCTGTGCATATTAAAGTTATGCACAAACGAGATGTACTCCTTTAGAAAGACCGATTAGGATCAAACTAATTCCATAGTGCAGAGTAATTGGGTGACCAAGACGTTCCAAACTGTCAATGTAGCTCTTCATCTTCAGAACATACGAGCTAACCGATTGACCCTCTTCCTGCCTGCATGCGTGGAATTCACGTGCTGTTTGTAGAAGCTCTTGTTCTGCTTGTTGGGAGAACATAGACTTCAACTCTTGAAGCATGTCATAAGCACCAAGATGAGTTAGATTTCATTGGATCTCTAACTCCATGGTCATGAGCATGAAGGCAACTATGTCCTTTGAACCTTTGACCCAAGCAGTGTGAGCTGCAAGAGCCTCAGGTAGGACAGGGTGGCCAGGAGTAGCAACAGGTGCTGCAGGTATGGGATGCTCTAGATAAGCTTCCTTATCTTCAGCTGATAGTATAATGCGAAGCTGGCGATACCAATCAATGAAATTAGGTCCAGTGAGTTTTTGTTTCTCAAAGAAACTCCTGAGTACCGAACTGTTTCCGATTGAAGTAGTCATCTACAATTCAAAAGTTCAAATAATTAGTATTTTCGATAATTACATTCTTAAAAGAATTAACTACCCAATTAATTACTAATAAGACTAAGATCCATCTTGCAACCCCATTTAATTACCATAGGTCTGACCAGTGTATAAAAAAATAGGACAAGAGGTAAGCGACGAGCGTTAATTGCATAATGCAACTCTTAGAATTTATGAGACTATTTAAGACATTAGTATCAAGTAATAATGTCAAAAGCATGTTTAGTTCTCATCTTATGCCTAAAAGTCGAGGTCTGACCAGGTTAACTCGAGATAAGTCGACCAAGTATGAACGTGTAAAAATAACCAGAGGTCTGACCAGTGAGAAATAATTACTATGGGTTGGAAAGGCCCTTAGGTCTGACCAAAGAAGTCAATCCAAGTGCACATATTCATAGTTGGATGGCATAGACTTAAAATTAACAAATAGGTATGCGCACATAAATGTGGTAAAAGTCGTGTACAAAGAAGCATCCAAAACAGCTTTGTTACACTAATTTTAAAAACTTTTTGGTAATGACACTGTAGTGATCATCATGGTTCACGGTAGCTCCAATCGAACGCACAGGGGGGCGGAGGACCAGGTAAGCGCTGAAGCATAACCTTAGACATCCTTTCAGTGTGACTGTGCGCACTTCTTTGAACCCCCCTTTGAGTTTGTTCTAGTGGGTGAGCCATACATCCCAAGTGTCCATAGCGTCTAGTTTTTAAATTCTTGAAAACGTGTTTCATATATTAGGTCACTTTATTTTACAAAAACAATTTTCCACGAATCAAATAGCAGGTCACAATGAGCATGGTATTTAGGCGTGTAAATAAAGACCAATATTAATGTTATGGTTACGATATGTATTATTCCATATTGCATACAATTAGGTGTCAAAGCAAGTAATAATCCACATATAGGAATCACAAACATACAAGCATAAACATCAATACAAATAACCACATATTGTTCCGAGTCCTCTTGCGAGTCTTCCCCAAACGGAGAACCATAAGACCGTCACTAGGATGAAATACCTAGATCGCCCCATACATCACTTAGAAAAGCAATTGAGTGAGTCTTGTGGCCGGAAAAACACAAAAAATAGCATGGCAATCTCAATTATCAATTAATTACGCAATTTATGTATTTATAAACCAATATGTAATTCTAATTATCATAATAATTCTAATTAACAATTAATAAACACAAATTAACTTTTAATTCTAATTAGCAAGTAATTTTAATTTAACATGTAATTCTAAGATAACAATTTAATTTTAATTAACAAGGTAATTATAATTAACATGTAAATTAAATTTTAATTAACAAATTAATTCCAATTAACAAATTAATTCTAATTATCAATATAATTTTTAATTTGTGTGTGACTAGTTATTATTTATTAAAAATTGACAAGTATTGCATGTAATTGTCAAAATTAAAATAAAATAAAATAACTAAACTAGGTTTCATGCAGCCTTTTAAAACATGTTTATTAATATCATAAACGTGTAACCCATAATCGCAAAAACGAGTTGACTAGTGATGCCACTGTTGGGATTTTAGAACCAGTTAATCATTAACCTCTACGAGTACGCAGCGGATATTGGATCTAGTTAATACAATTATGTTATCACGTAATTAATAAACACATAATTAATACAATATTAATTAATTAAATGGGTTTAAGAAAAGCTAACCTTGCTTGGCAATTGATCTCTAGTAACGGAACAAGAAACCTTACGAAACCTTAAGTATCTAAAATAGATACCTCGAAGAGTATCACACAAAAACCCGATTAACGTGTACGTTCGATTGTTGCTAGTCGAGAACGTAAACAATAAAACCAAACAACCCTTTGTCACTTGAATAAACCCACAAAACAGAAACTCAAGACCTGTTCTTTTTCTGTCCGTGAACCCCAAAGAAAACAGCCAAAAACTTGTTTTCCAATTTCACCCGATATCGGACAAAGGAGGTCCGATATCTATTGCCTTCTGTCCGAGATATAATACCACGACCATAATCAAAAACCCAACTTTGTTGCTGCTGTTGTGTCAACCAGAAGACCAGGAAACAAAGTGCAACCAATATATCAAACACCTAGATCTTCTTGAATCAATACAAGCTTAGGTTTTATCAAAACTTAAAAACCCTTAATCGATTTAAAGATGTAATCGACCAAGAGCCAAAAGCAGGAAAAGATTATTCGGTTTTAGGGATGATGTTATGCGTACAATATGAGGAGGGGTGTGTTTGCTTTTATAGTCAAGCAAACCGACTCCTAGTAGGAATCAAACTTGTTCGACAAGTTCCAAAAACCCATCAAACTTTCCCTCCTTTTTCCTCTTGCCCGATCATCAGCTAAACAAGGCCCAAGGCAGCTTTTGTTTCGACCCAACTTGGAACTCATAACAAGCCCATGGGTCAAATAGTAATCGGGTCAAGACAGCATATCGGGTAAGCTAATTATTCAAGTATAGAATACGTTCAACACGTATACTCGTGTTTATCACGTGTGCCCCCATCGGCTCATACACAATTAGTTGTTTTGTCGTGTTTTAAGACTCCCACAAACCAACACATTTTGGCTCTTTCACGAATGCAATGTAGACAATTAGGCTGAAATAAAGTAAGTTTATTCTCTTGAAAAGAATTTCAAATCCATAAAGAAAACAGTTTAGTCGTACACTTTTCAAGAAAACAATCTTGAGCAAAAGTCTGAACCAGTGCTCTTTCATTAGAACATTTTGTCGTTTACATTAACTTTGAACTAATATTGGTTGGAGCCCTTTGATAAAAGGGACTCTCCAAAAATTGGCGTATGCCATTATATACAACGAGCACACGGTATTCTTTAGTAAAAGGCGAAAGAATAGTTCGCTTTGTGCTCATTGCATGGCTGCGTGCCTTTCATCAATCCAACTCCTTGGGTTATATTATCACTTGCACTCCCTTTGTTTTCTTCAACCAACCGATGTGGGACAAACCCATTTTGGGTTGTCCAAAAGTTCTCTTTTATCAATTACCATGTCCAATTGTAATGGTGGCTCACTTCTTGTACATATGTCCAATTGTAATGGTGGCTCTCTGTGTAGATACCTGGATGGAGTGGTTTGTCAAACGCAAGGGCTACAATTTTCGGTGATGTTTTCCCCCTTTCGGAGGATGAGCAGGTGCTTCATTGTCAAACATATGAAACTTTTTTTATGCTGTGTAGGAATCGCTGTCACATGGTAAGTGAATTGCATGTCAAGATATTGATATTTGTTTCAAATTTGTAAATATTCAGGAATGGGCACATAAGCAGTACATAGCAAAACACCAGCAGGCACCATCACAGAAATGGGGAAATTTCTACTACTTCAGGATGCAGAATATAAGGTTTGTTTTCTTCATGCAAAAGCTTAAAACAGTGATATGCAGAGATATATATTTTATTGGGGGTTTTGGCACTGTTGCTTGGGGTTAATGTCAAGGAATAGGAGGCTCTTCAACCCGATGAGATTGCTGTTAATGGCGGTGAGCATAACCTCAAGGTTACCGTTTGAATTGACAATTGTAAATTGTTATTTGTTTTGCTTTTAAGGTATTGGTTTTATATCCTACAAATTTAATGTCGCAGGAGCTGAATATCATGTTTTCCAAGCCTCTTAAAGAGCTGTTTTCATTGGAGAGTGAGGTGGATGATGTTTCTCTGATATCAATAGATAGCAAGGGGACCGATATTTGTGTTCGTCAAGGTGCACAGGTATGAACTTGTTAATGGGATTGTTCGGCATTGGGTTTTGAAAGTTAATCTGATTTTTGCATTTTCAGTTTTTCACTTTGAATCGCATAAGTAATTTCTAAAGTTCGAGTATAGGGTCAAATAATAAGTTCTGCATAGAAGTAGTTGCAACAAATCTGTTTCAGAGTAGCTAATTATTTACTATTTAGGGATCTAACTTATCAGAACTTGCTAAACACTCGAACAACAAAAAAAACATCCGAAAACTATCTCCAACACCACACACACATGCATACAAGTCTATTATGAGATGTTATATGACCTGAACCTCCATTTTCTGCAGTTTAACATACAAAGGTTGGTATTTGAAGACTGGAACGGGATTAAAACACTGGAAGAAGCCAAAGCAGCACCATGGAAATTGGTAAATAAGGGAGGCGTGTACACTGTCCACAAGTAAAAAAGACATTACTTGAGAAAAGGCCTGTGTATCTCTAGAATATAACAGTAGCATAAACCCTGTTTTTGTTTTTGTTGGGTTTTGGATAGTTGTTGATGTAGATGGTTAATAAGGTGAGATGGAGCAGTTCTGGATTAATAATCACTTTTTAGTTTGGTTAAATCTACAACCATGGATTTTAAAGAACTGTATAATTTTGATCGATGCGAGAAGTTGACAAAGTCACAAAAATGTAAAATGTGAAATTGGTCTGTAAGGTTTGATCATGAGCTTTGTAAACTTGTGTTCGGGAAATCAAAGTAAAAATCTAACTCATGTTGACCTCATTTAGCTTCCACTTGGTTGAATAAAGCATAAGCTTTCTACTGTTGACTGCCACCCTAGTTTATTCACATATAATGCCACACCAGCAGAGATACTTCTCTTAAGTCTTGAATAGCAGATCTGTCTGTCAGTCTCTTTTGGGTGCCAAACTGCCAATGGCAAATTATCCTAGGTCAAGTCTGAAAGACTGATATATGTCTTGATTGTGATGGTTTATGCTCAAAAGTGAAGAAATTTTCCGGGTTAAATGCAAAGGGGGAGATGTTTGCAAAAATCTTGTGGGTTAGCGATGTCTTTAATATTAATTTCTCGCATGACCTATTCACGAAAAAGAAAGTTTTAAGTTGGAAAAAAACACCCTCTTCTGCTTGACTTTGTCAAGTCAACTGGATCATTCATGTATGACACTCGTCATGATGGTTTTTTTAGGCAGAATCAGTTCGAGTTGAAACTTATTTTGATAGCTGCTTGAAATTGCTTATGGTTTAGTAGGCTCATTTACTCAAAAAAATTATAAGCTTTGTCAACGAAAACAATCTTCAACAAGAGCTCTGTTAACCTAACTTAGGGCTGATAAGTTTCTGTAACAAAACTTTTATAAGCTTTGTCAAAGAAAATAATTTCAACAAAAAATAAGATCCAGAATTGTCAAACAAATGGGATGAGGTTGTGATGCAAATTGTCCCAGGTTTGAGTAGAAGAATTGTTCAGAGTTGTGGTTGCTAAGTTGTTATTAGGGGCATGTGCATGCTTTATTTGGCAAGAACGCAACAATCGGCTTTTCAAGAAAGGTACAAGACCAGCAGATCATATTTTTGATATTATCTTTTCGAGCGTACGTTTGAAGCTCCTATCAATTAAGTTCAAGCAGTCGGTTCAAGTAGGCCCGATGCAAGAAGAATGGGGTATCCCAAGGTTGAATTATCTAAGAGCTCATGTGTACATATAAGACAAAGGAATAAGCTTAGACGAAGTTAAGACCTCAACAAACTACTGTAAACTTTATAACTCAAGAAGTAGACGGGGCTGCGCGAACGCAAGCCCCTTCAACAAATTATGATGTAGGCTCGACCTCTTGGGCCGACCTTAGGAAGGCACCCCTCTAAAGTGCAATGAGGTCACCAACCTAGGCCATGGACCTTTTTGATCATCCATTGACCCCATCCAGGTAAGTGATTTCTCCAATATCATGTATCTGGTTTTATACAGCACCACTTCCCCATAAGTTTTGCACGCAGGCCGATGTGGGATGTATTCAAATACTTTTAATTCGTTATTCGTTATCAAAATGCATCAAAATATCAGATGAGTATTAAGTTATACTTATAAAAGTATAACCAAGTTTACATGACATAGATAAGGTACATAAATAACCACCTAATTATCTGAACGATAACCCATTTTGTCACAAAAACATTCTTATCTGAAGCTACGGCCTGTTTTTTATCTTTGTTGTCATGGTTTCATGATAGACTCCTTGGTTAAGTCCTGTCTCTTTGCAAAGTTATTGTTCTAGCTTGTTCTCATATCTTTACCTTGGTTGTTCTTGCTCATGTGCATCCCCACTATCCAGCTAGTCTAATGGCCAACATAGGGTAGAGAAATCGTAATTTCTGCAACGTAAAGAAGGTGTAGTTATGTTTGAACTTTAATAACTCAAAAGGGAACCGAAAATGAGTAATCTACCCTTTTATATGTTAAGGTGAAGAGGTTTAAGTTAGAGTCTTCGATCAAAAGGAATCAAAAATGAAGAAACTAGAATGATATAAAGGATTGTGTCAAACTTCGTACTTAAATGGGTAAAAGAAACACATCCATATGGGCCAACGTCCGAGATGACACTAAAACTTAAGTTAAAAGCGTTTCAAGGCATCAGACTCTTTGTTTAACAAGAGATTTACCGTGCACTGGTCAGCTTGTGTCAAATAAATCTATTTCTTTTAAAACAATGAACGACAACGGGGCTGGAAATAGTTCACTAGATCCCTTCGCATAGACATCATCGCAAGGATTTTTTATTATACATAGTGTAGCTTGAAACTTATGACTGGTCTATCACCTCAAAACATGGAGCACAAAATAACACTTGCGAGTTCAGATGCTTTAGATGCAACGAGAAGAGAACAATTACTTTACACTAACACTAAGAATTTTTAATTATGTATACTTATGTGTGTCTAAATTAATACTCCCTTCGTCCCAAATTATAAGTCAATTTTTTATTTTCAAAGTCTTTTTCTTCCGACTTTGACCTTAATTATTTCTTTTCATGTTATATAATACTTTATTTTCAAAATGCATTTAAATCACATATCCATGTATATATTTTACATCAAGTATTATATAACTCTAAAAGAAATAATTAAAGCCAAAGTTGAAATAAAATGACTTTTGGAAAAATCAAAATGGACTTATAATTTGGGACGAAGGGAGTATCTAATAATATTTTAACTAAGTTTTAAGAATATTAATTTTAATATCTAGCTCCTTCTGCACAAAAAACATTTATCTAATAAATAAATATTTTCTTAGAAAAGAAAACTATAGAACATTAAAACTAGTAATTGGAGCCAAAAAGACTACTATTGTTGATTGTCACCCGAAGACTAGAGCAAGGGAAAGGCAACAAAAATGTATGTTTCTCGTGTTGGTTTGGCCTCTTATTTGTAATGATCCCACCCTTGGCCAAATGGCTTACCCAGGCAATGTGGGATGCTAACACCATTTCATAAAATCGCATCCTTCCCTGCATACTACTTTTCCATTCCTCCATTTCGAACAAGCGCCTCCTAAGAAACTACCGAAAATTTATACACGACCAAGCCCCTCCTAAGAAACTACCGAAAAAATACAAGATTGACAGAAACTTGGTATGTTACTGAAGAACAAGACAATACCATACAACCGTTAGCATTTGTGAGAACACCAATGGTGCATACTACCTCTCATTTATTGAAATTGAAACGCATTGAGAATACCTTACAAACAAGGCACTACTTAGAAATGCATCAAGTAAATTGGTTACCTAAATTAATCTTTTTACAGGAAAATCTACAACGAATTATGTTTTGTGTAGCACACTTCCAAGTTCCAACTAGGGGCGTTCATTGGTTCTGTTTTCAAGTTTATTGGGTTGTTCAGTTCGGATTCACTATTTTGAAAAGTCGTAGAGGCAAACCATAATCTAACCAAACTAATTTTACATCATATATCATATAAAACCAAACCAAACACCATATTAAAATTCGATTTGGTTGAAACCAAGAAATCATATGACAATAAATATAGATTGACAAGTTCAAATAAGATTAACAAATCAAAATGTGTGTTAACTGCCAAAGGAAGTTCTGTTCTTTGATGGTAGGAGTTTTATATTCTAACTTTGCAATTTTGATACGCATAGAAAAAATTTGATTTGATGATGTTTAGTTTTGAATGATAGTTAAGATAGTTAGTTTGGAAGATAACATTATGTCTAATGTTTACTCTTTTATTTAGAAAATGTTCCCACTTTTTGGTTCAATTTGGTTAAAGTTTCGTCCAAATCAAACACTGATAACACTAAACAACCGTACTTTCGATTTCTTTTACCGGAAAAAAATGGTAAACAAACACGGTTAAGGGTCAAAAGTTACATGTCATATGTCTATTTAGCGAAATCATAGTGTTTTCTCTTCTTTGTGTTGTAAAGATACGATAAAGAACAAGCTAGCTAAGCTAAACTGTAAGGTAAATTGAGTTCTTCATATGATTTTTCTCATGACAAAAGATGGACTATAAGACAGTGAAATACACTAAGACGTAGTTAAGACCTCAACAACTTATTATAAACTTTATAACTCATGTATTAGTCAAGGCTGCGCGAACGCAAGCCCCTTCAACAAATTATGATGTAGGTTCGACCTCTTGGGCCGACCTTAGGCAGGCACCCGTCCAAAGTGCAATGAGGTCACCAACCTAGGCCATGGACTTTTTTGATCATCCATTGACCCCATCCAGGTAAGTGATTTCTACAATATCATGTATCTGTTTTTATACAACACTACTTCCTTTTAATCATTGCACACAAACCGATGTGGGATCAGCAGAATGCATCACATGAGTATGAAGTTATACTAATGTTTATATGACATAGATAAGAATATAATGTGAGCACTCTCTTATCTTAAACTTTTTGCTCATGTGCGTCGCTATCCAACTAGTCCAACGGTCAAGATAGAGAAGCATTGGCAGAGATTAAGGGGGAGGGGGGAGGGTGGGCACGTGCCCCCCTAGCGAAAAAATGTAATGTAAAATTTTCGAAATATCTGGCTATTTTTGTAATTTGCCCTCCTAACGAACCGATTTATAATGTTCAGAAAGCAAGTGTTGTTCATATTTGAATCTGATAACTTACTTGTTCATGTTTTCCTTTTTTGGTGTCAAGAAATGATACATTAGGCCATCAATGCACAACAGAGACTAATTACAAGAGAATACGAACACCACTTCCTTGTTCAATCTTTGATGATAACTTGTCGATTCTTACTTCATGTGTTGAACAAGATAATTTATTCGTCGATTCTTACTAGTGATGTTGACTAAGAAAACTTAAACTGCCTAATTTGCGAACGTTTACATGTTTTGCCACAAAATGCACCCATTTGTCAACTTTCTTAGCTGATGCTACGGTCTATTTTTCATTTTTGTTGTCATGGTTTCGTGATAGGCTCCTTGGTTATGTTTTGAACAATCTTTTTTACAATTTTGCCCTTTCGTGTGCGGTTGGGCAAGTCGCACAAGACAATAACGATACATATGAGATGCATACTCCCGTTTATTAGTGTGATCAACATTTTATACATTAGTCAATAAGCTGCAATAAAGTTTAAATTACAACAAATTAAAACTAAAAAAAATGCAAAAAAGTTATAACTTTGTGTTAGACGGGACTTGCACAAACACTAGCCAATTCAGCTGCGCGAGCAAGCCCCTTCAAAAAATTATGATGTAGGCTCGACCACCTGGCCCACCTTAGGCAAGAACCCCTCCAAGGTGCAATGGAGGCAACCAACCTAGGCCATGGGCCTTTTTGATCATCCATTAACCCCATCAAGGTAAGTGATTTTACAAATCATTGCACGCCCACCGATGCGGGAAGTAACTAAATAATACTTTTGTTAATTCATACATTAGCAGAATGCATCCCAATATTTGTGGCTTCTTACTTTCTTACTCGTGAGAAACTGAGAACGATTATATAAGTACATGATCTATTTCGATTTGTCAAGAACTTAAGTAACGCTTGTTTTTCACTTTTAGTGTCTCGTTTTCTTAACAGGCTCCGTAGTTAGGTCTTTTAGTTTATCTTTTGTTTAAAGAAAATGACATCAGAAAGACAGAAAGTAAGTTTTTGTGGCCTAATTGTCAAACATTTCAAAGATGTTGGTTTGGACATTTAGCGGGTATAAACCTATTACCCCAAAAAAACTTCTAAAAATTTGTGAGTAGTGCATTTTGGCTCTTTCACGAAGGCAATGTAGACAATAAGCTGAAATAAAGTAAGTTTATTCTCTTGAAAAAATTTCAAATCAGAAAGAAAACAGTTTAGTTGTATTTTTTTAGGAAACAATCTTGAGCAAAAGTTTGAACCAGTGCTCTTTCATTAGTACATTTTGTCATTAAAGTCAATTTTGAACTAAGATTGGTTGGAGCCCTTTGATAAAAGGGACTCTCCAAAAATTGGCGTATGCCACTTTATACAACGAGCACACGGTATTCTTTAGTAAAAGGCGAAAGAATAGTTCGCTTTGTGCTCATTGCATGGCTGCGTGCCTTTCACCCATCAAACTCCTTGGGTTATATAATCACTTGCACTCCCTTTGTTTTCTTCAACCAGCCGATGTGGGATAAACCCATTTTGGGTTGTCCAAAAGTTCTCTTCATCTCTAAGAAGTTTGATATTTTGGATTGATTTGTGCCACTGAGTCATGACCTAGTCGAAGCCACCCAGAGTGTTTAACAAAAGGTATGTTTACATTACAGCCATCTCTTGACACTGTAGTTAAGTTCGTGACGATACTGATATATATGCATGCCTTTAATATATCATTGATCTCTGTTTTATCATGATGAGTAGCTGCTCAGCTTGAAATCACCACATGATAATCGTTTAAAATGGTTCGAAAAAGCACTCCCGGAGTTGGAGATCGAGGTATATGTTTATCACTTTTCTTACTTTCATTTTCATTTATAGAACGGTTCAAGTTTAAATAGTATCCAGATTCTTGTTAACGTTTTATAGTAATATCCCTTAATGAAAATAATACATAATCCATGATTTCTCACAAATATTTTGTACTATAATTTAATATATTTTAGAAGATACAGAGAAGAACACCAAATAGTAAGAGTGTTTCTCTATTACTTACATAGTTATATGATTGCTGTTAAAACATCAGAGCTTAGCTATTTTCGACATGAGTACATTATATATATGCCAGGGTACCCGCGTGTTGCAACGGTGGGTACCTTGAAATAAAAAATTTCGATGAATAATGTATTTTAGTTTATTATATTCTTTTTAACAATAAATTTACGAATATCAAGAATTTCGTATAGCCCGTGCCCGTTCGAGCTCGAACCCGTTGGCCCGTGTCTGCTCGGGCTCGAGCTCGAGCTCGTTTGGTTCGCGCCCGTTCGGGCTTAGGCCCATTTAGCTCGTTGCCCGTTCGGGCTTGAATATTTGTATAATGTGCTTTATTATTTGTAGTAATGAAATTTAATGCAGGAATTGTGCTTAATTTGGTTGTACAATATGCTTGATAATTTGTATTTCTTAGGCTGGGCACAGTCGTGCCTCAGGTCACCAGCGCCACATCAGCTTTCTCTCTCCGACGACCAGACACGACCAAGTTGCCACAGTCGATGACTGAACTTTTTTTTTTTTTTTTAATTCAAACATTTTAAACAACAAATTTGAAATTCATTAAAATAAAAACATTACAATATATTAAAAATAAAAATGATACGAAATACATAAATCATAAATCCTAATCTGAATGCTCCCCGCATGCAGAGTCATACGAGGGAGTCCGATAACCGGCAAATTCCTCGATACGAGCCAAATCTTCTTGGTCTAGCAGAGATTCCCCAACAAAGCTGGCAGTCGAAGTTGATGCACCTACACCATCTTTTTCGTTCTCCCGATAGCTCTAATTGATTTTAGTGCTGATGTTGTTCGTTATTTGTTGAACACACTCTCACAACTTGTCAGCAATGTCGTCGTCTTTGCGGGCTTCATCCATAAAAAAATTGTCGATCACGGCTTTTCGTGCAGGCGTAATGTCGTTGCAAGTCGTGTAGTATGCTCTCATACGTTGCTTCTCTGCCCTTGCCTGCTCAAACAGATGGATAACGTCTATAATAGCGTTTTTTCGAGCCACATCATCTTCTTCGCATTGTTTGTTAACGTACATTTTCATATCTTCAACGGAATGGGGGAGACGGCAAGCCATAATAAATCTTGTGTTGAGAAGTAGTTTGAGGTTGAATTGTGTTTGAAATTGTGTGTTTAGAAGTGTGTTTGAGGTTGGTATTTATAGGATGTGAAAAGTGGTAAAGTTTTTTTTGGGTGCCCAACCGATGTGTAGAACTCGACTGTGCCCAGCCTTATGTAAAAGGTGTTTTAATAACTATATTAATTGTTCTTATTGACCATTTAAATAATTGACTACATTAAATAGCATTAATGTGGTGTTTTGTTGTACACTATGCTTCTTGTCTTGTACGTCTGAAAATTATGTGCATTAAAGTGTTGTACATTATGTTTCTTTTCTTGTAAGTAGTAATCATTAGGCTGGACGCAGTGGAGTCTTTTAACTCGGTCGGTCAACAAAATTTTCAACCATGACCGATATTCATATCGGTCATGTCGAGTGTGGATCGTTGGTCATCATATCGGTCGAAGTCAATTTTTTTGGGTATCTGTTGAAATTACAACCGATATTCAATGCTCCCATATTCTCTTATTTTCCAAATTTGACCGTTGCCATAAAAAAAAAAAAAAAAAAAAAAAAAAAAAAAAAAAAAAAAAAACCTTTAACTTTTCCTATAAATACTAACTCAAACACATTTCTAAAACACACAATTTCAATAAAAAATTCTATCTCAATACCTTCAAACACATTCTTTAATATGTCGTTCGAGCTTTTTTTTTTTTGTTCTTCTTCGTCTTCCGACGATGAAGAAGTTTTTAGTGAGTTTGTGGAGTTTGCAGATTTTGCTTGGAAGGCTTACAAAGCATCACAACCAAAAGTTCGACGAAGGTACATACGTAGGGATCATGAGGGTGCTCATAATCGTTTAGTGGCGGCATACTTCTCCGAAAACCCGCAGTTCGACGCAAGAACATTCCGTCGGCGGTTCCGTATGAGCCGAGAACTATTCACAAAAATTGTTCGAGAGGTAACCGATCATTCTCCTTATTTTCAACAAACTCTTGATGCTAGGGGCATACCTGGTATTAGCCCATTGGTCAAGTGTATCGTGGCCATTCGTCAATTGGGATACGCGGTCGTTCCTGATTCTCTTGACGAGAATCTGGCAATGGCTCCAACAACATCCCGTGATTGTCTCCGTAAGTTTTGCAAGGTTATCATGGAGTTATATGGTGCTGAGTATTTGCGAAAGCCCACGTATTCTGACCTTGAAAGATTATATGCTCATCACGAGCATAAGCATGGCTTTCCTGGGATGATGGGTTGATTGTACAAGTTGGGAGTGGGAGAATCGCCCAAATAGTGCGAGAGCTCAATATGCTAGGGGTGATCACGGGCCACGTCCATTCATTTTATTGGAAGCGGTCGCTTCCCAAGATTTATTGATTTGGCATGCGTACTTTGGTGTCTCCGGAATGAATAACGACGTAAACGTTTTACGTCGTTCCCCTGTTTTCAATGATATCAAATCTGGGAGAGCACCAGACCTTGAATTCGAGGCTAACGATGTGGCTTATAAAAGGGGATATTATCTTACTGACAGGATATATCCACAATGGTCCGTTCTTATTAAGTCCATTTCAAATCCTCCCACAGGTGATGAAAAAAGAATATTGTACAAGAGGAAGCACGAATCAGCAAGGAAAGATGTGGAACGGGATTTTGGTGCGTTGAAGAAGAAGTGGAAAATGCTTAAAGTTCCTGCTCGAGGATTGTATAAAAAGGATATCCAAGATATTATGTATACATGTATTATATTACATAATATGATCATTCGACACAAGCAGCAAGCGATATGTCCTACATGGTTCGAAAATGAGGGACACCAAGATCACGATCCCTTAAGATCGCATGAAGAATCGTTAGTAGTTACTCAGGAGCTAATGGACGCATCAACTCATCAAAACTTAAAATCTGATTTGATCGAACACATTTGGAGAAATCGTCGAAATCATGTCAATCAAGAAAATGAAGTCATAGTGACGATGACGATGAGGAAGACGATGAAGATTTTTTTTAATGTTTTTAACGTTATTTGAATAATTTACGTAATGTTTTTAATGTTTATTTGAATTTCGTACTGTAATGTTTTAAATTTTAATGAATTTAAATTTGTTGTTTAAAATGTTTGAATTAAATAAAAAAAAGTCGGTCATCGACTGTGGCAACTTGGTCGTGTCTGGTCGCCGGAGAGAGAAAGCTGATGTGGCACCTGGTGATCTGGGTCACGAGTGTGCCCAGCCTTATAGTCATTAATAACATTGACCACTTTAATAGCATTAATGTTGTAAGTCTGAAAATTACATCATGCTTATTATGTTGTACACTATGCTTATATTGTTGTAAATCTAAAAATTGGTTGCAGCTATTATACATTGTGCTTAAATAGTTGTAATTTTTGGTGAATGGGTGTTTTTAATAGTATTAATGTTGTTTGATAGAATTTTAGTCTTAATATGACACCACGCTTTACTTTATTGTACAATATGCTTACTTTGTTGTAATTATGAAAATTGGGTGCATTAAAGTGTTGTAAACCATGCTTAATTTCTTGTACGTCTTAAAATTAAGAGTGAGATGCCTTCGTGCATTATAAATAGTATAGATATATATTTTTTTTGGCAGAAAATAAGATAATATATTGATATTAGAGATTAAGAAAATCCCTTGATAAAACACCTGAGACACTACATCATAAACATTGAAACTAATATTTTGATGAACTACTAGAAATTGAACTACAAAACACTTTAAATTGGCATCTTGACTTTAAACTTGAGATCTTAACTTGAACTTGAAAATGTGAGAAATACTTGAACTTGGAATCATGTGAACTAAAACATGAGAAGTTGACACTTGAAACTACTTGAACTTACAGCTTGCTTGAGAACAAATTAGCCCAATAGATACCACCACTGAGTAGAGGGGGGTTTGATGTCTTGACTAAGTTGCTTGATAACCCAACTCAAACCCGAAACAATACGAAATTTCGACATGAGTACATGACGTCAAACAGGGATGGAACAAGGACGTGGAGTGACCAGGTGCACATAATAAACTAAGCAATATTGTAAACACAATTTTCAGGGGTCGACTGCATTTAAGAAAAATTGAGTTTTTTTTTTAACAAAATTAACAATACATATGACACAAATATCCATAGGTATTCCTGGACCCCGAGACCCACCCTGATTCTGTCACTGACGCAGAATACGCACAAACGTACATCAAAGTTAATATAAGATTAAATGATGTGGCTCTGTCGGAGATTTTATTGATAACAAGGAACTTAAAGAATTAAAATCGATCTAAATGCGAATCTTCAACATTAATTTTCCTTTATCTACTTGATTTAGTATAAAGTATTTAGGTACTAATTTAATCGATCACTATAGATATTATGTATACGTAGTTGTAACTAGGGGTGGGCACAAAAATCGGAAAACCGAATCGAAACCGCAAAAAAAAACCGAACCAAATGATAAATCGTCAGGGGCGATTTTGACTTAAAAAAAACCCGCATGTTTGGGGCGGGTTTTGGTTGCTTACGGAAAAACGAACAAAAAAAAACACCCTACCCCACTTTTATCTATTTTCAAAATATTTAAATAATCTTATCTACATAATTATTTTAACAAAAGATTCAATATATCTTTTGGGTTTTTGCAAAACTTATTAAAAATGCTAAAACTTGCATTTCATATTTCTATTGATTTTTATATTGTTCTTTCGTACTTTATTTGATAATTTTGAATTTTTAGGTGTTATGCTACTACTAATCTCGTTTGAATAATGTTGTATGGAAACATAATTTTTATGTTTGATGGGAAACTTGCTAGTTATTATTTTTTATTGATTGACATTAGAACGAAATAATAATGGAATAGTTAGGAGTTATGATAGTTCATAACTAACTAGTTTATTTTTCAGTAAATTCAAAAGTAAAAAAAAATGAAACCAAATTGATTGAATGAGAAAAACCAAATTAAAAAACCAAAACCAACTGGTTTGCAATTTTCAAAAAACCAGAATTTTCGATTTGAGGTTTCGTTTTAACCAAAAACCACCCCATGAACGTGCAACTCAAATATCCTAAGTTTTATACAAATCATATGAACCAAAGAAAATGTTACAACTTACCTTTTCCTTTTATCAATTTTACATCAATACTTTTATAAAAATCTAAACTTCATTACATCCCCGGGTATACGTAAAAACAGTCTCTTTACTTTCGAGTTCTAAGGCTGCCCCCAGTAAGGAGGGTCAATCCCTCTCATTTTCTTTGCCACGTCAGCTTTCTCTCTCCAGCGACCTTCAGGCGATTGGGTGCCCCAGTAAGGGCGACCATGATCCATTTTTTTAAAAACATTTTTAACACAAACTAAAATTTCATTAATAATTAAAAGGTTACATAATAATTATAATAAAATAAAAACATTACGAAACTTATTAAAACATTACAACACTTATTAAAAACTAATAATCTAGGTTGTGGCGTGCCTTGATCGAATATTTGATTTCCTGCATTTTTTGTCGTTGTAGTGCGGGCAAAGATGGGTCGATTGGTGTGCTATAGAATATGATGTCTTTTTCATATTTCTTTTCTCACTCAAATTCAAGTTTTTGTTGTTCTGGTGCCAATCTTTTGTCATCCATTTCCGCTTTCTTTTGCTCCAGCTCCAACTCCTTTTGCCTTTGCTCCAGCTCTTTCTTCTTCAAGTCGTAGTATCCGTCTGCCAGCTCCTTCTTCTTTCCCAATGCCATGGACTTAATGCTTTTCCATTTCTCGGCTACACCTTCCATATAGCTAGATTTGGAACTCTCCGACGATTTCTTCTTATTTTTCTTAGCGGCATCACAACCAGTTGGTCGCTCATGCAAATTCGAGTCGGTTTCAGAAGTCCTTGCTTTTTTTCGACCCGCATCTTGGCTTAAAAAAGACGGCATCTCATTATCCTTCCAAACCTCATGGTCCTTAAAAATTTCCCAACAATGCTCCAATACAAACGCATGATTATACACTATTTGAAATTCTTCACACGTTCGTCTGTAAACAGTGAGGTCATTCTTACCACTTCCATAATTCCTATAAGCATTGTCGTAAATGGCACAAAACTGACTAACTCTAGGACAAATCCTATTTTTCCACTTGGTAATAATCGAGTTGTATGTTCTGTCTGCACCAACCTCTTTTTCGATGTAAGTAATCAGTTTATGCCAAAAACCCTTAGCATTTTGGTTGTTTCCCGTTATGCTATTCTTGGACGTATCACACCAAGCATTGCACAACGCGATCTCTTCTTCGCGTGTCCAAAGCGACGAATCATTCTTGGTTTCTTTCTCAATAATCTTCTTCTTATCCTTTGGGTGTGTTTGGTAAAAGTAGCAGTGAGCTGTGACAGCTCACAACTCACCGCTCACAGCTTCTTAAAGAAGCATTGGAAAAAATGAGCATTCCTAAAAAATAGCAAAGCTCACCGCTCCTTTGCCAAATGAAAAATAAAAATCTAAAAGATCATCGCTCACCGCTCATCGCCCAAAAAAACTCTAAAAAGCTCTGCGCCAAACATAGCCTTTGTAGCTCTTTTCTTAGGTTTGACCGGTGACGTCTCTTCCGAAATAGTGTTGTCGTCGTCATCATTTTTAACCGAATCGTGATACGATCCATGAGCCGAACCGTGATACTCTTGAGTCGGATAACCCGAACCAGTTCCCACTTAAAAATCTGGATTGGTGTATAATAGTTCTTCAAAATCACAAGCATCAAGATTCATACGGTTAACCGGAGAATAATGTTGATAATTTGAATAGGAAGACGTTGATAAATCCATTGTTGGACATACACCGATTCGGGTGAGCCATACATAGATTGTTGGCTTCAATGGGAGTTGCTTTGTTGTTGTTGTTGGTTGTTTTGATACGGTGGAACAAATGGACGATTCATAGGACGGTTTATAAAAAAATGGATTGTTAGTTTGTTGTTGTGGAGGTTGTTGCGATTGATAATCCAAAGTAGCGGGTCGGAAATTGACGGTTGGTGAGACACCAGTTAACCGAAAATTCGGATCCGGTGTTAATTGCGGGATGTTTTGTTGCGATTGATAATCCAAAGTAGCGGGTCGGAAATTGACGGTTGGTGAGACACCAGTTAACCGGAAATTCGGATCCGATGTTAATTGCGAGATTTTTGTGCCAATCGGTATTTTCGGCCTTTTGGTTGTGGTGTTTTCTTAGACATTTTGATAGAGATGATTGTGAGATTTGTGGATTAAGTGTGTAAATATGTTGTATATTTATAAGGTAGTTTAATAGATTTTTTATTTTTTTTCCAAACGGTACAAAACTTAAACGTTCATTATTATTATTATTATTATTATTATTATTATTATTATTATTATTATTATTATTATTATTATTATTATTATTATTATTATTATTATTATTATTATTTTCCCTAACCGTTACACAACGGTACAAAATTTAATTCTCTTTTTTCAATCGATCGTTAAATCGACCAAGTGTGGTAAAAAATGATGGTCGATCGAATTGCCGCAGAAGAGCGATCGACTAGGAATCGATCGACTAAGTCGATCTTCGATCGTTACTGGGAGAAGCCTAAGTATTATCTGTTCGCATTCTACCTGTCAGTATCCCGTAGTCTTGTTGTTCGTTTACATCCAAAAGTAAAAATATGTTTTTTCTAAAAAAAGTCCATCAATAAAACTTCCTTTCTACCCCGTTTGGATCCAACTTGTTCACAAAACACACACAAAGACACACCATAATTTCACACAACCAAATTCCCGTTCATCGTATCTCCGATCATCATACCACCGATGGACGGTCCGGTGGGAATTGGCCAACCCCAACCCCAACAACAACAACAACAACAAGACCAACAACAAACAAAAGTTGCGGAGAGACTGGAACGGGATTAAAACACTCGAAGAAGCCAAATCAGCATTGTGGAAATTGGTAAATAAGGGAGGCGTCTACACTGTCCACAAGTAAAAAGACGTTACTTGAGAGAAGGCTTGTGTAAAAAGATCGTTTAGTGATAAAAAAAAAGTTTATAGGTTATAGATGAAAAATAATAAAAGTTTGAAGATTTGGGGATTAAACATAATATTTTGAAACCCGGTTTGACCCGGGTGGTTCAACCGGTTGAACCGTTCCGATCGAAAAACGAGTCAACCCGATGGGTTGGGTCAAAAACTGGTCAAATTAAACCGAGTCACCCGCCGGGTTTGAAGCGTCCCGGGTCAACCCGGTTTTCGGTTTTCGATATGTATTAATAGTTTCCTTTTGAAATATATGTTTTCAATTTTTTTTTAGTTTCAAATTTTCGCTTTTTACTTTTTGGTTTTTCCTTTATATATAGTATAGCAGGGTACCAACACGTTTCAGCGGCGGGTACCCTGTGACGAATAACTGGATAAATAGATCTCGATGAGACCTAATTCCACCAGTTTGTATCGATTTCAACAGTCCTCTCTGGTTCGTTTTCGGATGTCTTTTATTGGTTAGCCAAACCGGTAGCGACACCGGTTCCTGGTTGAACCCTTTGGTCCGGTCCGGTTTTCAAAACTATATATACCATTAACTTGTTAGCTTATATGAAGCTTTGTGTGTTTTATTAATTTGTATAATGTGTATAATAACATGTACTTTTCATTTTAGGGTGTTTTAAAAATTACATTAATTAGTGTGTTTAATTATTTTATACTTTGCATTATGTTGTAGCTTGTTTAAATTGCAGCTTGTTTAAATTGTACATTGTGAAAAAATTTATTGTACTTTTTAATAAGGGTGTTTTAATTGGTTGTTTTTAATTTGGTAGATATGCTTTTAATTGGTTGTAGAATGTGAATAAATTATTGTACTTTTAAGTAATTGGGTGTTTTAATAAGAGTATTAATTACACTATGTATTTCTCTCACCATTAACTTTCAAAATTTCATTTTTCAAGATTTGACCATACACTCTTTATATGTAGTATAGATAAACCCTTTACCCGAAAAAAAGCTTCTATAAATTTGCGAGTAGTGCATTTTGGCTCTTTCACGAATGCAATGTAGACAATTAAGCTGAAATAAAGTAAGTTTATTCTCTTGAAAAAAATTTCAAATCCATAAAGAAAACAGTTTAGTCGTACAGTTTTCAAGAAAACAATCTTGAGCAAAAGTCTGAACCAGTGCTCTTTCATTAGAACATTTCAAGAAAACAATCACTTGCACTCCCTTTGTGTTCTTCAACCAGCCGATGTGGGACAAACCCATTTTGGGTTGTCCAAAAGTTCTCTTTTATCAGTTACCATGTCCAATTGTAATGGTGGCTCACTTCTGGTACATATGTCCAATTGTAATGGTGGCTCTCTGTGTAGATACCTGGATGGAGTGGTTTGTCAAACGCAAGGGCTACAATTTTCGGTGATGTTTTCCCCCTTTCGGAGGATGAGCTCTCAAACATATGAAACTTGTTTTTATGCTGTGTAGGAATCGGTGTCACATGGTAAGTGAATTGCATGTCAAGATATTGATATTTGTTTCAAATTTGTAAATATTCAGGAATGGGCACATAAGCAGTACATAGCAAAACACCAGCAGGGACCATCACAGAAATGGGGAAACTTCTACTACTTCGGGATGCAGAATATAAGGTTTGTTTTCTTCATGCAAAAGCTTAAAACAGTGATATGCTTTTAGTTTGATATATTAAAATGATGTTCATTTATTTGTTTGATGCAGAGATATATATTTTATTGGGGGTTTTGGCACTGTTGCTTGGGGTTAATGTCAAGGAATACGAGGCTCTTCAACCCGATGAGATTGTTGTTAATGGCGGTGAGCATAACCTCAAGGTTAGTGTTTGAATTGACAATTGTAAATTGTTATTGGTTTTGCTTTTAAGGTATTGGTTTTATATCCTACAAATTTAATGTCGCAGGAGCTGAATATAATGTTTTCCAAGCCTCTTAAAGAGCTGTTTTCATTGGAGAGTGAGGTGGATGATGTTTCTCTCATATCAATAGATAGCAAGGGGACCGATATTCGTGTTTGATGCTACCAAAATCCGCACGGTCGTCAAGGTGCTGAGCTGGCCGTCTAACTTGTGTGGACCTTGACTTTGGGTCTTCGGTAACAGTGCTGAAAAGACAAAGAAAGATCGTTAGAGAGGTCCCGGGCTGAGCCCGGGGGAACCCCCTCCGACGATCAAGTCAGTATTGATCATAATAGTATGAGCATGCATGCTTAGAAGCTAGAATGCAAAGCTATGGATGTGAGTTATGTGAGAATGTTGTGTCTGAGAGAGAGACTAAGTACTTGGCCCTTTCATTGTTTTCCATCGTTGTTATTTATAGAATGTGAGGATAGATCAAATATAATCTTGGAAGATTCAATGTATCTTTCATATATCTCATATCCAATATAATCTTTCACATATCTCTTATCCAATATAATCTTTCGAATATATTCTCTTTTCCTTGAAGATTTCTCATATCTTTACTAAGATATGATATCTTAAAGATAGATTGATATCTTAAAAGATATCTATCAAATAAATGTGAATCCACCATATTGAACTATGCATGCATGGCTTGTGATATATGCATATAGACTACATTGAAAAGATATCTTGATATTTTAAAGATATCTACAAAATATATGGGAATCTGCCATCATGGACTATGCATACGCCATCATGAACTATGCGTTCATGGCTTATGATACAAGTATGTGAACTATGTTAGAGCTCTATTCTGTTATCTCATCAGTGTTCGTCAAGGTGCACAGGTATGAACTTGTTAATGGGATTGTTCGGCATTGGGTTTTGAAAGTTAATCTGATTTTTGCATTTTCAGTTTTTCACTTTGAATCGCATAAGTAATTTCTAAAGTTCGAGTATAGGGTCAAATAATAAGTTCTGCATAGAAGTAGTTGCAACAAATCTGTTTCAGAGTAGCTAATTATTTACTATTTAGGTATCTAACTTATCAGAACTTGCTAAACACTCGAACAACAAAAAAAAACATCCGAAAACTATCTCCAACACCACACACACATGCATACAAGTCTATTATGAGATGTTATATGACCTGAACCTCCATTTTCTGCAGTTTAATGATTCAAGATGAAATCACCTATGTGAGAGAGAAGTGGGGTCGCTTCGAAGGGAAATGTGGGGGCGCAATTCCTAATAGCTCTTGCAGAACCAGGCTAGTATTCATGACCATAACGAATACGACTATGAGGACTTGACAATGTCAGGGAGAGTCTTGTGTGAAGTGTAATGTCGTCTACGTAAATAGATGATGAGTTCAAGGACATCGCGTCTACTCAGATCTAGGAGACTAAGTGCATCTCACAAGGGCCACGTGGGCGACGGCCCAGGGGCAGCCCAAAAAGGGGGGCATCAATCTGAATATCCTTATGCTAGCCCATTTTCAGCCCATTTCAAATGAATTAAACATTTAAACATACGTACTGCTAAAAGAAATAACTGAATATTGATAGTTACTAGTATCATTTTAATGATTTACAAAGAAACTAATTGACCACTTCGCATGAAACAAAAACCAAACTGTAGTCTGTAGCCTCGCATCTAAAGATTTAAAGGAAACATTGACGATTTATGAATTGTGATTACGGGAATTAAGTGCCGAATTGAAAACAATTAGGGCATTAAACGAATCAACCTATCATCTTTTCTTCTCTTCATCAATTTGATCAGGTAATATTGTTCCATACTTATTATTTTTGCTTTGGTAAAATATTATATAATTACTTATTATTTTTGCTTTCATTGAATATTATACAATTTACACTTTGTTTTGTCATGTTGCGTCGTACACAACAGTCAGATGCCCTAAACAGATTACGAATTTTTTTTAACAAGAATTAGAGCGACTTCTACACGGTTCTACAGATGGTTTTGTAGTTAGAACGAAAAATAATTTGAAGAAAATAATGATGAGGTTAACGTGAATATAGATAATGAAAATACTATAAATAATGAAAATCTAGAAAATGATAAGGTTAACGTTAATGATGATAATGAAAGTCCTATAAACAATAAAATCTAGAAACTAATAAGGTTAATGTTAGTGAAGATAATGAAAATCCTTTTAAAGAAAATAACGAGAGTCCTCAAAATTGTTATGTTGATAGAGTTAATCATAATATTTTTGATGTAAGAGTTTGGAATGGTTTAGAAACAAATATTAAAGACTTACTTCTAAGCAAAAGGGTTGTTAGAGAAACTAATATAAATTATCCAAAAGATAAATTTAGTAGACACTTTTCTTGTGAACATTATGTACTTAAATGACGTAATGGGGATTCTTATGATAGAAGTATTTTGTTTTTGTTTTTGTTTATCAATGTTGAACTTGTTATTCAATGTTGAACTTGTTATTCAGAGTTTATCTCCATATTTGTAGCATTAATAAAAATTGACGTGGGGATGAGCAGCTTGGCTTGGCCAGGTTCCAAACCTTAAAAAAAAATGTGTTGTTTCTTTACATGGGGCATATTCCACTCGGCTCGCCCAGGGCATCCAAAATCTCAGGACCGGCCCTGAACACGAGCCTCGTGCAATTGTCGTTACTGCTTTCGTTTATTACAATTCTATAGTGTCTGTTTTCTGCTTCTACCCCATTCTATCTGTTTTTTTATTTATATTAATTTATTTACTGTCATTATAATCTGATTTTATTAATAAAAGTGTACACCGTTTCCCACAAGGGGCATGTGCATGCTTTATTTGGCAAGAACGCAACAATCAACTTTTCAAGAAAGGTACAAGACCAGCAGATCATATTTTTGATATTATCTTTTCGAACGTACCACGTTTGAAGCTCCTATCAAGTAAGTTCAAGCAGTCGGTTCAAGTAGGCCCGATGCAAAAAGAATGGGGTATCCCAAGGTTGAATTATCTAAGAGCTCATGTGTACATATAAGACAAAGGAATAAGCTTAGACGAAGTTAAGACCTCTACAGACTACTGTAAACTTTATAACTCAAGAAGTAGACAGGGCTGCGCGAACGCAAGCCCCTTCAACAAATTATGATGTAGGCTCGACCTCTTGGGCCGACCTTAGGAAGGCACCCCTCTAAAGTGCAATGAGGTCACCAACCTAGGCCATGGACCTTTTTGATCATCCATCGACCCCATCCAGGTAAGTGATTTCTCCAATATCATGTATCTGGTTTTATACAGCACCACTTCCCCTTAAGTTTTGCATGCATGCCGATGTGGGATGTATTCAAATACTTTTAATTCGTTATTCGTTATCAAAATGCATCAGAATATCAGATGAGTATTAAGTTATACTTATAAAAGTATAACCAAAGTTTACATGACATAGATAAGGTACATAAATAACCACCTAATTATCTGAACGATAACCCATTTTGTCACAAAAACATTCTTCTCTGAAGCTACGGCCTGTTTTTCATCTTTGTTGTCTTGGTTTCATGATAGACTCCTTGGTTAAGTCCTGTCTCTTTGCAAAGTTATTGTTCTAGCTTGTTCTCATATATTTACCTTGGTTGTTCTTGCTCATGTGCATCCCCACTATCCAGCTAGTCTAATGGCCAACATAGGGTAGATAAATCGTAATTTCTACAACGTAAAGAAGGTGTAGTTATGTTTGAACTTTAATAACTCAAAAGGGAACCGAAAATGAGTAATCTACCCTTTTATATGTAAGGTGAAGAGGTTTAAGTTAGAGTCTTCGATCAAAAGGAATCAAAAATGAAGAAACTAGAATGATATAAAGGATTGTGTCAAACTTCGTACGTAAATGGGTAAAAGAAACACATCCATATGGGCCAACGTCCGAGATGACACTAAAACTTAAGTTAAAAGCGTTTCAAGGCATCAGACTCTTTGTTTAACAAGAGATTTACCGTGCACTGGTCATCTTGTGTCAAATAAATCTATTTCTTTTAAAACAATGAACGACAACGGGGCTGGAAATAGTTCACTAGATCCCTTCGCATAGACATCATCGCAAGGATTTTTTATTATACATGGTGTAGCTTGAAACTTATGACTGGTCTATCACCTCAAAACATGGAGCACAAAATAACACTTGCGAGTTCAGATGCTTTAGATGCAACGAGAAGAGAACAATTACTTTACACTAACACTAAGAATTTTCAATTATGTATACTTAAGTGTGTCTAAATTAATACTTCCTTCGTCCCAAATTATAAGTCCATTTTTTATTTTCAAAGTCTTTTTCTTCCGACTTTGACCTTAATTATTTCTTTTCATGTTATATACAAATATAACAGTAGCATAAACCCTGTTTTTGGAAATTGGTAAATAAGGGAGGCGTCTACACTGTCCACAAGTAAAAAAGACATTACTAGAGAGAAGGCTTGTGTATCACTAGAATATAACTGTAGCATAAACCCTGTTTTTGTTTTTGTTGGGTTTTGGATTAGTTGTTGATGTAGATGGTTAATAAGGTGAGATGGAGCAGTTCTGGATTAATAATCACTTTTTAGTTTGGTTAAATCTGCAACCATGGATTTTAAAGAACTGTATAATTTTGATCGATGCGAGAAGTTGACTAAGTCACAAAAATGTAAAATGTGAAATTGGTCTGTAAGGTTTGATCAGGAGCTTTGTAAACCTTGTGTTTATGAAATCAAATTAAAAATCTAACTTATGTTGATCTCATTTAGTTTCCACTGGGTTGAATAATGCTTAAGCTTTAGTGATATTCTCCATGGACATTAACGCATCTGTTGACGGCCACCCTCATTCACATATTGTGCCACACCAATAGAGATACTCAAGTCTTGAATCGCAGATTTGTCCGTTACTCTGGCCAATGGCAATTTATCTTGGGTCAAGTCTGTAAGACTGATATGTCTTGCTTGTGATGAGTTATGTTTGGAAGTAATTTTCCCGGTTAAACGCGAAGAGGGAGATGTTTTGCCAAATTCTTGTGGATTAGCGATGTCTTTAATGTTAATTTCTTGCGTGACCTATTCACAAAAAAGAGAGTTCTAAGTTGGAAAAAAGCACCCTCTTCTGCTTGACTTTGCCAAGTCAACTGGATCATTTATGTATGACACTCATGATGGGGTTTTTTTAGGCAGAATCAGCTCGAGTTGAAACTTATTTTGATAGCTGCTTGAAATTGCTTATGGTTAGTAGGCGACTCACAAAATTTATAAGCTTTGTCAACGAAAACAATTTTCAACAAGAGCTCAATTGTTAACAAAAAGTAACTTAGAGCTGATAAGTTTCTATAACAGAAAATTTATAAGCTTTGTCAAAGAAAATAATTTTAAATGAAAAACAAGTTCCAGAATTGTCAAATAAATGGGATGAGGTTGTGATGCAAATTGTCCCAGGTTCGAGTAGAAGAATTGTTCGAGTTGTGGTCGCAAAGCTGTTATTAGGTGCATTGTGCATACTTTATTTGGCAAGAACGCAACAATCAGCTTTTCAAGAAAGCGTACGTTTGAAGCTCTTATCAATTAAGTTCAAGCAGTTGGTTCAAGTAGGCAGGATGCAAGAAGAAAAGGGTATCCCAAGGTTGAATTATCTAAGAGCTCATGTGTACCTAGTATTTCAAAGATGTTGGTTTGGACATTTACCGGTATAAACCCTTTACCCCAAAAAAAGCTTCTATAAATTTGCGAGTAGTTGATTTTGGCTCCTTCACCAAGGCAATGTAGACAATTAAGCTGAAATAAAGTAAGTTTATTCTCTTGAAAAAAAATTCAAATCCAGAAAGAAAACAGTTAAGTTGTAATTTTTTAGCAAACAATCTTGAGAAAAGTTTGAACCGGTGCTCTTTCATTAGAACATTTTGTCACTTTACATTAACTTTGAACTAAGATTGGTTGGAGCCCTTTGATAAAATGACTCTCCAAAAATTGGCGTATGCCACTTTATACAACGAGCACACGGTATTCTTTAGTAAAAGGCGAAAGAATAGTTCGCTTTGTGCTCATTGCATGGCTGCGTGCCTTTCACCAATCCAACTCCTTGGGTTATATAATCACTTGCACTCCCTTTGTTTACTTCAACCAGCCGATGTGGGACAAACCCATGTTGGGCTGTCCAAAAGTTCTCTTTCATCAGTTACTATGCATTCAAATTTTATTTAGTGGAGTGGTATTCTGTTGTATGTTGATGTTATACAAGTTTGTGGTATTCTTATTGGTGTCTCTTAGAAGTTCGATACATTGGATTGATTGGTGCCACTGAGTCATGACCTAGCCGAAGCCACCCAGAGTAAGGCGCGGAGCCACATGGACCAGGATATGATGCCACTTCGTGTAAATGGTTGAGAGAAAAAGCTGTTCCCGACATATGGTTTGCCTCTGAGATCTGAATAGCTTCTTAGTTTGGTTAAATCTGCAACCATGGATTTTAAAGAATTTTATAATTTTGATCGATGCGAGATGTTGACAAAGTCACAAAAATGTAAAATGTGAAATTGGTCTGTAAGGTTTGATCATGAGCTTTGTAAACCTTGTGTTAATGAAATCAGATTAAAAATCTAACTTATGTTGATCTCATTTAGAGGAGCACAAACCGGTTTTTTTCCCAAACCGAACCGGTTTCAAAACCGGTTTCGGTTTGAGTCAACAAGTCAAAAAACGGTTTGACCTAAAACTAGTTCGGTTTAAAACCGGTTTTGGGAGAGAAAAGACGGATCCATGACCTAGAACTGGTTCGGTTTAAACCGGTTTGACCCAGAAGCGGTCCGGTTTAAACCGGTTGATAGCAAAATGTTTAAACCAGTTCTCCAACCGGCGGTTCGGTTCAAGGGAAACTGGTTTTCCCTAAACCGGTTTTTGGGAAACCGGTTTTCGGTTTTTTTCAGATCGTATCGGTTTTTGGTTTTTTTTGTTCACCTCTAGTTTCCAATGGGTTGAATAATGCTTGAGTTTTCAAGTGATATTCTCCATGGATATTAACGCATCTGTTGACGGCCACCCTCAGTCACATATAGTGCCACACAAACAGATATACTTCTCTCAAGTCTTGAATAGCATATTTGTCCGTCACTCTCTTTTGTGTGCCAATGGCAAATTATCTTGGGTCAAGTCTGAAAGACTGATATATGTCTTGGTTGTGATGGGCTATGTTCAGAAGTGAAAACTTTTCCCGGTTAAACGCGAAGGGTGAGTTGTTTGGCAAAAATCTTGTGGATTACCGATGTCTTTAATGTTAATTTTTCGCGTGACCTATTCACGAAAAAGAGAATTCTAAGTTGGAAAAAGAGCACCCTCTTCTGCTTGACTTTGCCAAGTCAACTAGATCATTCAGGTATGACACTCATGATGGTTTTTTTAGGCAGAATCAGCTCGAGTTGAAACTTATTTTGATAGCTGCTTGAAATTGCTGATGGTTTAGTAGGCTCATTTACTCTTTATAAGCTTTGTCAATGGAAACAGTTTTCAACAAGAGCTCATTTGTTAACAAAAACTAACTTAGAGCTGATAAATTTCTATAGCAAAATTCTTATAAGCTTTGTCAAAGAAAATAATTTTCAACGAAAATTAAGTTCCATAATTGTCAAACAAGTGGGATGAGGTTGTGATGCAAATTGTCCCAGGTTCGAGTAGAAGAATTGTTCGATTTGTGGTCGCTAAGTTGTTATTAGGGGCATGTGCATACTTTATTTGGCAAGAACGCAACAATCGGCTTTTCAAGAAAGGTACAAGACCAGTAGATCAAATTTTCGATATTATCTTTTCAAGCGTACGTTTGAAGCTCCTATCAAGCGTATCTAAGAGCTTATATGTGTACATAGTAATTCAAAGATTTTGGCTTTTTCACGAAGACAATGTAGTCAATTAAGCTGAAATAAAGTAAGTTTATTCTCTTTAAAAAAAATTCAAATTCGAAAAGAAAACGGTTTAGTTGTAATTTTTTTAAGGAAACAATCATGTGCAAAAGTCTGAACCAATGCTCGTTCGTTAGTACATTTTGTCATTTTACATCAACTTTGAACTAAGATTGGTTGGAGCCCTTTGATAAAAGAGACTCTCCAAAAATTAGCGTATGCCACTTTATACAACGAGCACACGGTATTCTTTAGTAAAAGGCGAAAGAATAGTTCGCTTTGTGCTCATTGCATGGCTGCGTGCCTTTCACCCATCAAACTCCTTGGGTTATATAGTCACTTGCACTCCCTTTATTTTCTACAACCAGCCGATGTGGGACAAACCCATTTTGGGCTGTCCAAAAGTTCTCTTTCATCAGTTACTGTGCATTCAAAATTTATTTAGTCGAGTGGTATTCTGTTGAAGTTTGATAATTATTGGTGCCTCTAAGAAGTTCCATATTCTGTATTGATTGGTGCCACTTAGTCAAGACCTAGTCGAAGCCACCCAGAGTGTTTAAAAAACGTATGTTTACAGCCATTTCTTGACATTGTAGTTAAGTTCGATATTGATATATATGCATGCCTTTGATATCATTGATCTAAAAAAAAGCAAGGTTGGATCAAGTAGTTGGGTTCGATCTCCACCCCTTGCAAGTTCGGAGGTCCTTTTCTACCTTTGGTAGAACCGGAAACAGCCTCTCAACCTTAGGTAAGGGTAAGGTTGTCTACGTCTCAACCTCCCCATACACCGTGAAAAACGGTATTGGGACCCATAATCCGTGGAAGACTGTATTGGGAGTTACTTTACTTTACTTTTTTGATATCATTGATCTCTGTCTTATCATGATGAATAGCTGCTCAGCCTGAAATCACCACATGATAATCGTTTAGAATGGTTGGAAAAACTAAAAAGCACTCCCGGAGTTGGAGATCGAGGTATTTGTTTATCACATTTCTCACTTTCATTTTCATTTATAAATCAGTTCAAGTTTAAATAGTATCCAGATTCTTGTTAACACTTTATAGTGCCTCAAACTATTGAACGGGATATCCCTTGTGAAAATATTACATAATCCATGATTTCTCACAAATGTTTTGTACTATAATTTAATTTATTTTAGAAGATACATAGAAGAACACAAAATAGTGTTTCTGTATTACATATAGTTATATGATTGTCGTTAAAACATAAGAGAGCTTAGCTATTTTCGACATGAGTACATTATACATTTTTTTTGGCAAAAAATAAGATAATATATTGATATTAGAGATTATGAAAATCCCCTTGAAACTAATACTTTGAACTACTTGAAATTGAAATACAAAACACTTATCTTGACTTTAAACGTGAGATCTTGCTTCACGTGAGATCTTGACTTAAACTTGAACTTGAAAATGTGAGAAAGACTTGAACTTTGGAATCATGTGAACCAAAACTTGAAAAGTTGACCCTTGAAACTACTTGAACTAGGTCAACTCTTGAACTTACAGCTTGCTTGAGAACCTATTAACCCAAATACCCAATAGATAGTTTGATGTCTTGACTTAGTTGCTTGACAACCCAACTTAAACCCAAAACAACACGAAGTTTCGACATGAGTACATGATGCCAAACAAGGACGGAACCAAGTTGTGGAGCAATCAGATGCACTTAAAATAAACTAAACAATACTACAAGGTATATGCACAATTTTGAAGGACGAATGCATTTATAAAAAGATCAATGTTTTTAACAAAATTAACATTATGATACAAAAATTCATGGATGTCCTAAAACCCCCGATGCCCCGAGACCCGTCATGATTCCGTCACTGACGGCAAATACGCACAAACGTACATCAAAGTAAATATAAGATTAAATGATGTGACCCCATCAGAGATTTTATTAAGCGAAAATTACTACAGAGGCCCTTTTGGGAAGGAGTTGTCTTACAGAAAACCAATTTTATGGGTCCACTTTGTTCGCTACCTATTAGCAACGATGTCAAAAACAAACACGTGTTCGGCCCATATTAATCGCAAATCAAAATGAAATACTAATGTTGGCCACGTCACCATTTCGCTGCCTATAGGCAGCGATTTCTTAAAAAATAAGGCACACTTATGTAACGTTCGCATAAAACAAAAAAAGAAAACAAAACACGCCATCTATTCTCGTGACCCATGGGCAGCAAGAGGTGCGATCATTTGAAAATGGGAACAAAATAAAAAGTGTAGAAAGCCAATAAAGTAGCGCCATGTGTCCCCCATCCACTTCTTCTCTTTCTAATTTAATATTTCGGTTAGAGGGTATATTGGTCATTTGACCCGTTTTTTTAATTTCACCTCAAATTTCAAACGCAAATAACTTTCAAACGACAAACTTTTACGAAAAACCGATTTCACCATAATTTTTAAAATTCGATTCTCTTAAATTTGGTATAAATCTTGATATATAAATCGGAACTTTTTTTTTTAAGATTTCAAGTGGGTTATGATTTTCTTGAAATTTTTGGCATATTCGACCCTACTTTTATCTAATTTAAAGGTTGATTTACGCAAAATTTAAAACACGAAAGTTGTAGATTTTAGTTCACTCTTTACACAAGTTTTTGAATCACTCAAATCCGATATGAAATAAGTGAGATATCGCACGTTAAAATTGGCGTTTTAGTCATATTTGTTGCACACAATGTGTTTGATAAAATGTCTAGCTTAGATTTTTAGTTTTAAAATTGCGTTAAATGCTCTAAATTTTATACCACAACGCATCATTAATCATTTTATTAATGTAAGATTCAAAAAGTGACTTTTTTTAGTCGTTAATTTAAAATAAAAATGCACGTTTTGTTCATCAGTTAATCTTGGTTCATCAATCTGATGAACTGATGAATCAAATCAAAACTGATGAACCAAACCAAACTGATGAACTGATGAACCAAACCAAAACTGATGAACCAAATCAAACATAGTTCATCATTTTATTTTGGTTCATCAATCATAGTTTCAGCTTAACATGTTGGTGTTTGTTTTGTTTTGTTCATCAGTTTATTTTGGTTCATCAATCACAGTTTCAGTTTTAGTTTGGTTCATCAGTTTTTGGTTTGGTTCATCAGTTTGGTTCTCTTGGTTCATGAATCATAGTTTCAGTTTTGGTTTGGTTCATCAGTTTTGGTTTTGGTTCATCATTTTTTGGTTTGGTTCATCAGTTTGGTTTGGTTCATCAATCATAGTTTCAGTTTTGGTTTGGTTCATCAGTTTAGTTAGGTTCATCAATCATAGTTTCAGTTTTGGTTTGGTTCATCAGTTATTGGTTTGGTTCATCAGTTTAGTTAGGTTCATCAGTTTTGCTTTTATGCTTTTTTTTTTTAACAGTTTCATTTGGTTCATCAGTTCATCACTTTGGTTCATCAGTTTTAATAGTTAAAAACATTAACTATTAAAAACATCACTTTTTGAATCTTACATTAATAAAATGATTAATGATGCGTTGTGGGACAAAAATTAGTGCATTTAGCTCAACTTTAACACTAAAAATCTAAGCTAGACATTTCATCAAACACCTTGTATGCAACAAATATGAGTAAAACACCATCTTTAACGTGTTATATCTTACCCATATGACATCGAATTTGAGTGATTTGAATTTCTGGGTAAAGAGTGAACACAAATCTATAACTTTCATGTTTTAAGTTTTTCAAGATTCGACATTTATGAGCGTAAAAAATAGGGCCGAAAATGCCAAAAAAAATCAAGAAAATCAAGAACCATTTGATATATAAAAAACAAAGTTCGAAATATTTATCAAGATTTATACCAAATTAAAGAGAATCGAATTTTAAAAATTATGGTGAAATCGGTTTTTCGTAAAAGTTTGTCGTTTGAAAGTTATTTGCGTTTGAAATTTGGGGTGGAAAAGGAAAAAAAGGTGTAATTTTACGATTTTACCCCTAGGCGGATTTTTTAAATAAAATAGATGATGGACACTTGTCAGATGATGAGTGGCTTTCTACACTTTTTAAATTATTCCACTTTTCAAATGATCCACTACCTGGGCAGCAAACAATACAATTACTTGCATTTATTGAATGAAATATAAAAATGTGCAAAACACACCTTTGAACTTTTTAATATAATAAACTTTATTCGTCAAATATCTAGCGAATTCGCTAATAACAAAATATACAGTTGCGAAGAGCTCTGGATTATGAACAAAAAGAGCCCAATATCGATATGCTTTTGACGTACGTACAATTTTATAAAAAATGTTGAAGTTTGATACATTTTTTAATTGAAAAAAAAAAAAAAAAAAAAAAAAAAAAACTATCTTAAACCACAGGGGCCAAAAACGTGCAATTCTGCAAAATAGGAAAATCGTTTGGAATGACCGGAATATCGTTTGGAAATATAAACGTAAACATTTCTAAACTAAAAACGGCATCCTTTTATTCATAAAACTACAAACGCCAACTTTTGTTTATATAAAACTAAAACTTTTATTCATAAATTATAACACATACCAATCGCAACCTTATGGTCAAAACTCGTACCCATCACAATCATATGAATAAAACACATGCCCATCGCAACTATACGATCAAAACACATACCCATCGCAACCATATGAGTAAGATTGTGTTTTACCGTATGAGCATCAAACACAACCTTGCTCATATGGATGCGATGGTTAAGTCTTTTTATTGTAATATTTTTAATTTATGAATAAAAGTTTTAGTTTCATATGGTTGCGATGGTTATGAGTTTTGATCATAAAGTTGCGATGGGTATGAGTTATAATTTATGAATAAAAATTTTAGTTTTCTATATAAAAAAAAGTTGGCGTTTGTAGTTTTATGAATAAAAAGATATTGTTTTTAGTTTATAAATGTTTACGTTTTACTTTCAAACAATATTCGGGTCATTTCAAATGATTTTCTTATTTTGTAGAATTGCACGTCTTGCCCTTGTGGTTTAAGAGTGTGTTTTAAAAGTTTTTTTTTTAAATATATCAAACTTCAACATTTTTTATAAAATCGTACGTACGTCAAAAGCATATCGATATTGGGCTCGTTTTGTTCGTAATCCAGAGCTGAACGGTACATTTTTTATTAGCGAATTCGTTAGATATTTGACAAATTAAGTTTGTTATATTAAAAAGTTATAAATATTAAAAAGTTAAATGGCGAGTTTTGCACATTTTTATATTTCATTTAATAAATGCAAGTGATTGTATTCGCTACCCATGGGTCACGAAAGGTGACGTAACCAATGCGAAACACGTGTTGGTTTTTGACATCGCTGCTACAACTCTTTTTGAAAAAGGCCTCTGCATTAATTTTTCGCTTTTATTAATAATAAACGAACTTAAAGAGTTAAAAACGGTCAAAATGCGAATCTTCATCACTAATTTTCCTTTTTCTACTCGATTTAGTATTACAGAATATAGCTTATAGACCCGTGGAATCACGGGGTTTTTAAAGAAATTATGCATCAATAAATTAAATGTGGGAATAGAGTAAGAAAGAACAATGAACGTAAACATGTTGAATTATTTTTTGAAAATAATAATAAGTAATAAGTCAATCATAATATAAACTATTATGCTTGTAACTCTTAATGTAATAAACGTCCATGCATCGTGTCCTCCAATTTTGATGGTCTTGAAGAGCAAATGGATGAATTCAGCGTTAACTAAGTGATAAGCCAATGTCTAGGGAGCACCTAATAAGTGTAAAAAAAATGTAAGTAAAAGAAGTTTGTGATTGATAGTATATGTAAATATAAAAAATGGCATAAAAGATGTGATATGATATTGTACATACCTCTTGACCTGTGATCATAGACCTTGGAGTGCTTCTTTGTAAACAACATTTGTAGTAGTTTTTGATAGATTGCCATTTGGATCACAGACAACAACCTTCAAACCTTTTTTGTTTTTGACGCGTGAAACAACCAATAGTTGTTCATGTGTGAAAATAGGACGTGACAGGTACAAACCAACTTTTGAAAGTGATTGCCCCCGGCTCTTGTTTATTGTCATAGCAAATGACTGACACAGGATATTATTTCTTTACGATCTTTAGCGGTAAACGTGTATTAGATAGAGTAATTCTCAACCTTGGTATGATAACCTTATTTCCAAAATGTGTTCTATTAATTATCTGTGCTCGAATAGAAGTTCTTGATAATCGAAGAACTTGAAGTCTTGTCCCGTAGCATAATCCATTTGATTGGTCAATATTTCACAAATACATTATCGGGACACGTACCTTTAACACAAGCCTGTGGTTTGGAACACCTGAGAATTTCAATATGTTGATAAATTCTGTTGAGAAAACGGATTCATCTATGGCGGCTCCATGATCAGTTTTATCAATGCCGTCGCAACTTAGAAAAGAGATCAAGCAATACAAAGGATAATATTTCATTTCAGTTCTTACTACAACTTAGAAACATGGCATCTTATATAGGCCTACAACTAAGATATAAAAACCTGAAAGTAGGAAACTTAAAGCAAACTTATCGTAAACATTACTTCCTAATTCCTAATTGAGAAACTCATGAAAGACAAAATAAAAATAGTAGCTACCGCCTCTGTAACAATAGTAGCTGTAATTGACTAATTTAGAGTGCCGTTACTCAATATTGGTTCATGTCAATTAGACTAAGGATCAGATGAACTCACGGAGTAAGCATGTGAAACTGAACAAATATCATTTTACTGTGAAAGCATCGATAGCCCTGACGGTTCAGTAACAGAATAACTCATGTATTCTTATTGTCTAAATTATCATTCCATATATTGCATTCATGTACTCTTATATTCTATAAACAAATACATAAAGAAGCATACATACAAACTTGGTTTCTTTTCTTCCTCTTGATATTGGCCATTGACAAAACATCATCCACCTCCGTATCCTTCATATAAATAAGAAATGACAAATCCATAAGATACATAGTAAGGGCCCGTTTGCAGTGGCGGAACCAGGAATATAGGATGTGGGGGGCAAAATTTTTTTTTTGACAGTAACAATAAAACGTGGACGGAAAACTAGGATCGAAATGGTAAATCGAGTATTTTTACTTAGAGATGAAGGATTTAAAAATTTTTAAAGTGTTGAATGTTAGATTTTAGTATGTGGGTGGGGGGCAATTTGAGTTTTAAGTGGGGGGCACTTTCGAAAAAAGGTCAAAATTAAAAAAAAAAAATTACACTAAAATTTTAACTTTTTCGGCTAGCGATGGGGGTCACCGCCACCCCATAGAGTATACATAGTTCCACCCCTGCCCGTTTGGTCCGGCGGAATCCTAAGGATTCTGGTGGAATTGGAATCCAATTCCATTTCATAACGTGTTTGGTTGAAAAATTTTAAGAATTTGGAATCTGAATTCCATTCCTTACTGTGTTTGGTTGGCAAACGGAATGGAATGAAATTCCTTCAAAATCCCATATATATGAAATTCAACATTCCATGGTAATATGAGAGGGATTGTTTACAATTCCATGGAATTCATATTATCTTTATCATTGTCATTGCTATTATTATTATTATTATTATTATTATTATTATTATTATTATTATTATTATTATTATTATTATTATTATTATTATTATTATTATTATTATTATTATTATTATTATTATTATTATTATTATTATTATTATTATTATTATTATTATTATTATTATTATTATTACTATTATTATTATTATTATTATTATTATTATTATTATAACTAACTTTATTAAAAACTCAAAGGATTTTTACAAGAAATTAGTGAGAAGCCGAGAAACCAACTGGGCCCCACTCCTCTAGCAATAGCGAAACTAATACGATTAAAAATATGAACCGCAGCGCGAGCCCCAATGTCTTGAGTCAAGGAGAAAAGTCTTATACGCTTTAGCAAGGTTACCGCCTCTTTCTCAAGTTCTCCTAAAGAAGAAAAAGAAAAGGGGAAGAACCCATATCCGATATCTGCGCATTTTTTTTTTTTGAACAGCAGAAATTTTATTAGAGCTAGCAAGAAGCTAGATAAAAATTACAAGGAAGAATACATTAAAGGATTTTGCATCCAATTGTTCCAACTGATAGAAGACGACTTGTTTCTAGTGGAATACCATCTAAACGAATTCTCAACAATAGAATCAAATAAAAAGCTACGATTCGGAGGAGAAGAACCGAATATAAGATCGTTGCGAAATTGCCACAAAGCCCACAAAGAAACACCACAAATAACTTCCAAGATGGATTTTTTGGAAGCTGGCACGCGCATATTACCAATCCAGGAAAATATGTCGCGAATGTGAGCGTGGCAAGGGGCGTCGATATCCAACCAAGCAAAAATTTTAGGCCAAATGGACGTAGCGAGAGAGCAAAACCATAAAGTATGGATTGAAGTTTCTATGCTAGAGTCACACATGGGGCAGGAAAGATTGTCCAGATCAATCCCTTTTCTGCTGAGGTTCCATCTAGTAGGCAGACGATCCCGGAGAGCTCTCCAGATAAATATATTTATCTTCTTTGGGAGAAAGCGATTCCATATAGTTTCATAACCACCATCAGGAAGAAAACAATTGTCAATGTGTTCACGGGTGCATTTAACAGAAAACAAAGGAGAACCAAGCGACCAATTCCAAGTATCCTCCGAGTCTGAAAGCGAAACACTATCCAAAGTAGAAGAGAGGATGTTTAACTGCTGAAGAATTGTACCTCTCAAAATCGGACGAGACCAGCTAAAAGCCCAACCGTTGTTCCAGCAATCCCGAACTACACAGTCTTGATTCAAAGCAAGACGGTAAATACGAGGGAATTTGGTTTTTAGAGATGAGTCGCCAATCCAAACGTCATGCCGATATCTGCGCATTTAGCCTCATACTTGACCCGTTTACGTCTTGCAGCCTCACTAACCACACGTCCAGGCACAAAATCAAGCAATCCCGATTGCGTCAAAGGAGACGAACCTGTAAGATCAACACAAACATCACGTCCGCCATCCCAAGAATAAAGCAATATATCAGCCGGCCACAAGGGTCTGTCCATATCTCCATGAAGCCCAATATCCACCTCCTTACGAGCAGAAATCCCAGACCGAGAGCATATATCAACAAGAACATCATGTACAATGTTATGCCGATGTTTAATACCAACAATACCCGCACATGAAACTGCATGATCCCCATAAATATCTCCAGTAAAAACCCTAGAACATGCCGAGCACGGTGCCTGAACAGTGAAAAGGGGAACCCCCAGTCGATAACACAGCACACATCGATAAGTCCTGGGGTTCATAGTTTGTCCCAATCCAGATATAGGAGCCACCCTAAGCCAATCTGAAGTATGATCCTCCTTTAGTGAGCTCCATAGCGCCACCTGTCGAGGGGATAGATGGAACCTAGATTCAACAGTTTGGGTAACCCGATCGAAATATATATCTGCCAATTTCTTCATAAGTTTTGGGGCAGCGACCTCGCTAGGGTTACTCAAAAGGTCAATATCCATATTCGCATTAAAAGTACATAGAGCATCATCAAAAGAGGGACCAGTAGTCACAATACCAGCACTATGGAGAAGCTTAGTCTGCAGACTAGCAGATTGAAGTCTCGAAGCAAGAAAAGCATAGTTCAAAACATCACCTGCAGAATATAAACCAAGCCCCCCAAAAGCAAAGGGCAGGGTAGCAAGTCTCCATTGCCAGTCACCAAAACCAGGCCCAGAAGCCGTGACAATACGCTCCAAAGAAGAACGAAGAGCCTCATCAAAAGAAACCTGGGCACACTCAAAGACCCGAGGTGAACATGTACGCATAGAAAAATATAACTTCGAAATACCACCACATGCACGGAGCAACAACAGCTCACATTGGGGGTCATTAAGTGTAGCAACCGCATCCATAAGTTCAATAGTTTTAGCAACCCTTTTCAGGACCACCGTACTACCGAACTCAAAATCCACACAAACCGGCCCACCTAATAATTTAACACCGTGAAGGGGACGCGAAATATTGGGGGGAAAAACACCTACTTACTATTATTATTATTATTATTATTATTATTATTATTATTATTATTATTATTTTTATTATTATTATTTTTATTATAAAAGATCATTTAATTAGTATTGTTATTATTATTATTTTTTATAAACAACCACGTTATTAAGATTTAAAAATTATTATTTATTTAAAATTGAATATAAATTATTATTTATTTAAAAAAATTTATTATTATTATATTTAAAAATTATTATTTATTTAAAATTAAATATAATTTATTTATAACTTACTTTTTTAATTGATATTTTAAAAAATACAATTGTATTTTATATAAAAAAATATTTATTTAATATATTAGTTTATATAATATTATTTAAAAAATTATTATTATAATTTGATAAGTAATTTATTTATTAAATAATATTTAGTTTATTAATCTTAAACTAAAACTAAATTTTAAATATTTTAATATAATTGTTTTTTCTCATTTCATTCGTCCAACCAAACATGCGTTAGTATTTGCAAATTTCAATTCCGTCAGATTTTAAATCCTAAGGATTTCAATTAACATTCATTCATTCACATTCCAATTCCTTAAACAGATTCCAATTCCGTCAAAAACATTCTGCGAACCAAAAGAGCCCAGTTTTATTCAATTTCGGAGTAATGGCACAAACATTATTTGTAATTCCGTATTTCTATCCGGAGCATCATTAAGATTATCATCATCTTGTCAAAAAATGCTCTCATTATCCTAACTTTCAATTTCAATAACATCGTTCCAATTCCATGTCTTACATGGTATCAGGCCATTAAGATCCACAACACCTAAACTCTTCCGCCGCCGCCTCCGGCCGCCGGCTACTCGCCGGAGGTTCAGAGGGCTCTCTTTAAATCTTAACATTTGTCATATTTCATTTTCAATTATCAAGTAATAATGAAAATCCACTTCCATCAGTCAATCAGAACCAATCAGAACCCCACTATACTATTCATAGTTGTGGGGCACTGTGTACTTACAGCCTCTTTGTTTGACACAAATATGTACCAACCCAATTCACTGCATGGGTTTCATACCAAGAGGGTATGCAACTGACCCTCTTCTTGTTCTTAATGAAGTGTGAGTTATGTTGGAGATAAGAACAGATGAATAAGGAGAAACAACAATTGCTATGGAATATGGCGGCATCTTTGTAAAACAATCATCCCCGTGTTAATATGGCGGGATCTTTATTAAACAAAGATGCATGATCTTTATCTAACTTCTAATATCAACTATTATTAATATTTTGTAATGATCTGATATGAACAGGGATGCAAAGGTGTGCACATGCCTTCTAACATGACACTATAAAAAATCTCTATGCATGACAACTAATAACATTAGTAAGATACCAACTAACTTCTATGTTGAATGAATTTCACCACAATTAATCACTAAAAATGCTATAGGAATTAAAAAAAAAATTAACCATTATATTATTATCAAGCGTGAAATTAAAAACTTGTTCTTAGTTTCAGCATTGTCTCACTTATTATCCTTGTGAGCTTTATATTTATTGCCTACAGAGGAACTAAACGCATGACCTCGCAAACCAAGGGAGAACACTACAAGGAAAACCAAACGGGCCAAAAGCCACAACCCAACTAAAAGAAGAGAACACAGACTATACTATACAAAGCAACATGATATTAAGAAAATAAGTCAAAGGGTCTAGCAACCCAACAATTCCAATCCGTCTTCAACTTTGAGCTTATACGAGCGGACATCCACAACTTCGCCAACCGTTGGATACCTGGAAAGATGTATTCGTTCTTGATTGCATCTATGTCGTCACCAGTGGCATGAATGAGACGATTACGCCAATTCCAAATGGCCCATATAGAAATCTGAAGAACCCCATTTGTTGCTTTGGAGAGGATAATGTCACCAGGAATATTGGCATTCCCGCTAGCAATCTCAATAGCAGGAAACAAAGAGAAAGATGCCGGGGGAGGAAGATTCCACCAACTCCACACCTTTCTCCAAATCCCACTAACCATTTGGCAGCTAACCAAAACATGATTGACGTCCTCGATATCCAACCCGCAAAAAGGACAATTGTAAGTAGGGAGAGACACACCACGAGCCATAAGGTTAGAACACGTTGCAAGTCTATCCAGAGAAGCCTTAATTTATCGATATAATAATATCTCGCTAAATTAATAAAATATCATGGTCCCAACATCATTAATTTATAGAGTTTTTACTGTATATTTTGGGTTTTTGCAAAACTTTTTAAAAATTCTAAAACTTGCATTTCATAATTCTATTGATTTTTATATTGTTGTTTCGTACTTTATTTGATAATTTTAGATTGTTATGTGTTATGCTACTATTAATCTCGTTTGAATAATGTTGTATGGAAACATAATTTTTATGTTTGATGGGAAACTTGCTAATTATTATTTTTATTGATTGACATTAGAACGAAATAATAATGGAAATAGTTAAGTGTTGTGATTGTGCATAATTAACTAGTTTATTTTCTAGTAAATCCAAAGGTAAAATAAGAAAAACGGAAACCAAAACGATCGAACCCTGAAAACCGAAACTAAACAGTTTGAAATTTTCAAAAACCGAAATTTTTGATTCGAGGTTTGGTTTTAACCAAAAACAACCCCATGCTCACCCCTTCTCGTATCGTGCAACTCAAATATACTAACTTTTACCAAATCATAGGAACAAAAGAAAAGGTTACATCTTACCTTTTCCTTTTATCAATTTTACATCTACTTTTAGAAAAATCTAAACTTCATTACATCTCCGGAAGTCTATGTGAAATTATTCTCTTTGCTTCCGAATTTACCAATTATATAAGGTTATTGATACTTACTTCAAATCTTTTGATGCATGCACCACAATTTTTGCATTTCAAATTTACAATTTATACCATACAATATTGTAATGCATGCATCAAAATATGTGGTGTGAGTATCACCCCTATTATATAAAGGGGTGATACTCACATCATATTTTTTGATGCATACACTATAATTTTTGCATTACAGTATTGTACGGTACAAACTGTAATGCACAAATTGTGGTGAATGCATCAAAAGATGTGGTGTAAGTATCAATTCCGATTATATAAATATGATCCGTTCACATTCTAACTGTATCCCGTAGTCCTGTTGTTGTTCGTTTACATCCAAAAGCAACAAAAAAAAAATGTTTTAAAAATAGAAGTCCATCAATAAAACTTCCTTTCTACCCGTTTGGATCCAACTTGTTCATAAACACACGCAAACACACACCGTAATTTCATATATTTGTTTGATGCACAGAGATATATATTTTATTGGGGGTTTTGGCACCGTTGCTTGGGTTAATGTCAAGGAATACGAGGCTCTTCAACCCGATGAGATTGCTGTTAATGGCGGGGAGCATAACCTCAAGGTTAGCGTTTGAATTGACAGTTGTTATTGGTTTTGCTTTTAAAGTATTGGTTTTATATCCTACAATTTTAATGTTGCAGGAGCTAAATATCATGTTTTCCAAGCCTCTTAAAGAGCTGTTTTCGTTGGAGACTGAGGTGGATGATGTTTCTCTGATATCAATAGATAGCAAGGGGACTGATATTCGTGTTCGTCAAGGTGCACAGGTATGAACTTGTTAATGGGATTGTTTGGCATTGGGTTTTGAAAGTTAATCTGATTATTGCATTTTCACTTTGACTCGCATAAGTAATTTCTAAATTTCTGCATAGAAGTAGTTGCAACAAATCTGTTTCTGAGTAGCTAATTATTTACTATTTCGGGGTCTAACTTATCAGAACTTGCTAAACACTCGAACAACAAAAACACATCCAAAAACTATCAACACCACACACACATGCATACAAGTCTATTATGAGATGTTATATGACCTGAACCTCCATTTTCTGCAGTTTAACATACAAAGGTTGGTATTTGAAGACTGGAACGGGATTAAAACACTGGAAGAAGCCAAAGCAGCACTGTGGAAATTGGTAAATAAGGGAGGCGTCTATACTGTCCACAAGTAAAAAGACATTACTTGAGAGAAGGCTTGTGTATCACTAGAATATAACAGTAGCATAAACCCTGTTTTTGTTTTTGTTGGGTTTTGGATAGTTGTTGATGTAGATGGTTAATAAGGTGAGATGGAGCAGTTCTGGATTAATAATCACTTTTTAGTTTGGTTAAATCTACAACCATGGATTTTAAAGAACTGTATAATTTTGATCGATGCGAGAAGGTGACAAAGTCACAAAAATGTAAAATGTGAAATTGGTCTGTAAGGTTTGATCATGAGCTTTGTAAACTTGTGTTCGGGAAATCAAAGTAAAAATCTAACTCATGTTGACCTCATTTAGCTTCCACTTGGTTGAATAAAGCATAAGCTTTCTACTGTTGACTGCCACCCTAGTTTATTCACATATAATGCCACACCAGCAGAGATACTTCTCTTAAGTCTTGAATAGCAGATCTGTCCGTCAGTCTCTTTTGGGTGCCAAACTGCCAATGGCAAATTATCCTAGGTCAAGTCTGAAAGACTGATATATGTCTTGATTGTGATGGTTTATGCTCAAAAGTGAAGAAATTTTCCCGGTTAAATGCAAAGGGGGAGATGTTTGCAAAAATCTTCTGGGTTAGCGATGTCTTTAATGTTAATTTCTCGCATGACCTATTCACGAAAAAGAAAGTTTTAAGTTGGAAAAAAACACCCTCTCCTGCTTGACTTTGTCAAGTCAACTGGATCATTCATGTATGACACTCGTCATGATGGTTTTTTTAGGCAGAATCAGTTCGAGTTGAAACTTATTTTGATAGCTGCTTGAAATTGCTTATGGTTTAGTAGGCTCATTTACTCAAAAAAAATTGTAAGCTTTGTCAACGAAAACAATCTTCAACAAGAGCTCTGTTAACCTAACTTAGGGCTGATAAGTTTCTGTAACAAAACTTTTATAAGCTTTGTCAAAGAAAATAATTTCAACAAAAAATAAGTTCCAGAATTGTCAAACAAATGGGATGAGGTTGTGATGCAAATTGTCCCAGGTTTGAGTAGAAGAATTGTTCAGAGTTGTGGTTGCTAAGTTGTTATTAGGGGCATGTGCATGCTTTATTTGGCAAGAACGCAACAATCGGCTTTTCAAGAAAGGTACAAGACCAGCAGATCATATTTTTGATATTATCTTTTCGAGCGTACGTTTGAAGCTCCTATCAAATTAAGTTCAAGCAGTCGGTTCAAATAGGCCCGATGCAAGAAGAATGGGGTGTCCCAAGGTTGAATTATCTAAGAGCTCATGTGTACATATAAAACAAAGGAATAAGCTTAGACGAAGTTAAGACCTCAACAGACTACTGTAAACTTTATAACTCAAGAAGTAGACGGGGCTGCGCGAACGCAAGCCCCTTCAACAAATTATGATGTAGGCTCGACCTCTTGGGCCGACCTTAGGAAGGCACCCCTCTAAAGTGCAATGAGGTCACCAACCTAGGCCATGGACCTTTTTGATCATCCATTGACCCCATCCAGGTAAGTGATTTCTCCAATATCATGTATCTGGTTTTATACAGCACCACTTCCCCTTAAGTTTTGCACGCAGGCCGATGTGGGATGTATTCAAATACTTTTAATTCGTTATTCTTTATCAAAATGCATCAAAATATCATATGAGTATTAAGTTATACTTATAAAAGTATAACCAAGTTTACATGACATAGATAAGGTACATAAATAACCACCTAATTATCTGAACGATAACCCATTTTGCCACAAAAACATTCTTCTCTGAAGCTACGGCCTGTTTTTCATCTTTGTTGTCATGGTTTCATGATAGACTCCTTGGTTAAGTCCTGTCTCTTTGCAAAGTTATTGTTTTAGCTTGTTCTCATATCTTTACCTTGGTTGTTCTTGCTCATGTGCATCCCCACTATCCAGCTAGTCTAATGGCCAACTTAGGGTAGAGAAATCGTAATTTCTGCAACGTAAAGAAGGTGTAGTTATGTTTGAACTTTAATAACTCAAAAGGGAACCGAAAATGAGTAATCTACCCTTTTATAGGTTAAGGTGAAGAGGTTTAAATTAGAGTCTTCGATCAAAAGGAATCAAAAATGAAGAAACTAGAATGATATAAAGGATTGTGTCAAACTTCGTACGTAAATGGGTAAAAGAAACACATCCATATGGGCCAACGTCCGAGATGACACTAAAACTTAAGTTAAAAGCGTTTCAAGGCATCAGACTCTTTGTTTAACAAGAGATTTACCGTGCACTGGTCATCTTGTGTCAAATAAATCTATTTCTTTTAAAACAATGAACGACAACGGGGCTGGAAATAGTTCACTAGATCCCTTCGCATAGACATCATCGCAAGGATTTTTTATTATACATAGTGTAGCTTGAAACTTATGACTGGTCTATCACCTCAAAACATGGAGCACAAAATAATACTTGCGAGTTCAGATGCTTTAGATGCAACGAGAAGAGAACAATTACTTTACACTAACACTAAGAATTTTCAATTATGTATACTTAAGTGTGTCTAAATTAATACTCCATTCGTCCCAAATTATAAGTCTATTTTTTATTTTCAAAGTCTTTTTCTTCCGACTTTGACCTTAATTATTTTATTTTCATGTTATATAATACTTGATGAAAAGTATATGAATAAAAATGCATTTAAATCACATATCCATGTACGTATTTTACATCAAGTATTATATAACGCTAAAAGAAATAATTAAAGTCAAAGTTGAAATAAAATGACTTTGCAAAAGTCAAAATAGACTTATAATTTGGGACGTAGGGAGTATCTAATAATATTTTAACTAAGTTTTAAGAATATTAATTTTAATATCTAATAGGCTCCTTCTGCACAAAAAAACATTTATCTAATAAATAAATATTTTCTTACAAAAGAAAACTATTGAACATTAAAACTAGTAATTGGAGCCAAAAAGACTACTATTGTTGATTGTCACCCGAAGACTAAAGCAAGGGAAAGACAACAAAAATGTATGTTTATCGTGTTGGTTTGGCCTCTTATTTGTAATGATCCCACCCTTGGCCAAATGGCTTACCCAGGCAATGTGGGATGCTAACACCATTTCATAAAATCGCATCCTTCCCTGCATACTACTTTTCCATTCCTCCATTTCGAACAAGTGCCTCCTAAGAAACTCCCAAAAATTTATACACGACCAAGCGCCTCCTAAGAAACTACCGAAAAAATACAAGATTGACAGAAACTTGGTATGTCACTGAAGAACAAGACAATACCATACAACCGTTAGCATTTGTGAGAACACCAATGGTGCATACTACCTCAAATTTTATTGAAATTGAAACGCATTGAGAATACCTTACAAACAAGGCACTACTTAGAAATGCATCAAGTAAATTGGTTACCTAAATTAATCTTTTTACAGGAAAATCTACAACGAATTATGTTTTGTGTGGCACACTTCCAAGTTCCAACTTCATTGGTTCTGTTTTCAAGTTTATTGGGTTGTTCAGTTCGGATTCACTATTTTGAAAAGTCGTAGAGGCAAACCATAATCTAACCAAACTAATTTTACATCATATATCATATAAAACCAAACCAAACACCATATTAAAATTCGATTTGGTTGAAACCAAGAAATCATATGACAATAAATATCGATTGACAAGTTCAAATAAGATTAACAAATCAAAATGTGTGTTAACCGCCAAAGGGAGTTCTGTTCTTTGATGGTAGGAGTTTTATATTCTAACTTAGCAATTTTGATACGCATAGAAAAAAATTGATTTGATGATGTTTAGTTTTAATGATAGTTAAGATAGTTAGTTTGGAAGATAACATTATGTCTAATGTTTACTCTTTTATTCAGAAAATGTTCCCACTTTTTGGTTCAATTTGGTTAAAGTTTCGTCCAAATCAAACACTGATAACACTAAACAACCGTACTTTCGATTTCTTTTACCGGAAAAAAATGGTAAACAAACACGGTTAAGGGTCAAAAGTTACATGTCATATGTCTATTTAGTGAAATCATGGTGTTTTCTCTTCTTTGTGTTGTAAAGATATGATAAAGAACAAGCTAGCTAAGCTAAACTGTAAGGTAAATTGAGTTCTTCATATGATTTTTCTCATGACAAGAGATGGACTATAAGACAGTGAAATACACTAAGACATAGTTAGGACCTCAACAACTTATTATAAACTTTATAACTCATGTAATAGTCAAGGCTGCGCGAACGCAAGCCCCTTCAACAAATTATGATGTAGGTTCGACCTCTTGGGCCGACCTTAGGCAGGCACCACTCCAAAGTGCAATGAGGTCACCAACCTAGGCCATGGACTTTTTTGATCATCCATTGACCCCATCCAGGTAAGTAATTTCTACAATATCATGTATCTGTTTTTATACAACACTACTTCCTCTTAATCATTGCACACAAACCGATGTGGGATCAGCAGAATGCATCACATGAGTATGAAGTTATACTAATGTTTATATGACATAGATAAGAATATAATGTGAGCACTCTCGTATCTTAAACTTTTTGCTCATGTGCGTCGCTATCCAACTAGTCCAACGGTCAAGATAGAGAAGCATTGGTAGAGATTAAGGGGGGGGGGGGGGGGGGGGGACGTGCCCCCCTAGCGAAAAAATGTAATGTAAAATTTTCGAAATATCTGGCTATTTTTGTAATTTGCCCTCCTAACGAACCGATTTACAATGTTCAGAAAGCAAGTGTTGTTCATATTTGAATCTGATAACTTACTTGTTCATGTTTTCCTTTTTTGGTGTCAAGAAATGATACATTAGGCCATCAATGCACAACAGAGACTAATTACAAGAGAATACGAACACCACTTCCTTGTTCAATCTTTGATGATAACTTGTCGATTCTTACTTCATGTGTTGAACAAGATAATTTATTCGTCGATTCTTACTAGTGATGTTGACTAAGAAAACTTGAACTGCCTAATTTGCAAACGTTTACCTGTTTTGCCACAAAATGCACCCATGTGTCAACTTTCTTAGCTGATGCTACGGTCTATTTTTCATTTTTGTTGTCATGGTTTCATGATAGGCTCCTTGGTTATGTTTTGAACAATCTTTTTTAGAATTTTGCCCTTTCGTGTGCGGTTGGGCAAGTCGCACAAGACAATAACGATACATATGAGATGCATACTCCCGTTTATTAGTGTGATCAACATTTTATACATTAGTCAATAAGCTGCAATAAAGTTTAAATTACAACAAATTAAAACTAAAAAAAATGCAAAAAAGTTATAACTTTGTGTTAGACGGGACTTGCACAAACACTAGCCAATTCAGCTGCGCGAGCAAGCCCCTTCAAAAAATTATGATGTAGGCTCGACCACCTGGCCGACCTTAGGCAAGAACCTCTCCAAGGTGCAATGGAGGCAACCAACCTAGGCCATGGGCCTTTTTGATCATCCATTAACCCCATCAACGTAAGTGATTTTACCAATACCATGTATCTTAGTTTTATAGAACACGACTTCCCCTTAATCATTGCACGCCCACCGATGCGGGAAGTAACTAAATAATACTTTTGTTAATTCCTACATTAGCAGAATGCATCCCAATATTTGTGGCTTCTTACTGTCTTACTCGTGAGAAACTGAGAACGATTATATAAGTACATGATCTATTTCGATTTGTCAAGAACTTAAGTAACGCTTGTTTTTCACTTTTAGTGTCTCGTTTTCTTAACAGGCTCCTTAGTTAGGTCTTTTAGTTTATCTTTTGTTTAAAGAAAATGACATCAGAAAGACAGAAAGTAAGTTTTTGTGGCCTAATTGTCAAACATTTCAAAGATGTTGGTTTGGACATTTAGCGGGTATAAACCTATTACCCCAAAAAAACTTCTAAAAATTTGTGAGTAGTGCATTTTGGCTCTTTCACGAAGGCAATGTAGACAATAAGCTGAAATAAAGTAAGTTTATTCTCTTGAAAAAATTTCAAATCAGAAAGAAAACAGTTTAGTTGTATTTTTTTAGGAAACAATCTTGAGCAAAAGTTTGAACCAGTGCTCTTTCATTAGTACATTTTGTCATTAAAGTCAATTTTGAACTAAGATTGGTTGGAGCCCTTTGATAAAAAGGACTCTCCAAAAATTGGCGTATGCCACTTTATACAACGAGCACACGGTATTCTTTAGTAAAAGGCGAAAGAATAGTTCGCTTTGTGCTCATTGCATGGCTGCGTGCCTTTCACCCATCAAACTCCTTGGGTTATATAATCACTTGCACTCCCTTTGTTTTCTTCAACCAGCCCATGTGGGATAAACCCATTTTGGGTTCCCCAAAAGTTCTCTTCATCACTTACTGTGCATTCAAAATTTATTTAGTGGAGTGGTATTCTTGTTGTTGTCTCTAAGAAGTTTGATATTTTGGATTGATTTGTGCCACTGAGTCATGACCTAGTCGAAGCCACCCAGAGTGTTTAACAAAAGGTATGTTTACATTACAGCCATTTCTTGACACTGTAGTTAAGTTCGTGACGATACTGATATATATGCATGCCTTTAATATATCATTGATCTCTGTTTTATCATGATGAGTAGCTGCTCAGCTTGAAATCACCACATTATAATCGTTTAAAATGGTTCGAAAAAGCACTCCCGGAGTTGGAGATCGAGGTATTTGTTTATCGCTTTTCTTACTTTCATTTTCATTTATAGAACGGTTCAAGTTTAAATAATATCCAGATTCTTGTTAACGTTTTATAGTAATATCCCTTAATGAAAATAATACATAATCCATGATTTCTCACAAATATTTTGTACTATAATTTAATATATTTTAGAAGATACAGAGAAGAACACCAAATAGTAAGAGTGTTTCTCTATTACTTACATAAGAGCTTAGCTATTTTCGACATGAGTACATTATATATATACCAGCAGGGTACCCGCGCGTTGCAACGGTGGGTACCTTGAAATAAAAATTTTCGATGAATAATGTATTTTAGTTTATTATATTATTTTTAACAATAAATTTACGGATATCAAGATTTTCGTATAGCCCGTGCCCGTTCGAGCTCGAACCCGATGGCCCGTGTCTGCTCAGGCTCGAGCACGTTTGGTTCGCGCCCGTTCGGGCTCAGGCCCATTTAGCTCGTTGCCCGTTCGGGCTTGAATATTTGTATAATGTGCTTTATTATTTGTATTAGTGAAATTTAATGCAGAAATTGTGTTTAATTTGGTTGTACAATATGCTTGATAATTTGTATTTTTTATGTAAAGGGTGTTTTAATAACTGTAATTGTTCTTATTGACCAGTTAAATAATTAACTACATTAAATAGCATTAATGTGGCGTTTTGTTGTACACTATGCTTCTTGTCTTGTACGTCTGAAAATTATGTGCATTAAAGTGTTGTACATTATGTTTCTTTTCTTGTAAGTAGTAATCATTAGGTTGGACGCAGTGGAGTCTTTTAACTCGGTCGGTCAACAAAATTTTCAACCATGACCGATATTCATATCAGTCATGTCGAGTGTGGATCGTTGGTCATCATATCGGTCGAAGTCAATTTTTTTGGGTATCGGTTGAAATTACAACCGATATTCAATGCTCCCATATTCTCTCATTTTCCAAATTTGACCGTTGCCATATTAAAAAAAAAAAAAAAAAAAAAAAAACTTTAACTTTTCCTATAAATACTAACTCAAACACATTTCTAAAACACATAATTTCAATCAACAATTCTATCTCAATACTAGGGGTGTTCATCGGTTCGGTTCTCGGGTTAATCGGTTTATTTTGTTCGGTTTGTTCGGTTAAATTTTTTTTGGGTCATAACCGAACCGAAAATATTTGTAACCGAACCGAAGTTCGGTTCGGTTATGGGTCAAAACCGAAAACCGAACTTATATATTTTTTTAATTTAATTAAATAGATTTTGGCAAAGAAAAAATTTATTTCAAGTATAAAAAGTGATTTTTTATATTAAGATAAAATTTTAATGGTCTTTTTGTGTATATAAGTATATAAAAAAATATATATATTAAATATATAAAGTGTTTTTATATATAAATATATAAAAAATATATATATATTTATATAAATTCGGTTTTCGGTTCGGTTTTCGGTTCAGGTAGCCAAAACCATATCCAAACCGAAAACCGAATTTTTAGTTCGGTTGGGTTCGGTTTTGACAAATTCGGTTCGGTTACAAGTTCGGTTCGGTTTTTTTCGGTTCTGTTCGGGTTTGGTTTTCGGTTTATTCGGTTATTACCCGACCCATGAACACCCCTACTCAATACCTTCAAACACATTCTTTAATATGTCGTTTAAGTTTTTTTTTTTGGTTCTTCTTCGTCTTCCGACGATGAAGAAGTTTTTAGTGAGTTTGTGGAGTTTGCGGATTTTGCTTGGAAGGCTTACAAAGCATCACAGCCAAAAGTTCGACGAAGGTACATACGTAGGGATCATGAGGGTGCTCATAATCGTTTAGTGGTGGCATACTTCTCCGAAAACCCGCAGTTCGACGCAAGAACATTCCGTCGGCGGTTCCGAATGAGCCGAGAACTATTCACAAAAATTGTTCGAGAGGTAACCGATCATTCTCCTTATTTTCAACAAACTCTTGATGCTAGGGGCATACCTGGTATTAGCCCATTGGTCAAGTGTACTGCGGCCATTCGTCAATTGGGATACGCGGTCGTTCCTGATTCTCTTGACGAGAATCTCGCAATGGCTGCAACAACATCCCGTGATTGTCTCCGTAAGTTTTGCAAGGTTATCACGGAGTTATATAGTGCTGAGTATTTGAGAAAGCCCACGTATTCTGACCTTGAAAGATTATATGCTCATCACGAGCATAAGCATGGCTTTCCTGGGATGATGGGTTGATTGTACAAGCTGGGAGTGGGAGAATCGCCCAAATAGTGCGAGAGCTCAATATGGTAGGGGTGATCACGGGCCACATCTATTCATTTTATTGGAAGCGGTCGCTTCCCAAGATTTATTGATTTGGCATGCTTACTTTGGTGTCTCCGGAATGAATAACGACGTAAACGTTTTACGTCGTTCCCCTGTTTTCAATGATATCGAATATGGGAGAGCACCAGACTTTGAATTCGAGGCTAACGATGTGGCTTATAAAAGGGGATATTATCTTACTGACAGGATATATCCACAATGGTCCGTTTTTATTAAGTCCATTTCAAATCCTCCCACAGGTGATGAAAAAAGAATATTGTACAAGAGGAAGCACGAATCAGCAAGGAAAGATGTGGAACGGGATTTTGGTGCGTTGAAGAAGAATTAGAAAATGCTTAAAGTTCCTGCTCGAGGGTTGTATAAAAAGGATATCCAAGATATTATGTATACATGTATCATATTACATAATATGATCATTCGACACAAGCAACAAGCGATATGTCTTACATGGTTCGAAAATGAGGGACACCAAGTTCACGATCCCTTAAGATCGCATGAAGAATCGCTAGTAGTTACTCAGGAGCTAATGGACGCATCAACTCATCAAAACTTAAAATTTGATTTGATCGAACACATTTTGAGAAATCGTCGAAATCATGTCAATCAAGAAAATAAAGTCATAGTGACGATGACGATGAGGAAGACGATGTTTTGAATAATTTACATAATGTTTTTAATGTTATGTATGTTTTTAACGTTATTTGAATAATTTACATAATGTTTTTAATGTTTATTTGAATTTCGTACTGTAATGTTTTAAATTTTAATGAATTTAAATTTGTTGTTAAAAAAAAAAAAAAAAAAATCGTGGCAACTTGGTCTTGTCTGGTCGCCGGAGAGAGAAAGCTAATGTGGCACCTGGTGACCTGGGTTACGAGTGTGCCCAGCCTTATAGTCATTAATAACATTGACCACTTTAATAGCATTAATGTTGTAAGTCTGAAAATTACATCATGCTTATTTTGTTGTACACTATGCTTATATTGTTGTAAATCTAAAAATTGGTTGCAGCTATTGTACATTGTGTTTAAATAGTTGTAATTTTTGGTGAATGGGTGTTTTTAATAGTATTAATGTTGTTTGATAGAGTTTTTGTCTTAATATGACACCACGCTTTATTTTATTGTACAATATGCTTACTTTGTTGTAATTCTGAAAATTGGGTGCATTAAAGTGTTGTAAACCATGCTTAATTTCTTGTACGTCTTAAAATTAAGAGTGAGATACCTTCGTGCATTATAAATAGTATAGATATATATTTTTTTTTTTGGCAGAAAATAAGATAATGTATTGATATTAGAGATTAAGAAAATCCCTTGATAATACACCTGAGACACTACATCATAAACATTGAAACTAATATTTTGATGAACTACTAGAAATTGAACTACAAAACACTTTAAATTGGCATCTTGACTTTAAACTTGAGATCTTGACTTGAACTTGAAAATGTGAGAAATACTTGAACTTGGAATCATGTGAACTAAAACTTGAGAAGTTGACACTTGAAACTACTTGAACTTATAGCTTGCTTGAGAACAGATTAGCCCAATAGATACCACCACTGAGTAGAGGGGGGTTTGATGTCTTGACTAAGTTGCTTGATAACCCAACTCAAACCCGAAACAATACGAAGTTTCGACATGAGTACATGACGTCAAACAAGGATGGAACCAGGACGCGGAGTGACCAGGTGCACATAATAAACTAAACAATATTGTAAACACAATTTTCAGGGGTCGGTTGCATTTAAGAAAAATTGAGTTTTTTTTTTTTAACAAAATTAACAATATATATGACACAAATATCCATAGGTATTCCTGGACCCCGAGACCCACCCTGATTCTGTCACTGACGTAGAATACGCACAAACGTACATCAAATTTAATATAAGATTAAATGATGTGGCTCTGTCGGAGATTTTATTGATAATAAGGAACTTAAAGAATTAAAATCAATCTAAATGCGAATCTTCAACATTAATTTTCCTTTATCTACTTGATTTAGTATAAAGTATTTAGGTACTAATTTAATCGATCACTATAGATATTATGTATACGTAGTTGTAATTAGGGGTGGGCACAAAAATCGGAAAACCGAATCGAAACCGCAAAAAAAACCGAACAAAATGATAAATCGTCAGGGGCGATTTTGACTTTAAAAAACCCGCATGTTTGGGGCGGGTTTTGGTTGCTTACGGAAAAACGAACCAAAAAAAACCCCCTGCCCCACTTTTATCTATTTTCAAAATATTTAAATAATCTTATCTACATAATTATTTTAACAAAAGATTCAATATATCTTTTGGGTTTTTGCAAAACTTATTAAAAATGCTAAAACTTGCATTTCATATTTCTATTGATTTTTATATTGTTCTTTCGTACTTTATTTGATAATTTTGAATTGTAAGGTGTTATGCTACTACTACTCATCTCGTTTGAATAATGTTGTATGGAAACATAATTTTTATGTTTGATGGAAAACTTGCTAGTTATTATTTTTTATTGATTGACATTAGAACGAAATAATAATGGAATAGTTAGGAGATATGATAGTTCTTACTAACTAGTTTATTTTTCAGTAAATTCAAAAGTAAAAAAAAAATTGAAACCAAATTAATTGAATGAGAAAAACCAAACTAAAAAAACCAAAACCAACTGGTTTGCAATTTTCAAAAAACCATAATTTTCTATTTGAGGTTTCGTTTTAACCAAAAACCACCCATGAACGTGCAACTCAAATATCCTAAGTTTTATACAAATCATATGAACCAAAGAAAATGTTACAACTTACCTTTTCCTTTTATCAATTTTACATCAATACTTTTATAAAAATCTAAACTTCATTACATCCCCGGGGTATACGTAAAAACAGTCTCTTTACTTTCGAGTTCTAAGGCTGCCCCCAGTAAGGAGGGTCAATCCCTCCCATTTTCTTTGCCACGTCAGTTTTCTCTCTCCAGCGACCTTCAGTCGATTGGGTGCCCCAGTAAGGGCGACCATGATCCATTTTTTTTTTAAACATTTTTAACACAAACTAAAATTTCATTAATAATTAAAATGTTACATAATAATTATAATAAAATAAAAACATTACAAAACTTATTAAAACATTACAACACTTATTAAAAACTAATAATCTAGGTTGTGGCGTGCCTTGATCGAATATTTGATTTCCTGCATTTTTTGTCGTTGTAGTGCGGGCAAAGATGGGTTGATTGGTGAGCAATAGAATATGATGTCTTTTTCATATTTCTTTTCTCGCTCAAATTCAAGTTTTTGTTGTTCTAGTGCCAATCTTTTGTCATCCATTTCCGCTTTCTTTTGCTCCAGCTCCAACTCCTTTTGCCTTTGCTCCAGCTCTTTCTTCTTCAAGTCGTAGTATCCGTCTGCCAGCTCCTTCTTCTATCCCAATGCCGTGGACTTAATGCTTTTCCATTTCTCGGCTACACCTTCCATATAGCTAGATTTGGAACTCTCCGACGATTTCTTCTTATTTTTCTTAGCGGAATCACGACCAGTTGGTCGCTCAGGCACATTTGAGTCGGTTTCAGAAGTCCTTGCTTTTTTTCGACCCGCATCTTGGCTTAAAAAAGCCGGCATCTCATTATCCTTCCAAACCTCATGGTCCTTCAAAATTTCCCAACAATGCTCCAATACAAACGCATGATTATACACTATTTGAAATTCTTCACACGTTCGTCTGTAAACAGTGATGTCATTCTTACCACTTCCATAATTCCTATAAGCATTGTCATAAATGGCACAAAACTGACTAACTCTAGGACAAATTCTATTTTCCCACTTGGTAATAATCAAGTTGTATGTTCTGTCTGCACCAACCTCTTTTTCGATGTAAGTAATCAGTTTCTGCCAAATCCCTTAGCATTTTGGTTGTTTCCCGTTATGCTATTCTTGGACATATCACACCAAGCATTGCACAACGCGATCTCTTCTTCGCGTGTCCAAAGCGAAGAATCATTCTTGGTTTCTTTCTCAATAATCTTCTTCTTATCCTTTGGGTGTATTTGGTAAAAGTAGCAGTGAGCAGTAGTAGTGAGCTGCGAGGAGTGAGCTGTGAGCTGTGATAGCTCACAACTCACCGCTCACAACTTCTTAAAGAAGCATTGGAAAAAATGAGCATTCCTAAAAAATAGCAAAGCTCACCGCTCCTTTGCCAAATGAAAAATAAAAATCTAAAAGCTCACCGCTCATCGCCAAAAAAAAACTCTAAAAAGCTCTGCGCCAAACATAGCCTTTGTAGCTCGTTCTTAGGTTTGACCGGTGACGTCTCTTCCAAAATAGTGTTGTCGTCATCTTTTGTAACCGAATCGTGATACGATCCATGAGCCGAACCTTGACCCGAACCGTGATACTCTTGAGTCGGATAACCCGAACCAGTTCCCACATAAAAATCTGGATTGGTGTATAATAGTTCTTCAAAATCACAAGCATCAAGATTCATACGGTTAACCGGAGAATAATGTTGATAATTTGAATAGGAAGACGTTGATGAATCCATTGTTGGACGATACACCGATTCGGGTGAGCCATATATAGATTGTTGGCTTCAATGGGAGTTGCTTTGTTGCTGTTGTTGGTTGTTTTGATACGGTGGAACAAATGGACGATTCATAAGACGGTTTATAAAAAAAATGGATTGCTATTTTGTTGTTGTGGAGGTTGTTGCGATTGATAATCCAAAGTAGCGGGTCGGAAATTGACGGTTGGTGAGACACCAGTTAACCGGAAATTCGGATCCGGTGTTAATTGCTGGATGTTTTGTTGCGATTGATAATCCAAAGTAGCGGGTCGGAAATTGACGGTTGGTGAGACACCAGTTAACCGGAAATTCGGATCCGATGTTACTTGCGAGATGTTTTGTGCCAATCGGGATTTTCGGCGTTTTGATTGTGGTGTTTTCTTAGACATTTTGATAGAGATAATTGTGAGATTTGTGGATTAAGTGTGTAAATATGTTGTGTATTTATAAGGTAGTTTAATAGATTTTTTATTTTTTTTTCAAACGGTACAAAACTTAAACGTTCATTATTATTATTATTATTATTATTTTCCCTAACCGTTACACAACGGTACAAAATTTAATTCTCTTTTTTTAATCGACCAAATGTGGTAAAAAAAATGATGATCGATCGAATTGCCGCAGAAGAGCGATCGACTAGGAATCGATCGACTAAGTCGATCTTCGATCGTTACTGGGAGCAGCCTAAGTATTATATGTTCGCATTCTACCTGTCAGTATCCCATAGTCTTGTTGTTCGTTTACATCCAAAAGTAAAAATATGTTTTTCTAAAAAAAGTCCATCAATAAAACTTCCTTTCTACCCTGTTTGGATCAAACTTGTTCACAAAACACACAAAAAGACACATCGTAATTTCACACAACCAAATTCCCGTTCATCATATCTCCGATCATCATACCACCGATGGACGGTCCGGTGGGAATTGGCCAACCCCAACAACAACAAGACCAACAACAAACAAAATTTGTGGAGAGACTGGAACGGGATTAAAACACTGGAAGAAGCCAAAGCAGCACTATGGAAATTGGTAAATAAGGGAGGCGTCTACACTGTCCACAAGTAAAAAAGACATTACTTGAGAGAAGGCTTGTGTATCACTAGAATATAACAGTAGCATAAACCCTGTTTTTGTTTTTTGTTTGGTTTTGGATTAGTTGTCGATGTAGATGGTTAATAAGGTGAGATGGAGCAGTTCTGGATTAATAATCACTTCTTAGTTTGGTTAAATCTGCAACCATGGATTTTAAAGAACTGTATAATTTTGATCGATGCAAGATGTTGACAAAGTCACAAAAATGTAAAATGTGAAATTGGTCTGTAATGTTGATCACGAGCTTTGTAAACCTTGTGTTCATGAAATCAAATTAAAAATCTAACTCATGTTGATCTCATTTAGCTTCCACTTGGTTGAATAAAGCATAAGCTATCTACTGTTGACTGTCACCCTAGTTCATTGCCACACCAACACATATACCTCTCTTAAGTCTTGAATAGAAAATCTGTCAGTCGCTCTCTTTTGTGTGCCAAACTGCCAATGGCAAATTATCTTAGGCCAAGCCTGAAAGACTGATATATGTCTTGGTTGTGTTGCTTTATGTTCAAAAGTGAAGAAATCCTCCCAGTTAAACGTGAAGGGGGAGATGTTTTGCAAAAATATTCTGGATTAGCGATGTTTTTAATGTTAATTTCTCGCATGACCTATTCATGAAAAAGAAAGTTTTAAGTTGGAAAAAAGATCACCCTCTTGTGCTTGACTCTGCCAAGTCAACTTGATCATCATTTAACACTCATGATGGTTTTTTTTGGCAGAATCAGCTCAAGTTGAAACTTATTTTGATAGCTGCTTGAAATTGTTTATGGTTTAGTAGCCTCGTTTACTCAAAAAAAGTTATAAGCTTTGTCAACAAAACCAATTTTCAACAAGAGCTCATTTGTTAAAAAAAACTTAGTGCTGATAAATTTCTACTAGCAGGGTACCCGCGTGTTGCGGCGGCGGGTACCCTGAAATAAAAATTTTCGGTGAATCATGTATATTAGTTTATTATGGTTTTTTACGACAAATTTACGGGGATCAAGAATTTTGTTTAGTCCGTGCCCGTTCGGGCTCGAGCCCGTTTGGCCCGTTCTCGTTCGAGCTCGACCCCGTTTGGCCCGTGCCCTTTCGGGCTCAACCCCGTTTGAACTGTACCCGTTCGGGCCCATTTGGTCCGTTGCCCGTTCGGGCTTGAATATTTGTGATGGATCTGGACACACACCTTGTGTCAATGATATTTTGTATAATATTAGTAAGCACGCGGAATTTACTTAGTAATACTTAGAAGACAGATTGTATGATGTATTGTAAGTAAACACATATTAAACACAAAACTTAAGCTCCAATATTATTAATGAATAATACGAGTGATCTTGCTTATCACTAGGGTTACACCTTGAAGCCTTTGTGAATAATACGTACGAATGTAAGTAGGTTTGTAAGTACCTAAGACAATGACCTAGGACCTCCTTTTATAGTACAAAGAGTCCTTTACAAGATAAGTATAAAGCTAACAATATAGAATATACACAAGATCTTTTCTATACTTATCTAGACACGTTCTTCTAACCATTATCTAATAGCAGTGGTAATAATGTACCAGCAGTGGTAATACGTTTCCACTGCTAGTGTAATCCAAGCAGTGTCTTCCACAACTATCAGTGGTAACAGATTATTCCCAACAATCCTCCCCTAAACTTATGATTTCTCTGCAAATCAATAAGTTTCTTCAATCTACATTATCTTCAAGGATTTGGGGAATTCAACCAAACACTTTACTTATTCCTTAACTTCTGAATAGCTCTTGAACATTGATCTTGAAGCCTATGTAACAATGCTCTGACCTTCTCATTATCTTCATGAACTCTTATTGTTGTACATAACATTACTGTGAGAGTTCCAGCTCTGAGTGGATATTCTTTCTCAGCAAGCATGAATGCATCTACTCCATTTGCTGTAGAAACATGGTGAACTTCACATGAATCATAGTAAAACCATTTAGTACCAGGACATGAACATGAGAATTTCCAGAAATCATCATTAACATCTGGATCATAGAGCCTTCTAAGATTAACCCATAACTGCATCTCCTTCATATCTTTGAGATCTTGAGCATCAAACCTTTCTTGAACTAACTTCCATAATCTATCAAGATCATCTCTGTCAAAAGCTTTGATGAGATCTTCAAATTGAATGAATGAGGATGTTGCACCACCTAGCCTTGTGATCTTCCAAGTTGAAGCAAAATTGCTAGCAGTGTAAACCTCCCAATCAATAATAGGATGTCTAACTTGCAGTGGTTCTGGATAAAAATATTCTTCTTCTATCACAATCATTTCAGTCATTTGTTCTTCAGTGAACTTCTCAGTTGGAACTTCTTGTTCTTCAGCAAACTTTGTCTTCTTAACAGACTGAGAATCACTGTCTTTGGTCTTTCTCTTCAAATTAGGAAACCTTCTTGCTTCTTCTTCAGAGTCCATTGGAATAAAATCTTTATCAAATCTTTGAACTCTGTAGTAGATACTTTCAACTCTATCATCAGACATTCCTTTGAATTGATGTCTCTTCCAACCACCAACATTGCAACAATAGGTCTTCATGTATGCAATAACTTGTGCCTTAGTTGGTTGTCTTGGTTTCTTTTGGCCTTTCTTGACTGAAACAATAGCCTCTTGAAAGGCTTGATTATTCTTCATCTGTATAAAATCGTTTAATTGTGCAGTTCTTTGTTCTGCAGTTAAAGATTTATCAGCTACAAGGTCAATTGCCTTCTTCTTGATTACTGGATCATGTGCAATCAAGAAATCAATTTCTTCTTCAGTAGGAACATAGCTGAACTCTGGAGTTTTTTTTTTCTCTAAGTCTTGTAAGTGGAACAGTGGAAATTGGATTTTCCAATCTATCCAACCTTTTATCCTCCATAAAGCTTGCAACTTCCAATTCTTCAAGCTTTTTCTTTTCAGTAACTTCCTCTTCATATATCTTTTTAGCAATTTCATTATCATGAGCAATCTGAACTTGTTCTTTCTTTGAAATCTTTCTTCCAGGTTGCTCTTCACTTTCCATAACTGCTTTACCTTTGTCTTTCTTCAGTTTATCAATTTCTTCACATGCAGTGACAACATTATGTTCATCAGTGGGAATGTAAAAATCTTATCAGTGGCTAGACAAACCAAAGGGTAAGCCATGGTTGAACTAAATTGCTCATAAGATGTTTTCTTTGGACTGAGACAATGTAAAAGAGTATGTATCAAAAATCTCCATTGAGGACAAAAACCACTCTTTTTGAAAGTAGCCTTTTTATCAGTGGTATCATACCCCATGGATGAAAATTTTTCATGTATTTCTGACATAGGTAATGTGATGATACCATTGAGATCATCCAATTGGAGAACTCTCCTCAAGGATGCCTCAGTAACATCAATAGTTACCCCATCCACAGTGGCTCTAAGAGCATCCACTGTTTCATGTGTATCTCTATTCTCAAGTGTTATGGACTGAATAGAAGTCCAAAACTGTTTGATTTGAGAGATATAGATTGTGGGTTTTAAAAGAAAAGCATACCTTATATGGGTAGTATTGAGAAAGTCCACAATCTGATGAAAAACAGGGCCACTCTTCTCGTTTGACTTTTGTAGGTAGGCCACTTGATTGTGCTCATCTGCAAATTTTGATGGTGCCATAGAAACTTTTGATGAAAAACGATATTATGTCAGTAATAATTGAAAGAATAACTAGCCAATTGAGACAAAAGATATATAGAGGTAGGGTTTTAAAAGTGTAGTGCAAGAAAGATTATCTAAGGAAAGTATTTATCTTTAGAGGATAAATATCAAATAGGAAAGTAGATAATTTTCTAAAAGTTACCCTATATATATGGAAAGCAATTTTTCTACAACGGCTAGTAAAAAATTTGTTACTGACACAACAGTTGTAACGGCTAGAACAATAGTGGGAAAATAACACTGTCAGTGGAAACTGTGAACTAGCAGTGGTAATTTTTCACAAAAATTTCAAAGAGCAATGGTAAAGAAAAACCTATGAAAACTAGACTACTCTTAACATAGTTTTTAGCAAACTACCAGCTATCAACGGATTTGATATGTCTTTACCATGAGCCGTTTGCTATGGACTAGCCAACTCTTAATCATAAAGAATATGGTGAGTTGATAACCATATAGTTTTTGGTAAACTATCAACCATGAACGGATTTGTCAAGTCTTTACCAGTAGCCGTTTGCTCTGGACTAGTTGATTCTTATGTGGATTAGACATGGTGAATCAATAACCATTTGTTGTGTATCTCAGATATACACCTTTTAAGATCAACTCCCATCTATGTTGCATAAAGGTTATGGAACAAGCAAAAACACAACCACAAAACATATACAAACTTATACAACAATATTAGTACCCATAAACTTCCACTCAACACCAAAGACAATTTGACACAAAAAGTTTATGGATTTAGCATGCCAATACTTGTTACCAAGTACTGAAATCTACCCACATCAAGTCCTTTTGTTAATAAATCAGCATAGTTGTCATCAGTATGAATTTTGACAACTTGAATTAGTCCCTTTTCATAACAATCTCTTATGAAATGGTGTCTAATTTCAATATGTTTAGTCTTTGTGTGTTGAACTGGATTCTTAATAATTCAAATGGTACTACTATTGTCAATATGAATGATGGTATTCATGAAATTGTACCCATAGTCCAAAAGTTGATTCTGAAGCCATAGAACTTGAGCACAACAACTTGCAGCAGCCACATACTCTGCCTCAGTTGATGAATTAGCCACCATAGTTTCTTTCTTACACTGCCATGACATTAATCTGTTGCCAATAAATTGGCATCCACCAGTTGTAGATTTTCTATCCAAACTAGCTCCAGCATAGTCACTATCTGAGTAAGTAACCAAATCTAGAGGAGAATATCTGGAGTACCACAATCTCAAAGTAGGAAATGCTTTAAGATATCTGAAAATCTTCTTCACAGCAGTCAAGTGAGAGAACTTGGGAGTGACTTGAAACCTTGCACAGGCACACACTGCAAACATGATGTCTGGTATAGATGATGTAAGATACATCAAAGAACCAATCATAGACCTGTACATGTGCACATCAACTGCTTCACCACTATTTTCCTTCAAGAGTAGATGTGTAGTCTTGTCTGCAGGGGTGCTAGATGACTTTGCATCAGTGAACTTGAACTTCCTTAGTATCTCAGCCACATATTTATCTTGATTGATGAAAATACCATCTGGCCTTTGTTGTACTTGGAGTCCCAAAAATAATGTTAGTTCACCCATAGAACTCATCTTGAATTCTTCTTTCATTAGTTTCTCAAATTCTTTGCACATCTCTGTCTTTGTAGATCCAAAAATGATGTCATCAACATACACTTGAACCAGCAAGATATCATTCTTGTCTTTCTTGATGAACAAAGTTTGATCCACTCTGCCTCTATGAAACCCATTATCAAGAAGATAAGTAGTTAAGGTTTCATACCATTTCCTTGGTGCCTGATGCAAGCCATACAAAGCTTTAACTACCCTGTATACTTTGTTAGGATATTCAGGGTCTTCAAAGCCTGGAGGTTGAGAGACATAAACCTCCTCATCAATCTGCCCATACAGAAAAGCACTCTTTACATCCATTTGGTAGACTTTAAAGCCCATAAAGGATGCATAGGCTAAGAACAGCCTGATTGCTTCAATTCGTGCAACTGGGGCAAACACTTCTTCATAGTCAATACCCTCCTCTTGAGTGTATCCTTGAGCCACAAGCCTAGCTTTGTTTCTGATAACAATTCCTCTTTCATCCTTCTTGTTTCTAAACACCCATTTAGTACCTATTACCTTCTTGCCATAAGGCAAATCACAAAGCACCCAAACCTTTTGAAGCTTAAATTGGAGCAACTCTTCTTGCATTGCTTCCACCAAACTTTCATCTTCAAGCGCCTTGTAAACATTCTTTGGCTCCATTTGTGACAGAAAACACATAAAGAGACATTCATTATTGCCTTCATGAGTCTTAGATTCATATATTTTACTAATAAATTCATGAATATCAGGCAGCTTTGTTTGTCTTCTAGTCTTCACAGGTGAATAGACATCCCCAATCACATTTTCAAGAGGATGTGATTTATGAATAGAAGTGTGGTGAGTCTGAGGAATTGCAATCTCATTTGGCATATTTGAGATTTCAACATCATTGGCTTGAGCTTCCTCTGTAACTGGAGTTGTAATTTCCACTTCTGGTGTTGCAGTGGAAACTTCTGGCCTAGCAGTGGAATCTGAATTTCCACTGCTTTCAGAATTTTCAGCATTCAAGTTGTTACTTCCTTCCTTTCCAAAATCATTAGAAGGGTGAGCATCTCCAGTTTTTGGTATATCATCATTATCTGCATAGTCCCAAAGTGGTAGACTGGATTCATCTTGATCATCTGCATGATCCTTGTTTGGTTCATCATCATCAAGAAACTCTTCTGAACCTGCAAAATCAAAAGAAGATGCACCTATAGAGATAGGCACATAATTCATAGTATTGGTTAGAGTATCAAGATCAAACAGTCTTTCTGGACCAGTTCCTTTGAGATTAACTTTGTTTTCCAAAAACTCAACATGCATATTCTCTTCAATCTTTTGGGTTCTTAAGTTGAATACTCTAAAAGCTTTGCTGACCATGGAATACCCAACAAAATACCCTTCATCAGATTTTTCATCAAACTTTCCCAGATAATCTATGGTATTGAGAATAGATACATGACATCCAAATGGTCTCATGAAGTCAAGGATAGGAGGTCTACCCCTAAATAACTCATAAGGTGTCTTGTTCTTTGTTTTTACCACTAAAACCCTGTTTTGCACATAACATGAAGTGTTAACTGTTTCAGCCCAAAAAGTAATTGGCAATTTTGAATCTGCCAACATGGTTCTAGCAGCCTCTATTAGTGTCATGTTCCTCCTCTCAGCAACACCATTTTGTTGAGGAGTTCTAGCAACACTAAATTCTCTTTTAATACCTTTATCTCTGCAAAAATCATCCATAACTCTATTCTTAAACTCTGTCCCATTGTCACACCTGATGATTTTCACTTTGAAATCATATTGGTTTTCTACTTGAGTGATAAAAGTCTTAAGGATGCCAGTTGTTTCATCCTTTGTATTGAGAAAGAAAACCCATGTAAACCTATTGAAATCAATAGTTACAACAAGACAATACTTTTTAAGATTTAAGCTGCTCACTGATGTAGGACCAAACAAGTCCATATGTAACATTTGAAGTGGGTGAGCAATAGAGTTAACCAGCTTTGATCTGCAAGAAGCTCTGTGTTGTTTGCCCTTAAGACAAGCCACACAGGTTTGATCATTTTCAAATCTCTTCAGAGGTAAGCCTCTCACCAAACCATCTTTGACAATCTTATTAATGGTTTTGAAATTAACATGACCAAGTCTTCTATGCCATAACACGGATTCATCCACTGTGGCCTTTGCAAGCAAGCAAGCATAATCATCTTTAGCAACAATGTTGTTCATATCAAAGCTATATAGGTTGCCTTTTCTAGGAATTTTAAGAAGAATTTGACTTTCATCAGGCATCTTAAAATCTTTAGAGAGAACAAAACACATATCTTTGGTAAAAAGAACATTGTTCTTCTTGTCACACATTTGTGACACACTAAAAAGATTATACTTAAGCTCTTTTACATAATACACAGGTTCAAAATCCAAGTTACCAGTTTTAATAACTCCTTTACCAGCAACTTTTCCATTAACACCACCTCCAAAGCTGACATACTGTCCATCATAATGTTCAAAATCTGAGAGATAGGACTTGTTGCCAGTCATGTGCCTTGAACACCTACTATCTGTATATCCTTGATCTGATCTTTTTGTCCTTGGATGTTCCTGCACATAAGAGTAAAGAATTAGTTTCTTTTGGGGACCCAAGCCATGATTGACTTGGATCTGCCTCGTGTATCAATATAGTTAAATCTATCAAAGGTCATTGATACACCATTGGGATTGGTTGTAGAGGTAGTTCCTTTAGGTTTCCATTCCCAACGTGCTGAGGCCTTCACAACATTGCCCATGTCCCCCCTTTTCTTGTTTACAACCCTTGCAGTGGTAACTTTTGAATGAGCAGTGGAAATTGCTGGTTTGATTTTAGGTACCCACTGTTGGTTATAATGAACTTTTTTAGTTTGAAAAGTTCCTTTTCCTGTTTGTGCAGATTTTGCAAAAGTTGTTTTGTACTTTGCACTTTTAACAGGTGACTTAGGGTGAGCAGTGTTAACAGTTTTTGCAGTGGCAAAAGTTTTGAGGCCACTTCTTAGTTGAACTGCTCTTGGGATCATTTTGCAATGAGTATTAGGCTGTACATTATTTTGAAACCTGTTAGACTCCACCCTTTTATTCCCATGGACTTCCCTTCTCCCAACATGATAGTTACAATAAGCATGTAAATGATCAAAACTACCACATATATAGCATGCCTTATTGTACATCACAAAATCACTACCTAGTTGTTGAGATTTAACATGATTCCAACTCTTCTGGTTACCCCTAGGAGTTGTAGGCTTGTTCCTATACATCTCAGCATACCTTACAGTTGATCTAGGTTTATTAACTGGTTTCCTAGGTTCCTCTGTAACAGTATTAACAACTTTTGGGATAGAAGTCTCTACTTTCTTTTTAACATTCTCATCAACAACTGATGAGTCACTAGCACTTTCAAAAACATCATTTTCCTTCTTAACCTCTTCCTCACATTTCATAGTTGTGTCCTTTAAAGGACCATATTCACGTTCAAGATCCTGAAACTCTTCTAAGCCTGTATGAGCTAAATCTATACCTAGAGGTGATGGAACACCTCTTAGTGGTGGAGGCACTATATTATAACCCATACCAGACTTAACTTTACTATGAATTTGAGCATTCCAGATTTTATCAATTGACTTAGACTGATAATAACAGGTGTCTACAGTTAAATTGACATTTTCATTTATCTTTTTAAGTTTTTCAAGCTCTTTTTGGTATGCCTCATTCACAGTTGTTTTATGATCTATTTCTCTTCTAAGAAAAATCATATCATCACTATATTTTGACTCATTTTCTCTATAGTGATCTATTTGTTTTTCTAATACTGCTATAGCTCTCCTAAGATTTGACACAGTATAATTAGCAATATACAACTCTTGTCTTTCATTAGAATATAGATCATTAAGCCTTTCAACTTCTCTAGCAGCCCTACATGTTTTAGAACAACTTTCAAAGTTTTGTACCTCAGAGTCAGAGAAAGCCATGAGTGCAAATTCAGTAGACACAAGAGCAACATCTGAAGATTCTTCCTCTTGTTCATCAGCCATGAAACTCCAATCATAGCTCACACCATCAATGGCCAACATTGCCTTTGGTTCTTCCACAGTTGGTTCCTTCTTTTGCTTGTACCAAGTGGACCTGTTGTCCTTGGTCTTTGGTCTTCTACATTCTCTTGCAAAGTGTCCCAACTTGTGGCAGTTAAAACACTCCACTTTCTTCTTATCAAAGCCTGTAGTTTCACCACCATAGATGTGAATAGGCTTGCCAGTCTTCTTGTAGAATTTCCTAGCCCTCATGCTAAGAAGAGCTATTTGCCATTTTATGTCCATCTCCTAGTCATCTTCATCAATTTGCTATATGTATTCATGAGTTAATATAGAGCCATTAACTTGAGTGGAGATAAAAGCATAAAAGGTAGGATCTCCAATACTAACAATCTTTTTCTTTGAACCTGCAGTGGTAACACTAACATTACCAGTGGAAACTGTAGAACCAGCAGTGGCAATATCATCATCACTGTCATCTTCAGAATCATCACTGTTAACAGAGGTTGACATCAAAGCCAAGCTGCTTGAGCTTGTACCAAGTTTCCCAGCCTTCTTCAGTCGTTGTTCAATGAGTTTAAAGTTGTTGTAAAGATCATTGAGCTTCATTGTTTCAATATCGGCTTTGTTTTCCCATACAGTAACATTAGTTTGAAACTCTGAAGGCAAACTTCTTAGAAACTTCAAATTGAGGTCTTCCTTTTCTACCTCAATGCCAAACACAGTCAGTTTTGTGACAATCTTCTGAAGTTTGGTGAAAATGCTATCAAGTGAGTCATTGCTTGAAGCAGAGAAGTTTTCATAACTTTGCTTCAACAATGTCTTTTGTGTCTTCTTTGTAGCATCATTACCACCAAACACTGAGCAAATCTCTTCAAAAAGTTCTTTTGCAGTCTTGAACTTGCTGAAAGCTATGATCTGGTCTCTAGGAAGAGTCATCAGCAACAAACTTCTAGCCTTTAGATCATTCTTTTTCAATGCCTTTTCAGTACTAGATTCAGGCACATAAACAGTCACCACTTCTGTGTCACCAACCTTCTGAGTACTAGTAACAGGCTTGAAAGAATCACCAATTAAGATGATCTCCCATAGAGCATAGTCTTGAATGAGAAAGTATTGCTCAATCAGAATCCTCCACATCTCAAACTCATTAATTTTGAGCTTAGGTAGCCTTGGTGTAGAAGAGTTGGACTGATTGTTTTCCATCTCCATTGAATTTAGTGAGTAGGTTAAGCTAATTCCTTGGATCTTCTAAAACAAAATATCAGAACCTTCGCTCTGATACCACTTGATGGATCTGGACACACACCTTGTGTCAATGATATTTTGTATAATATTAGTAAGCACTAGGAATTTACTTAGTAATACTTAGAAGACGGATTGTATGATGTATTGTAAGTAAACACAGATTAAACACAAAACTTAAGCTCCAATATTATTAATGAATAATACGAGTGATTTTGCTTATCACTAGGGTTACACCTTGAAGCCTTTGTGAATAATACGTACGAATGTAAGTAGGTTTGTAAGTACCTAAGACAATGACCTAGGACCTCCTTTTATAGTACAAGGAGTCATTTACAAGATAAGTATAAAGCTAACAATATAGAATATACACAAGATCTTTTCTATACTTATCTAGACACGTTCTTCTAACCATTATCTAATAGCAATGGTAATAATGTACCAGCAGTGGTAATACGTTTCCACTGCTAGTGTAATCCGAACAGTGTCTTCCACAACTATCAGTGGTAACAGATTATTCCCAACAATTTGTATAATGTGTTTTATTATTTGTATTAGTGACATTTAATGCACGAATTGTGTTTAAGTTGGTTGTACAATATGTTTGATAATTTATATTTCTTGTGTAAGGGGTGTTTTAATAAATGCATTAATTGTATTTATTAACCTCTTAATTAATTGACTACATTAAATATCTTGACCACATTAATAGTGTTTTGTATTATGTACATTAAGGTTTAAGACTTGTAACTCTTAAAATTAAGATTGATGAGAAAGATCATTAATCGTGCATTGTGTATTGTACAATAGGCTTTGTATTTTGTAAGTCTTAATTTTAAGACTATAAGGAGAGAGATTCATTCCTCTATTATAAGAAGGATAACAAAATTCTTATAAGCTTTGTCAAAGAAAATAATTTTCAACGAAAATTAAGTTCCAGAATTGTCAAACAAATGGGATGAGGTTGTGATACTAAGGGTGTCTTTAGCTGGGGGAAACAACCTTGTTTTTCACAAAATGTTTTCGATAGTATCTTTTCTACTGGGGGAATTGCCACCCAGTAGATCAAATTTTCGATATTATCTTTTCTAGCTGAAGCTCCTATCAATCATGTTCAAGCAGCCGATTCAAGTAGGCCAGATGCAAGAAGAATAATTATCTAAGAGCTCATGTGTACATAGTACTTAAAAGATGTTGGTTTGGACATTTAGCAGTATAAAACTATAAACCCTTGACCAAAAAAAAAAAAAAAAACTACTACCTATTAGTTTGTGAGTAGTGCATTTTGGCTCTTTCACGAAGACAATGTAGTCAAATAAGCTGAAATAAAGTAAGTTTATTCTCTTAAAAAGTTTTTCAAATTCAGAAAGAAAATGGTTTAGTTGTAAATTTTTTAAGGAAACAATCTTGAGCAAAAGTCTAAACCAGCGCTCTTTCAATCCATTACTACATTTTGCCATTTTACATCAACTTTGAACTAAGATTGGTTGGAGCCCTTTGATAGAAAGGACTCTCCAAAAATTGGCGTATGCCACTTTATACAACGAGCACACGGTATTCTTTAGTAAAAGGCGAAAGAATAGTTCGCTTTGTGCTCATTGCATGGCTGCGTGCCTTTCATCAATCCAACTCCTTGGGTTATATAATCACTTGCACTCCCTTTGTTTTCTTCAACCAGCCGATGTGGGACAAACCCATTTTGGGTTGTCCAAAATTCTCTTTAATCAGTTACTGTGCATTCAAAATTTATTTAGTGGAGTGGTATTCTGTTGAATGTTGATGTTATACAAGTTTGTAGTACTGGTATTCTTACGGGTGTCTCTAAGAAGTTCGATATTTTGGATTGATTGGTGCCACTGAGTAATGTCAAAGAAAAAGACATTACTTGGGAGAAGGCTTGTGTATCACTACTCACTAGAATATAACAGTAGCATAAACCCTGTTTTTGTTTTGTTGGGTTTTGGATTAGTTGTCGATGTAGATGGTTAATAAGGTGAGATGGAGCAGTTCTGGATTAATAGTCACTTTTTAGATTGGTTAAATCTGCAACCATGGATTTTAAAGAACTGTATAATTTTGATCGATGCGAGACGTGGACATAGTCACAAAAATGAAAAATGTGAATGGGTCTGTAAGGTTTGATCATGAGCTTTGTAAACCTTGTGTTTATGAAATCAAATTAAAAAATCTAACTTATGTTGATCTCATTTTGCTTCCACTTGGTTGAATAAAGCATAAGCTTTCTACTGTTGACTGCCACCCTAGTTCATTCACATATAATGCCACACCAACAGAGATACTTCTCTTAAATCTTGAATAACAGATTTGTCCGTCACTCTCTTTGGTGTGCCAATGGCAAAATATCTTGGGTCAAGTCTGAAAGAATGATACTACGTATATGTCTTGGCTGTGATGCTTTATGTTGAAAAATGAAGAAGTTTTTCCGGTTAAACGCGAAAGGGGAGATGTTTTGCAAAAATCTTGTAGATTAGCGATGTCTTTAACGTTAATTCCTCGCATGACCTACTCACGAAAAAAAAAGTCTGAAAGACTGATATATGTCGTGGTTATGATGGGCTATGTTCAAAAGTGAAGAAATTTTCCCGGTTAAACGCGAAGAGGGAGATGTTTTGCAAAAATCTTGTGTATTAGCTATTTCTTCAATGTTAATTTCTCGCGTGGCGTATTCATAAAAAAGAGAGTTCTAAGTTGGAAAAATAGCACCCTCTTCTCAAGTCAACTGGATCATTCATGTATGACACTCATGATGGGTTTTTTTAGGCATAATTAGCTCGAGTTGAAACTTATTTTGATAGCTGCTTGAAATTGCTTTATGGTTTAGTAGGCTCATTTACTTAAAAAAATTATAAGCTTTGTCAACGAAAACAATCTTCGACAACAAAAACTAACTTAGAGCTGATAAGTTCCTATAACAGAAAATTTATAAGCTGTGTCAAAGAAATAATTTTGATAGAAAAATAAGTTCCAGAATTGTCAAACAAATGGAATGAGTTTGTGATGCAAATTGTCCCAGGTTCGAGTAGAAGAATTGTTCGAGTTGTGGTTGCTAAGTTGTTATTAGGGGCATGTGCATACTTTATTTGGCAAGAACACTACAATCGGGTTTGCAAAAGAGGTACAAGACCAGTAGATCAGATTTTTGATATTATCTTTTCAAGCGTATCAGTTAAGTTCAAGCAGTCGGTTCAAATAGGCCGGATGCAAGAAGAATGTGGTATCCCAATGTTGAATTATCTAAGAGCTCATGTGTACATAGTATTTCAAAGATGGTTTTGACAATTACCGGGTATAGACCCACTAAATTTTTTAACGAAACAATCTTGAACAAAAGTGTAAACCAGTGCTCTTTCATTACTACAGTTAGTCATTTACATCAACTTTGAACTAAGATTCGTTGGAGCCCTTAGATAAAAGGGACTCTCCAAAAATTGGCGTACGCCACTTTATATAATCGAGGTATTTGTTTATCACATTTCTCACTTTCATTTTCATTTATAAAACAGTTCAAGTTTAAATAGTATCCAAATTCTTGTTAACGTTTTATAGTGCCTCAAACTATTGAACGGGACATCCCTTATAATGAAAATATTACATAATCTATGTTTTCTCACAAATATTTTGTACATTATATAGTTAGATGATTGTTGTTAAAACATAAGAGCTTAGCTATTCTCGACATGAGTACATTATACATTTTTTTGGCAAAAAATTAGATAATATATTGATATTGGAGATTAAGAAAATCCCCTTGAAACTAATATTTTGAACTACTTGAAATTGAAATACAAACACTTATCTTGACTTTAAACGTGAGATCTTGCTTCACATGAGATCTTGACTTAAACTTGAACTTGAAAATGTGAGAAAGACTTGAACTTTGGAATCATGTGAACCAAAACTTGAAAAGTGGACCCTTGAAACTACTTGAACTTGGTCAACTCATGAACTTACAGCTTGCTTGAGAACATATTATCCCGATAGATAGTTTGATGTCTTGACTTAGTTGCTTGATAACCCAACTTAAACCCAAAACAACACGGAGTTTCGACATGAGTACATGATGCCAAACAAGGACGGAACCAAGTTGTGGAGCAACCAGATACATTTAATATAAACTAAACAATACTATAAAGTACATGCACAATTTTCAAGGATGGATGCATTTGAGACTCGTCCTGATTCCGTCGTTGAGGCTAAATACGCACAAACGTACATCAAAGTAAATATAAGATTAAATGATGTGACCCCATCAGAGATTTTATTAAGCGAAAATTACTGCATATGCCATTTAAAAAGGAGTTGTCTTACAGAGGACCAACTTTATGGGTCCACTTTGTTCGCTACCTATTAGCAACGACGTCAAAAACCAGCACGTGTTCGGCCCATATTAATCGCAAGTCAAAATGAAATATTAATGTTGGCCACGTCACCGTTTCGCAGCGATTTCTTAAAAGATAAGACCCACTTCTCTAACGTTCACATAAAAAAAAAAAAAAAAAAAAAAAAAAAAAAAAAAAAAAAAAACACACCACCTATTCGTGACCCATGGGCAGCGAATAATACAATCACTTGCATTTATTAAATGAAATTAAAAAAAAAGTGCAAAACTCATCTTTGAACTTTTTAATATAACAAACTTTATTCGTCAAATATCTAGCGAATTCGCTAATATAAAATATACAGTTGCGAAGAACTTTGGATTACGAACAAAAACAACCCATTTGACGTACGTACAATTTTGTAAAAAAATGTTGAAATTTGATACATTTTTTAACTGAAAAAAAAACAAAAAAAACTATTTATACCAGAGGGGCCAAAAACGTGCCATTCTACAAAATAGGAAAATCGTTTGGAATGACCGGAATATCGTTTGGAAATAAAAACGTAAACATTTCTAAACTAAAAATGGTATCCTTTTATTCATAAAACTACAAACACCATTTTTTTTTTTTTTAAATAAAACTAAAACTTTTATTCATAAATTATAACACATACCCATCACAACCTTATGGTCAAAACTCGTACCCATCACAATCATATGAACAAAACACATACCATCGCAACTATACGATCAAAACACATACCCATCGCAACCATATGAGCATGATTGTGTTTTACCGTATGAGCATCAAACACAACCTTGCTCATATAGATGTGATGGTTAAGTATTTTTATTGTAATATTTTTAATTTATGAATAAAAGTTGTAGTTTCATATGGTTGATGGGTATGAGTTTTGATCATAAAGTTGCGATGGGTATGAGTTATGATTTATATTTAAAGTTTTATTTTTCTATATATAAAAAAGTTGGCGTTTGTAGTTTTATGAATAGAAAGATATTGTTATTAGTTTATAAATGTTTACGTTATTATTTTCAAACGATATGCGTGTAACACCCGTTTCTCGGGTACTTGGACCCCACCCTAGATGAAAATGGATCAAAGGCCTTACGTGATTGGCTAGTCAAACTATTAGTCAACGAATGTGTAACGTAGTTTTGGAAGTTATGATGCCTAACTTAAGGGACTAATGTTGCTTAGTAGTATATGTGTTATAAGTTAGTTGTGGCCAAAGTAGAATGAATGGGACTTGAGGGACCATTGTTGCCATATGACCAAAGTAGTGGAAGTAACTATATAAGTATCTAGTTATCTTGCCTTTTCTCTAAGTTTCTAGAGAAGTCTTGGAGGTGTTTGTGAAGTCCGGTTATGTGAAAAGAAAGGGAAAAAGAGATGAGCTTGGTGATCATGCTATGAAGATGATGAAGACCTCATGCTTATGGTCTTCCTAACAATGATCCACCACAAGTAAGTAGTCCCTCCCTAGTTAGTGATTGTTGGGTTTGATCATCATATGACCAATATATGATTATATGATGATTAGAGGTGTTTAGAGATGAGATATGGTTAGACTAACCATTGTTATAGTTATTTGATTATGTGTTAAGTATTTATGTGATGATGTTAATTAGGATGCTATTATGGATTATGATGATGAGGAAGTTAGTGATGGTGTTAGTGAATTCTTAGCTTGGAGCTAAGGTAAGTAACCGGTTATAATATGATGTTATGTTGATTTCATGACATTATGTGTTATATGCTTATCATGATATGGATATTGAATGGTTTGGAAGTTATGTGTTATGTGAAAGTGATTATAAGCGCTTGGCATAGCTAGTAAGCGAAGTGTTAGTATAAGCGAGTTTAGTTGTTGTTGAGATAGTTGGTGATGCTTAAAGTGGCTTGAGGTATGTGTTTAAGATTATGGTTTTGATGGACTTGCGATGTATGATGCGTAATGTATGTTTGATATATGATGTTATGTTATACCCGTTTACTTACTAAGCATTTGTGCTTACGATTTAGTGTCTAACCTTTTTGTAGGGTGTATGCTTTTATGGATGGCTTGGATTAAGGATTGTGTATGCGGAAGGTAGAAGGTAGTATGCAAGTAGAGCTAGGTAGAATACCGAGCTCATGTGTCAAGTTTGTACCCCCCCCCCCCCCCGGTTGTGTCTAAGTGTGTTTTAAGTGTTTATATTTAAAGTTAAAGGGGTGTTTGGCATAAGCGTATTTATACCCATTTTGGGTTGTAAACGGGTCATTCGATTATGGAATAAGTTTATTACGTTATACTAATGATTTTGGTTGAGTTTGGTATGGTAATGAGTTGCTAGGAGTCGTTTGACATGAAATGGGTCAAAACGGGTTTTGGGCACAAAACCCGTTACTTTGCAAAGTACTAATCCAAGGGTCGAACAGTAAATGTTTTTGTATGGAAATGAGGTCAATGACGTGTCTAAGAAATCTGGAATGTTTCGTGGTCTAACGAGTTCGGGAACTATGGTTTTCGGAAAATCAAAAGTGTACAAAAAAGGGTTATGCAGAAAAAGGGGCGTTTGGGATAAGTGTGTTCTCACCCATTTTGGGTAGTAAATGAGTTGATTGATTTTGTAAACGATTTAGTATGAAATGTTAATGGCTTTGAATAAGTTTGGTGTGGAAATAATGTAATACGGGTTGTTTATTGTGAAAATGGGTGAAATTTAAGTATGGGGTACATTAAATTTCGGTTTGAAAGTGGAATCTGGAACCAAATTTCGGTTTGGAACCGAAATTTGGAACCATCAGATTTTGTCACTTTTCGAAAAATCATATTTTTTAATCGTAAGTCGTCACGGGTCGTGCCACCCGTCATTTCGAAGGTAATTGAGTCTAGTTTCATTTAAAATAGTTTCAAGGTCCAGATGTCTATAGATTTTTGTCAATGGTCAAAAGAGTAACAGCAGGTCAGTTTCAGGACACGTATTTTCCGCGTAAAAGTCAAAGTTTTTGTGTTAGCGGGCACGGAGCGTAACAATGCGAGTCATTTCAAACGTTTTTCTTATTTTGTAGAATTGCACGTCTTGGCCCATGTGGTTTAAGAGTGTGTTTTAAAAGTTTTTTTTAAATGTATCAAACTTCTAACATTTTTTTATAAAATCTTACGTACGTCAAAAGCATATCGATATTGGGCTCGTTTTGTTCGTAATCCAGAGCTGAACGGTATATTTTTTATTAGCGAATTTGTTAGATATTTGACAAATTAAGTTTGTTATATTAAAAAGTTGTAAATATTAAAAAGTTAAAGAATGAGTTTTGCACATTTTTATATTTCATTTAATAAATGCAAGTGATTGTATTCGCTGCCCATGGGTCACCAATGATGACGTGACCAACGCGAAACACGTGTTGGTTTTTGATATCGTTGCTACAACTCTTTTTCAAAAAGGCCTATGCAGTAATTTTCGCTTTTATTAATAATAACGATCTTAAAGAGTTAAAAACGGTCAAAATGCGAATCTTCATCACTAATTTTCCTTTTTCTACTTGATTTAGTATTTTAGAGTATTTGTACTAATTTAATCGATCATTAAAGATACCATGTATACGTCGTTGTAATGTGCAACTCAAATATCCCAACTTTTACACAAATCATTGGATAAATAAAACAAATAGTAGTAACTATTAAACTTTATGTTTTAATAGTGGCCACACGTTTGAGTTTGTGCGGTCTGGTTTGAGTTTATGTGACGGTGGGTTCAAATTTCGTGAATTAGTCGGTTAAAAGGTTGAACATCATGGTTAAAAAAAGACAAAACAAAAAAAGGAAGAGAGAAAAAAAAATTACGTTTTACCTCAAAATATGAACAAAAGAAAGAGGAGAGTTTTGCATACTAAGGATGTGCTTGGTTCAAACTTCAAACTAGGTAATGGGTAAGGGATAGACAAAATGAATATTAAGGAAAGGGAATGGGTAAGCAAATATTCCCTCCAATTTATTGAGTAATAGTCCATTACCCAATAGTGGGTAATGAGTCATTGCATTAAAGCCAACCAAACATCATTAATCATTATCTTTGCTATTACTTACCCTCTACCTTCAACCAAGCACACCCTAAACTTTTCTCACATACTAATAGACTCATCCTCATCTTTCATCTAAAAAAAAATCAATGGTTGAGATTAAAAACATTTTAATATTTTACCTATTTTTTTATAATTTAAATATCTTTTAAACCGTTAATCTTTAATCGAAAATAATTACACAATCGCGACGAATGTTTAATTATTTTTCTGTAGACGGGCACTTTGATATATTTTTGACAATTTTTTTTTTTCGTTTTTCATGTTTTTTTGTCATTTTTTCGTTGTTGAAACTTGCAAGAGAAATCACATGTCATTAAACACTAATTTGAATATCTATACTTATTATATAAAGCATTTAAGTTGTGAGTTCCATAAAAAATTAAGATAAATAGCTCAAATCATAAAGTGAAACGTGTCACTTCCCAACAAAAAAAAATATCTTTATTTTCAAATTAAAATATCTTTTAATCTATTTATTTTTTTAATAATCTAATTTCACTTATTTTTTAAAATTTTTTGTTCTTTAATTCAACATCTATTTTGATATATTTTTACGAGTTTTTTGTTTTTACATTTTTAGTCGGTTTATTTTATTTTGATTCAAATTTTTACAACTTTAACCTTTATTTCAATCAATACAAACTTGATTCGTCAAAATCATATACTTTTGGGGAGAGTGTTTGACGGATAAGAGATTCTGAGGGTCTTTGTATATGGGGGAATAATGATGTCACGGGAAAGCTACAAGAAACTCAAACAAACACATAAAAGTAACACATATACATCCGGAGTGTTGTGAAACGGATTCACTAAGCGGGTAGGGAATTGCGAGAAGAGTTGGGTTAGCAATTCACTTACTATTTATAATATAACGATATTTTATCGATGCCGCTGCGCGCGGGTTCCAACTAGTTTTACTAATATCACATGTGATTTAACACCAATATCACATATGATTTTATTACATATCATATGTGATTTAACACTAATATCACATGTATTTTTTTTAGTATATTCAAATTAGTGTTTAATTACATATGATTTCTTTATGAAAATTTCAAATGACGAAGAAAATGTAAAAAAAGTGAAAAAACCGAAAAAAAAAATTTGTTGAAAGTATATTTAAGTGCATATCTATAGAAAGATAATTAAATGCTCGTCGTGATAGTATAATTTTTTTTATTTAACAATTAACGTTTTAAAAGATATAAATATCTGAAAAAAAAGATGAAAGTTGATTTTTTTAAATTGGTAAGATTAATCTCATAAAAAAGCGAAATTAATCTTCGAAAAAGTTTGATATGTAAATAATCTTAAAAAAAAAAAAAAAAAAAAAAAAAAAAAAAAAAAAAAAAAAAAGGAACATCTTACTTTTTCATTTTATCAATTTTACATCAGTACTTTTATCAAAAATCTAAACTTCATTACATCTTTCAAGCTGACTGACTGAAAGTCATATTTGATTTTGCTTTTCTTCTCTTGTTATCTTTTTTTAGTCAGGCCCAAGAAAGTTGAGGTCTACCTAGAACCCGTTTCTCTAATCTCAAGTTTACCGAATCTTTAAGGCTAGTCCCAATCGTGGCGCTGGATGACTGACCTGAGATGACCTGGGTCATCCAGCGCCACGTCAGCTTTCTCTCTCCAGCGACCTAACATGACCCGGATGCCCCAGTCGATGACCCAAGTTTTTTTTTTTTTTTTTTTAATTCAAACATTTTTAACATTAAATTTAAATTTCAAATAGGAGCGGGATTATTTAAAATTCAAATTCAAAATTCAAATTCAAATTTACACAATTCACACTATATATACAACCTTACCAGTCCACCAATTCACACACACAACTCACACAATTCACACACAAAAATGTCTCGCAAAGATTTTTCTCAGCAATTCCCAAGTCCAGAAAAGTTGCCAGAAACCAGCTTTCCAACTCCGAATCAGTTGCCGGAAACCAGCTTTCCAACTTTACCACAGTTTCAAGTTTACTCACCACCACATGAATATGTCTTTCCGGTTTTCCAGCCGGAAAATGTATTTTTAAACTCTCCACCTGTGAACAACCCAATTGTTCCAACTCCACCTGTGAACAGTCCACAGGTGGATCTTCAAAACCACCTCAGCGGGTTAAGTGAGGCGTCCCTCCGTCAACTTGTACAAGACGAAGAAAACGGTAGGGAAATTATGGAAGAGCAGGCACGTGAAGAAGCTGCTCGCCGTGAGCAAGAAGCACGGGAAACTCAGTATCTCCAAGACAACTACTTCGACATAATGGAGCGTCGACTCTTTAATGAGGAGTTTGATTCCCCTTCAAGTTCTGAGGGTTGGGTCTCAGATGATCCGTTTTTTTAAGTTTTCGTAGTTTTATTTCCATCAGTATGCGTTGTAGTTTTTTATGTTTAATCGTATTATGTATTTCATGTTTTCAATTAATTGTTCAAGTTTCAATTTGTGTTTTTCCCAACTCAAGAACTAAAAAGATAAAAGAGAGAGAGAGAAAAAAAAAAGGAACGAGACATTAAACATCGGGTGGAATTTCACTCGATATCACCAAAATGGCCTAGACGACCGATGTGGCAACCGACTCCCCCAAACGTGATGCCCGATGTGAACATCGGTTGAGGACGAAAAATTGGGTTGCCCAACCGATCTTGCCCGATCGATTGGGACTAGCCTAATCAAGTTTACCCGGTTACAGCGGGGTGGAAATAATGTTTTTTATTTATTTTTTACTAAAATACACCGTTGGTCCCTAAACTTGTATCGGAGGATCGCGATGGGACGAAACCGGGCATAATCATCGCCACGAGTCCAAACAATACCCATTAAATGCCAGATTGGTCCCTTGACCAATACTGCCGTTGTCAACGTTATTTTGCTGAGGGCAAAACCGTCTTTCACTGTAGCGTACTAAATAAAACCGTTCTATAGTGTATGTAGCTAGTATATGTGTGTAACAAGGTTTGATCTACATTTATGACCCATCCCTAAACTATCCTTCAAAACCCGTCCTCTTCAAAACGATAATTGTTTCAAGATGGTACGTTGTTGGTGTGGTAAGCAAGCTATTATTCGTACTTCGTGGACCTCTGCCAACCCAGGGCGTCGATTCTTTGGTTGTCCTGTTCAAGTAAGTGCGTCTTAATATTTCTTGTGTAAGTTTGTAACAATGGTGGTTGTTTAATGACTTGTCATAACCATCAATAGGGGTCTTCTTGTCGGTGGATAAGATGGTATGATCCTGAAATATGTGCTCGTTCAAGAATGATCATACCAGGACTTTTGAGGGGGAGAAATGAGCTTGAGGCAAGATTAGTAGCTGCTCAAGGTGATGTATGGAAGTGGAAGATTTACATGGTGCTAAGTTGGATGTTGTTCTTCATTGTTTATGCATTGGGATAACGTTTTAACCTTTTATGTAATGAGGCTAGTTGGTTAATGTTGTGTATCTTGAATTGTAGTAACCTTGTTATGAAGTATTCAGTTTTGTTTGTTTCTGATTTTCTATGCCTCATGGGTATGCAGATGGTTTGCAATGTGTTTAGGGTTGACTTTTAAATGTCAACATTCTTATGATGTTCTATTTTAGCTTTGGTTACTTTTGACGCAAACTATTCACACATCAAGCTTAGTCAATCTCAAAAAATACACAATAATGACATGGTTCCATAGTTAATGCAAATGGATATAATTCCAGCTGCATAAAATTGCATACTTTTCAAAGCATGAGAGCTACAGTTACACACACATATGTTTTTAGATTACATAACTTGTCCATACAAAATAAACTAGTAAACTAGATGAAACATTGTCTAGATAATTAGCATAACAGATTTGACCTATGGTGAGGCCATCATTCTTTCCAGTGCAGCCTGCTTCCTAGTCATTCTTCGTGTAGCAGGCTGGGTTGAAGCAGAAACTGCTTGAACATCACTTGACTGAATCTGAAAATCAGACTGGGATTGTGACAGGGATGCATCATGTATGATGGGATCTTCAGTTGCTGGCTCTTGATTTGTAGATTGAACACCACTTCCTTGAACTGCACTAACTTGGCTTTCTACAACAACACCTGTACCTTCAGCTTCTTTATCTGCTGCTACCTTTTTACCTTTAGGATGTCTTTTTTTTCCTGCAGATTTAGTAGGCACCTTTTTGACATTTACCTTATTGGCAGTTCCACTATGTTGAGCTCCACCATACCCTAGGCATGTTACCCGGTTGTGTCCAGCAATGCCACAAATACTACACCTGACACTCTTCCAAGCCCTTGACAGCTTACCATCCTTCACAATCTCTTCAGTTTCAGGAGCTATCCTAACTCTTTTTCTACCTCTTGCGGCAGGCGGGTTTGTTTCGGATTTCGGTGGAACAATTGTTGTTGGCATACTTGATTTTTCCCAATGTTCGCTGCTAGTTATAGGTTGGACATGGTGTTTGTAGGTAGCCTCCCAAGTGAGAAGATAGTAACAAGGATGAGCCCATGTTTCTACAGCTCCGACTTGTTGGCCATTTAAAGCCATATTCCAATTGGTAGCAACAGCATGTTTACATGGTAAACCTGTTATCTCCCACCTTCTGCAAGTACAAGTCTTGTGTACAACATTAACTACACATTGGTCACCCCATGGTCCACTAACCTGAAACTTAGATCCCCCATTCCATAACACATTATACTTAACAGCCTCTTTCTTAATAGCCTCTAGCATGTGTTGTGCAGTTGGTGTTAGTGGCCCATCACTCTTCTCAATCACCATAAGAACATGCATTATCCTCTTCAAACAATATTCCCTGATGTATTCTAAGGCTGTAATAATAGGTTTGCTTAACCCCTCTTTAATTTTCTCATGAAACACTTGACACATGTTATTAAGTAACACATCAGAAGTAGCTCTCCCTAAAGATGAAAAGTAATAAACATGTATTAATTATAACTGTTTATACTGCATTTATGAATACAAAGTAAGTGAAACTGATAGATGACTCACATGAAAAATGTGACCTTGACCAATGAATCGGTGGTATCTTACTTAACCAATCATGGGCTGGTTGATTAAGTTTCTTGAGATCAGCCATAGCTTTCAGAAACTGTACAACAGTTGAGGCTGTTGCACATTTCCACATATGGTCTTTATAGGTCCTACCTTTCCATTGCAATTTCATTTTGTCATGTATGCTTTTAATACAAAATCTGTGTTCTGCACTTTCAAAAACTTCTGCTACAGCTCTACTTATATCCTGCACAAAATCAAATATCTTTACTGTCTGTTTCAAAAGAGTGACACTTAAATTCATGAACAGAGTAAGAGAGTACCTTATCCATGTCAGTAATAAAAGTGATGCTTGAAATTGGCCCAAGTGCTAAATCATCGGATAAACAATGAAGAAACCAAGTCCATGATCCTATGTTATCTGAATCAACAAAAGCATAAGCGAAAGGGTATATACCATTGTTGCTATCAATTCCCACAGCTGTCATAAGTTGACCATTGAAAGGACCACGAATTGGAAAAGCAGCCAGCCCCAACAACGATCTCCCACAATCTTTAAATCCTTGCTTCAGTGCACCTAAACAAACATACAGTCTCTTGAATTCTCTGGTTGGAAGAGACTCATCCGGAGGTCGTTCCACATTCATCTCCACTGTCGTATTAGGGTTTGTCTTTTGCAACTCTTGAACATAATCTCTCAACATGGTAAATTGTAGCTTGAATTGACCCCTGATGGCTGTTATTGCTAGGTTTTTGGCCCTTAAAACCTTCTGCAGGGACACTTGAAGGTCGTATTGGTTGGTAAGTTGATTATGCACCGACCTGACAGGAAGCTCTGGATTTGTTTCAACTTGTGCTGTAATTTTCTGTGAGATATAGCGAAGGTCAAAAGCTCGGACTTCCCTTGATTGCAAACAAGTGTGTTGCTCATTATATGTTCTGACCGACCAGATACCTGTCTCACCTTTCCTGCCGACAAACAATAGCCATGGGCAGAGTATTTGTGAAGGGTCCTTTTTGGCAGAAAGCAATGCTCTTATACCCCTTCTGCTTAATGGACTTCTAGATGGGCCAATATCCAGTCCAGGACCTTCATTTGGGCCTGAAACTGGAACACAACCCCTACACCTGACCCTTATTCTTGTTTTGTCATTCTTCAAAAAAACAACTCCCTCCTAGTTTCTATTGAATGCTCTCTTACTAGGTTTTTTACTTCCCCTGCAGTACCAAACTCCTGACCAGTATAGAAAAAAGTGGTATAGAGGCCATTAGCAAAGTGTGCGTGTTGGAAACTAACATGGTCACTGCAAAATACTTCATCAACCATCACAGGTAAATCATTTACCAACTGCCTGTCATCACTTATATTACATGTTGTTCCTTCTTCACCTAAATCATTACTCTGACCTACTTGTAGCATACCAAGCTGAGCATCATTCTCTTGACAAGTGTTATCTTGATTTGGTTCAACTGCATTGCCAAATTCACTAGTGTCACTCGCTTGTAACAGACTAAGATCAACAACAGGATCCTCTTCCATGTTATCCTGAGTCAGTTGAAACAGAGTTACATCCACATCAGGCTCCTCAAACCTGTTATTCACATCAACCAAAGGTCTGCATGGTTTGTGTAATTGCTTCTCCTGTGTCAATTGAAACAGATTAACCTCAAAATTTTCAGGCTCCTCAAAGGTGTTATTGACATCAACTAGTGCTGTTCCACCGTTGTCAAAGTCCTTCCCCTGAATCACTCTAAAGAGATTAACCTCAACATTATCAGGCTCCTTTACAACATTGTCCTCATCAATAACTACTAAAGCACGCTCACTGTTTTCAACACGTTGGCTAGCAAAAGAGCAGTCTAAGGTGGAAAAGAGTGGCTCAATGTTTGGCAAATTGCTAGCTTCACCAATATCATTGACGTCCACAGGCAATTGTGTAAGTTGGATAAACGGATCTAGGGAAGGTTCATTATCTATATCATCTAACACCAACCGTCTACAACAGGATTAAATAACCGCAGTAGCAACTTTTCTCCTATCTTCATCCATCTCCCAAAACACAGTCTTAATTGATTGTGGGGACATTTCAGAAAATTCTAATCTAGTCTTCCCTATTTCAACATACACGTCTATCAGCTTATGTTGTATGACAACATCTTTCAACAAGTCTACATTAGCAGGTTCACGCAAAGAAAACAAACCGTCGTCTAATGTACAACCAGGCTTAACAAAGTAGAAATAATTGGTTTGTCCAGACTCATAACCGATTTGGGTCATGAGAGCATCCATTTCATCAACAGATACCTCTTTTATTTCCACAAGATCAACAAGGCATTTCTTGCCTCCTTGATATATCCTACATGGAAAGTATTTGAATGTACCTTCATAATGGAACATCATGCTAAACGATCCAGGTTCACCCGCTGTATTAAAAAATGTACAAAAACTTTGTTAAGCTAAAGTTACCTAAAATGGGAATAACTTAATCAGTCGTACTAACATATGATTGTAATAGGCTCTAACCAAAAAAGACTTACAATATCTCCTGACTGCAGCTCTTTCCTCCGTTTCACGATCATCATATAAAGGATATTCCCTTACTCGCCACAGAGTAAATCCAATGTGGTTGTTTGTTATTTTCTTACTCAGATTATTTGATTTTATGATAGACATTGCCTTAGGGTTTTCTGGGTAGGCTTCCAAAACAAGTTTGGGGATGAGCAATGAGTACCCGGTTTTGTTATATTGTACAATATGGCGGGAAATTGGACAAGACATGTTCTACAGTGTATACCACATAATGACTATTCTACCCTCAGCAGTACCATGATTACGGGTTTATTTTGGGTATAACGGAACGTTGACAACGCCGTTATTGGTCAAGGGACCAATCTGGCATTTAATGGGTACTGTTTGGACCCGTGGCGATGATTATGCCCGGTTTCGTCCTATCACGATCCTCCGATACAAGTTTAGGGACCAACAGTGTATTTTAGTCTTTATTTTTTTAAAAGTCCATCAATAAAACTTCCTTTCAACCCCGTTTGGATCCCACTTCTTCATTAAACACACACAAAGACACACTGTAATTTCACACCACCAAATTCCCGTTCATCGTATCTCCGATCATCATACCACCGATGGACGGTCCGGTAGGAGTAGGCCAACCCCAAACCCAACAACAACAACAACAACAACAACAACAAGACCAACAACAAACAAAAGCTGCGGAGAGACTAAACCCAGCAGTTCAACAACAATTAAACCTAGAATCAGTCAAAACCAGAGCCATTAGTTTATTCAAAGCCATTACTCGCATCCTCGAAGATTTCGATATCATTGCCAGAACCAATTCCAATCCCAAGTGGTTAGTTTTTCATCTTTTATATATTTTCATACAACAATTTCTTAATAACATTTTTTAGGGGGTGTTTGTCTTAGCTTATTTGGTGGGCTTTTTGAGCTTATTCAGATTTTAATAAGCTCATAAGCTCATTATTAATAGCTTTTAAGCTTAAGTTGATGAGCTTATAAGCCATAGGCTTATAGGCTCAGGTGGATAAGCTTATAAGTTATTAATAATGAGCTTACGAGCTTATTAAAGTCTCAATAAGCTCAAAAGCCCACCAAATAAGCTGAAACAAACACCCCCTGAATATTAGTGGTATATGTGAAATAAATTGGTGATGTTTTTATTAGTGGCGGAACTTGTGCGTTTTTGTTGAGGGCAGAATTTGGAAAATCTTAAAATTGTAATTCGGGGAGTTATTACGTGTTTGCACTTTAGGGGTGGATACTTAACGTAGAAATGTATGCGCCATAATTAGGGTATCCCACCATTTCCGACACTTTCCTTGGCGACTCCCAAGATGTGTACCAAGTGAGGTGACCTCTTGTGAGGACATCAGGGTGCCTGACCACTAAGCGACCTTGGGTTAGGTAATGTATCAAAACGGAATCAGGTCATATTAACCTATTAGGCTGTGTTAAAGTTATGCGTTAGTCAAGTTAATCTTACAAAAATTTTACCCAACTTGTCAGAACTTGTTTAAAATTCACGCTTCATGTAATCAGAAAAACTGGGCTAGTCACTGGATGGACCGGTTGCACAAGAGTACTTGGGAAGGTAGTACTGGTATAGGGAATGAAATTTTGTACTATTACTTCGCTTAACCGACATGTAGTACGGGCTATCATGGGATTTAAGGTAGATCCGTTCATGCTCGTAAGCAGTTTACCTATTAGTGGCTTCATTAAAATCACAAAATTACCTACGGCGTTTTATGGCCATTCCTAATTTTGTTGGAAGTTTCAGTTTTAAATTACGTGTCTGTAGTGTCTCATGGAGGTCTGTTCGGGGGGTTGGGAAACCTTTCTCTGCCTTCACTATGTTCCGCCCCTACTAACATCTCATTTTGGGTCCACCAGGCAAGATGTATTGGGTCAATTTTCTATGGTAAACCTCGAGCTGTACAACATTGTGGAAGATATTAAGAAGGTTTCAAAGGCCTTTGTTGTTCATCCAAAGAATGTCAATGGTGAAAATGCTGCAAGTAAGAACTTGTTTTTCATAATCAGTCGTCATTGAAACCTTGTATAGTATCAAAACTGAAAAACGACCTTATGTATTCTACTGCAATATAGTTTTGCCTGTTATGATATCATCAAAGCTATTGCCGGAGATAGAAGCAGATGATGCCTCAAAGCGAGAGCAATTACTTTATGCGATGCAGAATCTGTCTGTGCCCGCACAGATTGAAAAGCTAAAGGTAATATATATGGTGTTACTGCTCAGAAGCAATCACCTATATGGCTATATTCAATAACCTTACATATGCTGATATGCACGAGTATGTTGTTTGCAGGCTAGAATTGACATGATCGGAGCAGCTTGTGAAAGCGCTGAAAAGGTCATTGCTGATACCCGAAAAACCTATTTTGGCACTCGACAAGGGCCCACCAATATCATGACTCTAGATAAGGCTCAGGCTGCAAAGATTCAGGAACAGGAAAATTTACTGAGACATGCTGTTAATCATGGTCAAGGTGTTTCTCTATATTTCTTTGTATACTATTCTATGAATAGTTATGTAAGACCTCTATTTAGTTGCTTTGGTGTTATTATGCGAGATACATGAAATTATTAGTTGGGATATAGAAGGTCTCACGGTCACTTGAACTTCCTAGGTTAGCCCCATATCCCATTTTATAATGGGTGAAATTTTGTGCCTATTGCAGCTTAATTAACTTATAGCTGATAACGATGCGGCATGCTACCACTTTTGAAAGTTCAGATAATGGTTGCATAGTTTTGATATGTGGTAGGTCGTAGGCACTTAGCTAAATATTTTATGTTGGTACGATTCCAAGTGAAAACTGATAAAATTGAAGCTATGATGTTATAGAAGAGGATTATCATACATAATGTATGTAAAAATTTTGTTGTTTCATTGTAGGTTTACGTTTACCCCCGGATCAAAGACAGATCACATCAGCACTTCCAGCTCATCTGGTGGATGTGCTACCTGTAGGCGACAATGCGCAGACTGTTACTGAATCATCTGGTATGTGCTTAAAAAGAAAAATATTAATAAATCTATAGATGTTCATGCATACGACAATAAGCTGGCGTCTCTTTTTTACAGGAATGTACATGAAGAATACCCCTCCTATGGTTACAAATGCTGTAAACAACCAAGGAGCATTAATGCAGGTTAGATAATCACGTTTTCTTATAATTTGTGGTGCTGTTGCTTCTTAATAATTAAAAAAAAATCGACAGGGTTCTGGGTCACAATTAATGGGACGAGCAGCGGCTTCACCTGGTGGGACTGGGACACCGTCCTTTGATAACACGACAGCATCACCACTGCCATATGCAAACTCACCGAGGTCTGCTGCAAACATGATGAATACACCCTCCCCGCAACAGCAACAAACTCAGCAGCAACAACAACAGCAGCAATTCCAGCAACAACAAAGGCAGAGATTGATGCAGTTACCACAACATCAGCAACAACAAATCCTTGCTCAGCAGCTTAGACAAAATCCAATGGCTGGACTAGCCCAGGTATGGTTACACATGAAATATTAATGAAGAGTCACACTAGATAGATTTACTGTAATATGGGTATATAATTATCCCTTTATATCAATTTACAAAAAACAATAGTCATTTTCTCAGTAGATTTTGCTTTGACTTGGTTTTACCAAATTCTTGCTACATATTTGTATTTACTAAATGCTTTATGTGATGCATCTGGTTATCTAAATTCATTCCGACACAACGCGCAGACAATTAAACTTTGTTGTAGTAACTTGTAACCATGTGCAGAATCAATTGTCACAGCTGCATGATTTGCAGGGTCAGGGTCAACAGAAGTATCAGGTAATCTATATCATGTCTTACTGCTGGTGTCTGTAATTACGGTATTCATCCAAGTGCACCATCGCCTGTATATTAAACAATTGTATGAGTAAATAGAGTATTAGAGTGACTCGTTTGACTTGTAATATAGAAGTCATGTTGAATCATACTCTTATACATGGCACCGTAATATATTGTTCTACTGTAATTATTATTATTCTGTGTTGTCAGTTACATGGTCAAAATCAAATGCAATTTTCTCAGTCATTGGGGGCCCAGCAATTTCAAGGGAGGCAGTTACCGTCTGGAGGTATGCAGCATGGCATTGCACAAAGTCAACTCAACCAAGGAAGTCAGTTGAATCGTCATATAAACCAAATGTCTAGCGCTGCCAACAGTGCGTTGTTTAATGCTGCACAGGGTACACCAAATAACCAGATGGTCAGTTAATAATAACTAATTACACCTTTTGCTTTTCACTATTTTGCGGACTGTCTCAACTTCTATGGATATTGTTTCAAATATCAGATGTCGAACATGTCAGCCATGATGCCATCACAACCACTTGTACCTCGGATGCAGGTTAGCCTTTCAATGGCTTCATCCTGCATTGATCATGTATTATGTGCTCTATAATGTTATATATATATTTTTTACAGTTTGGACTATCGGGTGGCAACCGCACTCTTGGTTCCCAAAATATGAACGACCAGGGTATGAATTCAATCGTTTAAATAGGTCACTCGTTTTTACACTCACTACAATGGCTAATGATGTGGTTTTGGTTAACAGTGTTCAACATGGGTGCAGCGAATCCTAATACCATGATGCCTATGCAACAGCAACAACAACAACAGCAACAACATGGTTCACAAGGTGCTTTTGGGAACATGCAACAAAACACTCAGAATCTACAAGCTAATATGATGCAGAACCAGCAACAGAACTTTCAACAACATAGACAAAACAACCAACAGTGATCTAATAGCACCCGCTAAACGTTTGACAGTTGACTCTAGTTATTTAAAGTGTTTTAAGTTTGCAAATGTTTAGCGTTGAATTGCAATATTTACTTGATATAGTTAGATATATGATTTTGTATAACTGTGTACCAAGTTGGTGAATCTTTTACCTAATGAAATGGCAATCAATATGAATGTGCATGTGCACAACCATTGCTACGTAACGAAACGTTCCATTTAAACAATTTGTGGCTATTGTTAGTACATTCAAATTCTTTTCATATCGAGGTGTCGTGCATATGCAGGGCTGAGCACGGTCCGAAAACCGGACCGGACCGATCAAAACCGATTTGGCCCAAAACACTAGACCAAACTGTTCGGTCCAGGTCCGGGTTGGTCCGTCCGGTTTGGTTCATGGGTTCCGTCCGGTCCAACAAAACATAATTGCTGGTTTTACGTAAGATCGAACCGGACCGATGACCAAATATGAGGAAAAGGTTGGACCGAAGACATAACTTAAATACATTCGGTCTGGTCAGGGCGGTCTAATTCGGTCTGGTTTTTCGGTTTGGTCTGGTCCGCGGTCAATTATGCTCAGCCCTATGCATATGCATAACAATATATAAAGAGATATGACTAACGCAACTACAAATTTTGAAGACAACATCTTCAAAATAGAGCATTTATACCCATGTGTTAGGAAGTTAATGATTATAAAGTAGGAAGTGATAAGTTCAAAATGGAGCGTTTATACCCATGTGTTAGCAAGTTAATGGTTATATCATTTTACACTAACAACTGAAAACCGTTACAAATAAGGGAGGTGTTATTGGTACCCTTAATAGATTGTGGCACCCTACCTCACTTTTAGCCACTATGTTGATGGGAAGACAAATTTTATCGGTTTTTGTTTCTTGTTTATGTCTTTTAATATTTTTAACTTATCAAACTTTATATTTTCGTTATGCACTTGCGTAATTTTATAACAAAAAAAAAATAAAAAAAATAAAAAATGACGGGTGCCGGAATCCATTTAGGGGGAAATATAACAACAACCAAACTTTTTAATCTAAAAAAAGTTACGGGTCAAAGAAAACACAACAATGCAAGGTAAGTATTTGAGAATCCATACAATTAAATAAAGGGCTAATAACCTATTAAAGCATCATACTTGTCACAAATGTTAGTACGACGTAGCGAATAAAAAAAATATCCCCTTTGAGTACTCAACTTGTATTTCTTGTCTTAACCATACATTTTGTCACTTGATTAACCGGTTTCCTGTTTTTGACACACTTTTATCCTAATTGGATTTCCAGCGTGGAGTGGTCATGGTCCCCAACTGATGGTCAACTGATGATCCCCATTCCCCAACACTTCCCAAACATATGATATTCTCTACACGTGATTCATATCCAATCCATTTTCCTGTTTATTCTTAACCACACATAGAACACTTTCAGATAACCACAGTATCTTAATGTCGTTCTTTCTTCCAAAAATCATAGCCCCAAGACACTATTAATTCAAGTACTGATTTTCAGATTAATTCTAAAACCATAGCCCCTTCCTCTTGGGGTTATCAAGCCACACCGGAAAGAAATCAGGACACTCCCATACCCCAGTACCTTCAACTTTATGAACGACATTAAGATACTGTTGGGGCTATGGTTTTTGGAAGAAAGAACGACATTAAGTACTGATTTTCATATTAATTCTAACATGTCAATAGGGAATCGGTTCTAAAACCATAGCCCCTTCCTGATTCGTGCTTCCAAAAACCATAGCCCCTTCCAAATCAGGACACTCCCATACCCCATTCGTGATTTTAACTCAAGTACTGATTTTCATATTAATTCTAACATGTCAATAGGGAATCGGTTTTCAATTTAGAGTGGATTGCAAAAGATGAAAATTAGGGTTTATGTTGGGATTGAAATTGGTAAAGTGAAAGAGGGTAAACTGGAAGAGAGAAAAAAAATAAAAAAAAAGGTGATATATGTTGAGTTGGAAAAGTGATGTGGACAAGTAACTGGTTATGTGGACACAACCGGGACTTCTAGGTGGTAAATGTGTGATTCAAGCATAGTTGGACGAGAAAGGTACTCAAAGGGGATTTTTTTTTATTCGCTACGTCGTACTAACATTTGTGACAAGTATAATGTTTTAATAGGTTATTAGCCCTTAAATAAAAGGTAATTACCAAAATGAACTAACACTCATCCCAACATACAAGAATGAACCATATTAAACTCATTTACCAAAATGAACCATGCCCACATGCACCTAGGCATTCACGCCACTTAAACAAGACTTTCTTTTCTTTAATATATTGTTTTTATTCTTCCATTAACCTTTCACATCACTTATCTTCTATATCTCTTTTCTCCCTTTCAACCATCATCTCTCACATGAAACAAAACACAAACTACCAAACACTACTAGTCCTCATCAATTCACCATCTGTTTACAGTCACTTTGTGCAACATAGAAATCGATCAACCAAACCCACCATCATCACTTTCATGGCGCTTTGGCGCTTGCTCTTCATCATCATCCTTTTGAAGAAGGCTTTTCTCAGATGATGGTTTTTCATCAGGGGCATTGCTGCTACTCGAACCCTCGCCAGACACACGCCTAGGCCCACGCCCAGGCCCAGGCCCTCGCCTAGCTCACCTTCACGCCCACGCCCACGCCTAGCTCACCTTCACGCCCACACACACGCCCAAGCCCTCGCCTAGGCCCACGCCTAGCTCACCTTCACGCCCACGCCCACGCCTAGCTCACCTTCACGCCCACACACACGCCCAAGCCCTCGCCTAGGCCCACGCCTAGCTCACCTTTCTTCGCATAAACATGTTACTGGTCTCTCGCCCAGGCCCACGCCCAGAACTACCTCTCGCCTAGGTTCTCGCTTCGCCCACGCCCAGAAATTCCTTATACACGTGTACGGTTTAAAAACTATTATGGTAGGAATCTAACGTATGATATTAAAAAGTTCATTTTAGAAAAATGTATACGCGAGGTTTATATCTGTAAAGTAACAGTAGAAATAGTTCGTTTAAGAAATTTTCTCATTAAATAAAGCCCCAAAACAACACGGTCTCACATTGTGTACAACGAGTTATATATTTGAAGCCTCAAAATTTTTTCAAATAAAAAAATGTTAATGATATATGATTTATATTTTACAAATTTGTTGAAAAAATAATCCATCCTGATGATACCATAAATAAATTACTGTTTAAGAAAACACACAAACACATGGATCACTACTGAATGCACACCAACACAATTAATTACACTACTAGAGAATGTACCATTCCAATTATTTTCACTTGAAAATTAACTTCTGTCAGCAACAAAAACAGTATAAATGCTAGGTTGATTTAGTTTCAAATCTGTAGGGACCATATTTAACAAAAACATTAAAACATTGATATTTAACTTAAGTGGGCCGCATACATATGTACCATAGGTCTTGGTCTTCCACTTAAAAGTCTTCTGAGTCACAAACAAATCATATCAGTAGTTGAAAAAACACACACACAAAAACACCATTGTACTGTGTGTAGAAAATTTATCCAAAATGGTTGCATCAGAACCAGATTCAGTGAAGAAGAAAGAGATGGTTCATTCACCTATTTTAACTTATTTTTCAGTCATCACTCTTTTATCAACATGTCCACCTTTTGTTATACTTTTGTAAGTTTTTTTTTTTTTTTTTTTATAAATTTTTTGGATCTTTATACTTTAGGATTTTGTAATACTTGATATTGTCATGATTTAATCTTGACCCATTATGATATTTTAGTTTTTTAGATTCAAGATTCATTTTTTTTAATCCATTTTGACCCATCAAGATTTAGATTCTTGATTTAGTATTGGCCCATTTTCTGTTTTTATGTTTTGTTGATTTCATGTGTGGTAAGTATGTATATGAATATAAAGACAGACTATATACATGCATTATAAGTTGATCTGGTTTATTATGGTTTATTGAATTTGTTTAGTTTGGTGATTTGATTTAAGTTAACAGTTGCCTAGTTAATGTAGACATATTGAAGCAACAAACAATTGTTATAACTGATTGGATCTTGTCTTATTTGATCATGATGCATGCATCATTTATTCATCTACTAGTGTTTGGTATGCTTGCATCATAGATAAAAAGTTGGTTGTTTTGTCTCATTGAATGGAGTTGACCATTTCGGAAGGAATGTGATTCGCACATTTTAGCTTATTTTCGTAAGGAAAAAAAATAGGTTTTCTTATGCGGTATTAATTTGGATAAATTACAAAACTACATTAAAGTTCTCTTGTTTTAGTCATTGTTTTTTTTTGGGTAACCATGGTTTCCGACCTTTTGGCCGTCTAATCCACGGGGTTTGAACCCACCGCCACAGGGTTTTAGTCTTTGTTTTTGTTTACGTTTGAATGATGAATTTTGTCCTGTTTGAGTAATTTTGTAACCGGTAACGCACATATTTTTCATATAAATTTGGCATTATACATAAATACGTAAATTTTTAACATTTAAACTATAAATGATCATTTTTGAATTTCCCTAATTACTGTTACAAATAACGCAAATGGTACACTAAACCATTTTATTATAAGTCAGATTTACACTGAGGAAAGCGGGACAAATGAAAAAGTACATTGCTATCTTATGAAAATAATAACCTTTATTTTATTTTGTTTGAACTATTTGTAAAAAAAAAGCGAATAAGTTCTAATAAATAATACTGTATGTATTAATAGAGATAGATTTCAATTTGTCTTTATATATGATATAGAGTAGGATGACAGTGTATTAAATACGTGGAAGTATTTTCGTCCAGTATATACAATGTAAGAAATCGAGACTAAAGTTAATTTTGTTTGCAGATGGTACACAATGGTACATCAGGATGGTTCTATACTAAACACATTCAATTATTTGAAGGAGAATGGAGTTGATGGTTTCATCAACATATGGCCTAAACCTACGGCTATTGCATGGAAGATCATCGCTTGTTATGCACTTTTTGAAGCTGCACTTCAGCTCTGGTTACCTGGAAAAAGAGTCGAGGGGCCCATATCACCTACCGGCAATCAGCCTGTCTATAAGGTACCAAACATCTTAATTATGAGTTAGGATTGAAGAGATTGTGAACGTTAAACCTACACCGGCACCTGCGTTGATATTAATACCTGTTTGGTGGTTAATTTCTTTTTGCAGGCTAATGGTATATTAGCATATGCTGTGACACTGGTTACATACATTGGCCTTTGGTGGTAACAATTATAGTTTTTTTATTATACTTTCGACGAGTCGCAATAAACATATTTTCTTAGTTAAGCTCGGGTTGACATGTATTATTGCTCAAATTTCAGGTTTGGGATATTTAATCCAACAGTTGTTTATGATCATTTGGGAGAAATATACTCTGCACTCATTTTCGGAAGCTTGGTCTTTTGTGTATTCTTATACATCAAGGTAACGCTCATAGTGACATGACATATCAATCAATATATCGTACTACATTGTGGTCTATGCTTCTGACAATATTAAACGATTTAAATACAGGGTCATGTGGCACCTTCTTCCACTGATTCTGGTTCATCAGGAAACATAATATTCGACTTCTATTGGGTGAGCATCTCATATTTTACATGTTTAACCTTGACGCCTAAAGTATTGTTGGTTCTGACTTGAGTATATTTTATGGTTGTTGATCTGATAGGGCATGGAATTGTATCCTCGAATTGGGAAAAACTTCGACATCAAAGTTTTCACAAACTGCAGATTCGGTATGATGTCATGGGCTGTTCTTGCTGTGACATACTGCATCAAGCAGGTATGCACTCCAGCGTCGTTAATATCAGCAATAGTATTGTTAATTGTAACTAGCTTTCGTACTTTTTCATTTGCCATTATCCGTCACTGTACTTTTTGTACATCCAAGTAACTATGATTGATAACCTTGCAGTACGAAACATATGGGAAAGTGTCAGATTCTATGCTTGTGAATACCGTGTTGATGTTGGTTTACATCACAAAATTCTTTTGGTGGGAAGCTGGTTACTGGAACACAATGGATATTGCTCATGATCGAGGTATGCATGTATGTGGGTGTCATATTAGCTGTTGTACAATTAATAAAGATACTGTCAAATTAACGTTAACTTAAAATTATGGCAGCCGGATTTTATATCTGCTGGGGATGCTTGGTTTGGGTTCCTTCTATATATACTTCCCCTGGCATGTACCTCGTCAACCATCCTGTTAATCTTGGACTTCAGGTGCTTTTTTGCTTTTTAAGATTAATATTCATAGAAGTAAAAACCATATGTTACTTACTCGGTTCTGTTTGTGCAGCTCGCTATTTCCATCTTACTAGCTGGTATTCTGTGCATATACATTAATTATGACTGTGACCGACAAAGACAAGAATTCCGTAGAACAAATGGCAAGGCTCTGGTTTGGGGGAAAGCTCCAAGCAAGGTAAGTAGCTTATTTTTAATATTGTTGGTGCATGATAGTTTTTCGCAAAATTGCCAGCGTACTATTTCATCTGTTTGGGTTTTAATTCTTGTATTCTATTTTTGGACACCTGAGTCATCAAACGATGGCTTTGTGTCCCATTTGGGTCATTTTGTAACCATACTTACTGTAAAAGTTATTATTTTTGGAGGGTTGTTTTTGGATACAAATTACTCAAAACTATCATTTAATGGTTGTTTTTGGATACAAATTACTCAAAACTATCTTTTAATGACACGATGTACAAAAAAATCACAATGACTAAACCAATATAAATAGTATAAATAATATTTATGCCAAAATCTTGTATGTATATGTCAATGCTAAGATTTTATTTGGTATTCAGATAGTTGCATCATACACTACAACGAAAGGGGAGACTAAGAACAGCATTCTGTTGACTTCAGGGTGGTGAGTAGCTAATTATAATCTTTTAATCTCCCAGTTCATCTGTTTTATCGACTTTTTGTTCGCGTTCCCTAAGGACCACAATGACGTTGTTGCAGGTGGGGTCTTGCGCGCCATTTCCATTATGTACCCGAGATTATGGCAGCATTTTTCTGGACAGTACCCGCTCTTTTTGATAATGTAAGTTGAGGAATGAGCATGTTTTCGGTTGTTTACTCCAAAAAGTAGTTATAGTTATTATTTACATGAGATACATCTTTCTTCTTTTGCAGTTTCTTCCGTACTTTTATTTTGTGTTCCTGACCATCCTACTCTTTGACCGAGCTAAAAGAGACGATGACAGATGTCGTTCAAAGTAAGCATCCCCTCGAGCTTTTCATGGAAATGTTATTTTGAAAACAAAAGTTGGTATTAATCACTTTGTTTGTGCGTAGGTATGGGAAATACTGGAAGACATATTGCAACAAAGTTCCATACAGGATCATACCAGGGTTGTACTAAGATGGAGTTGCGGTTTTGCCATGTATTGTATTTGTATTTGTATTTGGATGACTTTAGATAATCTATTTGCATGTTAAGTAAACCTCGTTAATTAATGAAATAAGCAGGTTTGGTTTTGTTAGTATGTATGATACGATTTTTTTTTTTTTTTTTTTTTTTTTTTATTATTTTTTTTTACTGTATTCAGTTCTACAAGTACAGTGTTTTAAATCCTACTAGGTTGGCTTCAGTTTTCTAATTTGACTTTAACGAGGATTTATTGCCCTCATGTTATCTATATATCCTAATAGCTGTTTTGGCAGCGTACCCAAATCCAGCTTATACACGCATTGCTGTCAAAAGGGCATTGGTTTAGAATTGGTATAATACATGTTTACAATTATGTGGCTGTCTCTGATTGGTCAAAGTGTGTTTAGGCTTTTACTGTTCACAAGGGCCACAAAGTATATACGTGCGGCGTACATATATACGCTTTGCCTGTACTAAAACCCAAAAAAAACTTCACCGCCTTACTTTTCTCTAGATCTTTCTTCTCTACTCTCATTTATCTTCACACAAATCTCCCACGTATCAAACCATCATCTTTCAGTGGTCCTCGCCAACCAAAACGAAAACCAGGCTAAAGCAACAAAAAAAACTCAAAAAAAGAAGAAAATTATAACTTTGTTTAGGTAGTGAGAAAGTTTCAATTTTGATTAGTATTTTTACTTTCAGTTTATGTTTCGGTTTGGGTAAACTAGCTAAACTTAATTGGGAGTAAGATATGCCTATGTGAGTGTTGTTTTCATGATTTAAAGGTTTGAGTTTTAGGGTTAGATGATTTGATTATATGGGAGTTGATTGGGTTTTGATTTTTGGTTTCTAGGATTGTATGTGCCGAACCTGCGAATCAAGAAACTCTTCAAGATGAAAGGTATGTGTATTTTCTTCAACTCAAGTTAGTCGTATACAAGTTTATGCGGATTGTGAAATCAAGATCAGCCAGTGAAAAAGATTGACCCAGGATAGTCAAAGTGAAAAAGGTAGTAGTACCTTACATAGATTTTTTTTTTTTTTTTTTTTTTTTTTTTTATTATTATTATTTTTTCTTTTGGTTGTTTTGAAGCTAATTGTGAGTAAAAGATTAGAGCTTTTAGCGTGGTTTCGGATTGTCATAGCTATGTGTGGACTTTGTCCCAGTAGCATTTGTATTTAGTTGTATACAAGTTTATGCTTAAATTGTGATGGTATATATAGAACACTTGAGGTTGGTGTCTATTGTCATTGTGTTTTGGATATATTTTCAATGTGGATTCATGTAATTTTAATTGTTTAGTATGGCATTAGTTCTTATAGACATGATTGGTTATTGTTAGGTGCGGTTCAGTGTGATGTATCTCATGGGCTTTTAGAGAAGGGGATGGTTATTCAAGTGTATACTTTGAGTATCGTTCAAGCCAGGTTTACTGCTGAAAGTACTACTTTTGAAGCAAGTTGTGAAGTGGTTAGACTTAATTGCAACAGCTTGGCTACTAAAGGAGACCGTGAAGCAGTCTCAAGGTGGACATCAAGCGATGGGAATATAGTTGTTTGGTTCAATAATCGAAAAGGTTTTAGTTCAATCTGTAGAAGTAGCTTATACTATATTTAGTTGTCTATTGGGGTGCAAGACCGTTCTATAGGTGGGCGACCTCTTAAAGCCCCCAAATCTTTTAAGGCCCTAAAATTTATGGCCGAATTATGAAATTTATGTTGATATAAGATATAATTTAAGAATCTTTTTTGCAAAGTTAAACGTACTGACAATTTTATATAAGAATGCTTAACGAATGAGAGAGCGGATCTATTAAAAAGAGGGGAAATTTGCAAAGTCTAAAAAGCCACTTATAACTTGACACCTGTCCACCAACTTCCTCCCTCCTTTTTATTTTACTAATTTCGTCTAGGGGTATATTGGTCATTTGACCCGTTTTTTTAATTTCACCTCAAATTTCAAGCGCAAATAACTTTCAAACGACAAACTTTTACGAAAAACCGATTTCACCATAATTTTTAAAATTCGATTCTCTTTAATTTGGTATAAATCTTGATATATAAATCGAATTTTTTTTTTTAAGATTTCAAGTGGGTTATGATTTTCTTGAAATTTTCGGCATATTCGACCCTACTTTTATCTAATTTAAAGGTTGATTTACGCAAAATTTAAAACACGAAAGTTGTAGATTTTAGTTCACTCTTTACACAAGTTTTTGAATCACTCAAATCCGATATGAAATAAGTGAGATATAGCAAGTTAAAAATGGCGTTTTAGTCATATTTGTTGCACACAATGTGTTTGATAAAATGTCTAGCTTAGATTTTTATTGTTAAAATTGCGTTAAATGCTCTAAATTTTGTACCACAACGCATCATTAATCATTTTATTAATGTAAGATTCAAAAATTGATGTTTTTTTAGTCGTCAATTTAAAATAAAAATGCACGTTTTGTTCATCAGTTAATCTTGGTTCATCAATCTGATGAACTGATGAATCAAATCAAAACTGATGAACCAAACCAAACTGATGAACCAAACCAAAAGTGATGAACCAAATCAAACATAGTTCATCAGTTTATTTTGGTTCATCAATCATAGTTTCAGCTTAACATGTTGGTGTTTGTTTTGTTTTGTTCATCAGTTTATTTTGGTTCATCAATCACAATTTCAGTTTTAGTTTGGTTCATCAGTTTTTGGTTTGGTTCATGAATCATAGTTTTAGTTTTGGTTTGGTTCATCAGTTTTGGTTTTGGTTCATGAATCATAGTTTCTGTTTTGGTTTGGTTCATCAGTTTTGGTTTGGTTCATCAGTTTTGGTTTTGGTTCATTAGTTTTTGGTTTAGTTCATCAGTTTGGTTTGGTTCATCGATCATAGTTTCAGTTTTGGTTTGGTTCATCAGTTATTGGTTTGGTTCATCAGTTTGGTTTAGTTCATCAATCATAGTTTCAGTTTTGGTTTGGTTCATCAGTTATTCGTTTGGTTCATCAGTTTAGTTAGGTTCATCAGTTTTGCTTTTATGTTTTTTTTTTAACAGTTTGATTTGGTTCATCAGTTCCTCACTTTGGTTCATCAGTTTTAATAGTTAAAAATATTAACTATTAAAAACGTCACTTTTTGAATCTTACATTGAAAAAATGATTAATGATGCGTTGTGGGACAAAAATTAGTGCATTAAGCTCAACTTTAACACTAAAAATCTAAGCTAGACATTTCATCAAACACCTTATATGCAACAAATGTGAGTAAAACACCATCTTTAACGTGCGATATCTTACCCATATGACATCGAATTTGAGTGATTTAAATTTCTGGGTAAAGAGTGAACAAAAATCTATAACTTTCATGTTTTAAGTTTTTCAAGATTCGACATTTATGAGCGTAAAAAATAGGGCCGAAAATGCCAAAAAAATAAAGAAAATCAAGAACCATTTGATATGTAAAAAAAAAAAAGTTTGAAATATTTATCAAGATTTATACCAAATTAAAGAGAATCGAATTTTAAAAATTATGGTGAAATCGGTTTTTCGTAAAAGTTTGTCGTTTGAAAGTTATTTGCGTTTGAAATTTGGGGTGGAATATGAAAAACGGGTTAAATGACAAAAATACCCCTCTAACCAAATTTAATAAGAAAAAAGGAGGGAGTGGGTGGAGGACACATGGCAATCAATGATAGGCTTTCTAGCCTTTTTATTTTTTTTCACTTTGCAAGGGATCTCAACCCTAAGGAATGATAGTGTATACAATTTTTTATGTACTTTTTTTAAAAAGAAACAAACTTTTCATTTAGCTTTTACTTTGAGGCCTAATTATTAGTTCTCGCCCATGACCTATAAAATCCCAAGAATGGCCCTGTTGGGGAGTTTGGGATTTGCTTATTAAGGCTGCTTATGCTTTACTCAAATGGTAAGTTGGTGAATTTGTAACCACGTAAGACAGTGTTTGGATTTCAACGAGTGTGGTACCCCGCGCGTTGCTGCGGGAATGCCTTGTCTCGATAGTTGTAATTGCGAACTATGGATCGCTGTTGGTTGAGTTAAAGTCCCGTAGTTGTCAAAATGGGTAAATATTTACAACTAAATTATTCAATTTATAACCTAGTATGAAACCCTTCTGAAACAACACTGAAGTAACCCAAGTTTACTAATATCGTAGCCAATGTCCATAACCATATATGCCACCACCCTAGTTTGCTTCGGCTTCTCGTGAGTGAGTTTGTCTATCTCTTCATATGTTTTCTCACCATTACCAATTTTCTTTTCAACATTGCCAATCAAATCCTGAAATAATTTAAGCACCACCCATTTTGTTGATCCAGTAACTCAGTCTCAACTTTTGTACCAACAACAACTGACCATCCGAGTGCCACATTAGTGGATCCGCAACATCCTGAAACTAATGTGATACCATCAAAAACTTATGTCACAATGTTATGTAGTAAAACAGATGTACAAAGCGCATGCGTACTATTTAATGATCATTATGAAATGGTATACTTACTGAAAATACAAAAAGCAACAAACCTGAGATTGGAAGGCCTTTTGAACCTCACAAATGCGGCCCACATCAAACGCATCCACCAACACCTACACAACATATTCGTACTTCAAATCTTGCGCTATTTGGTAAGCTAATTTCTTTTAATGATCTAGTATTGAGAACTACCAAAGATGCAAATTAAGGGTCAAAAAGGGTGGTAAGGCAGATTGAGTGATGTGTACCTCGATGGTCTTCTTTCGATTGCTGTTTGAAGACACTGCCAGAGTTGGTTAGTTTTTGCCTCTGAGCTTACACGGTTTCCTTCAGTAAGGTAGTTGTACATAATTTTCCTATATTAACCAAGAAAGATAATAGTATTGTTTTTGGTTTTTATATCTCAGTATAACTAAAAAAATTAGGCTCAGATCTATAAATAGGTTTAGGTGATGGAAAGACCGGGATTCCGCCGTGGCTGCAAACGAACACAGTTTCACAGTAACCATTGATTGTATGGTATCCGTTCGTTGGCCTGCCAAGTTATGGTTGGATCTTCCACCACCCATTTCATTTGACTCAGATTACAATAGTCATCACAGCCCATTTGAAAGACATTATTAATATTAGTATGAAATCCAAAACCATAAGACATAAACCCCACATTCATGACCACCACCACAGTAGTACCAAAGGGTTAACAAAAAACCGTAGTAAAAGGCTTTTAAAAAAATAGTAACAATCCAAGTGTGACAATTTCCACAGTTGATGTGTGATTTACAGTAGGTAAAAACAAAGTTCATAAAACTGATATCACGTTGTGGATAAGCAACTGTATTTGACGAATTTTGATGTTTACCTGTATATGGGTGACCTTGGTGTCCAGCCGACGCTGTTGTTGGTTGCTCACCATCTGTTGCGTCGCGCATTGTAGGTGAAGCCTGTCTACCTGAAACAACAATATGATCGGATATTTAATAAAGGCACCAATAATAACTGTGGTTGGATGAATTCGTGTTTACTTGAATAACCTATCTGTAATTCAATTTCATAAATAATAAACTTAAACTTTAAACTAAAAAATAAAATTACCTCTTGTTTTTTTTCCCTTCATTTCAAGATTTGGTTCTTCATTTTTTTTTTTTCATTTTTTAGCTAAATTTGGAAACTTGCTTGTTTGACCATAATCAACCTGAACTGACCCATTTTCACATTAAAAGGTTAAAAAAGTCATTCAGTCATCTCTACTATGAGCATGTATATCAACAAATTAGTAAGAGTATTCCAAGCAGTCATCTCAACTATGAGTATGTGTATCTGGAAATTAGTAATAGAGTATTCCGAGCATATTGATTATTGACACGTGACCCCTTGGACTCATTAAGCATTAGAAAACATGGACCTACCGTACTTGTCATCTCCATCTAACCCATATCAATATTCATTTCACTAAACAGAGAAAAAGATTCTTACGATGAAATCCACGAAGCCTGGAAATAACGTTCCGGATGTTATTGACTCTTTCTGCATAAGCTTCACTCAAACTTCTAATTGCATAAATTGCCCTTCCTTTTGGATGAATATGTAACTTGTACGCCGCGCTATATTGTACCACAGCTGCACAAAAAAGAAATTGAATAATTTAGAAACCAAATTAATCAATGAATAAGTTAAAATTGAGAAGCATGTGCCTATCACGCCAACGATGGCACCGACACCGCAATATAGAAGTAAAAAACAAAGAATGCATATAAACATCCGGATTTCAGAGTGGCTGCAAACAAACCGGGTTACTTGGACACACATCAGAAAACCAAGTAAATAAGCAGTTATATCCGTATATTTAAAATTATGTATCAGTCTAAGAATGTGTTTGGGATTGGTTATTTTAAACAGATCAGCAGTTTTAAAAGCAATTCCAAACACCCTCTTAAAAAGTAACTAAATAAGCAAATAACGACTTTAAAAGGAATTTTAAAAGACCTTCTTATCCGTTCTATCCCCGCAACTCTAATTAGGTGTATTACTTTTTCCCTCAGCAGTTTCTGATCATGTGTCCTGCACGCAGAAGATTTGTAAGATCATGTGAAGCAGTTTGAAAGTAAGAACTAACATGTCAATTAATGTAACTTTAATTTAGTTTAAATAATGCTCACCTTTTTTCCAAGAAACTGGCCTATTCGAGCATCCCATCGATCGCATTTTTCCAGTGTAACCGCCCTAACTTTTGAGCTTCACCTAGAGAGCCCTGACCTTCGGCAGCGTACAAACCTGTGTAAGACCTTCGTCATAATCATTTATATTGAAGCTACTGTCTGAATAGAATGTATGACACTAAAAGAGTCAGTGTTTGATGGTTGTTTGGGGGTATCTATACCTCTATAGTTGGTTGGTTGCCTCTCTTCATACCAAAAGAATGCACCATGATGGCGAGGAACCTGGTCAGTGTGACTCAAATACATGTAGTCCGAAAGCGTTTCTGCGTATTTAAAAAAAGATAAAAGTAAATAAAGGAGAAACGCTGAACAGGTTAAACCGCCTGGAAAAAAGGGTAACTACAATGTAACAAAGCGGTTACGCAGGTATCAATTAATTTACCTGGCCTGAAACGGAGAGTATTTGCGTTCGGTGTTCCTCTGCGTACCACTGATACACTTTTACAGCCTTTCATTAACATTTGAGCTTGGGCAACGAACAAACTTGGTTAGAATCTTCGTCATAATGATTTATGAATCAGGTCAGCCAAATAATGACACCCTGATCATATAGGCTATAACAAACACCAAATTCTTATATCAAAATAAAACATCAAGTGAACTTTTAATAATAGAAAAAGTGGGTAGTATTACTTGTTAAATGTATATATCAATCACACTAATTTTGTATTTAAAAAAAATAAAAAATAAAAAGTTCATGCTAATAATGCTATAAACTGGTCAAAATATATACTTCACCTACGGCATGAGTAAGGTATGGAAATAAGTCTTTCAAATGGTCACGTTCTAGCTTCTCCCTTTTCGGCATCTTTTTTTTTAGTACAGATTCGGCAAAATCATGTTACCCATATAATCAATCACTTAAGTTGAAAAAAAAAGTAGCTAGTTTGTTATGCAGTTGCTAAAGTCTATATTCTGAATCGACAAATTACGTAGTGCAAAGTAATACCATTTACTTTAAAGATAGTCTACCACGCGGAATAAGACAGTCCAAAAAATTATACCTAAGTTAGCAAAACATTTTCAGTCTGAATCAACATGGAACCTGAAAGTCCAAAGCCAAAACTCATCACTCCCTTCCCTCCTTCTTCTCTTCCCCCTTCGCTCTCTACTGCCACAGCTACCGTTCGCTTATTCGTCCCTATAAAAGGCATGAACTTTTCAAAATAAGATTGGTGAAACACCTTTTAGTACATGTATATACTTCCAGCATTTGTATATATATATGTGTATATATCCGATATCACGTATATAGTTCATGTGTATACTCTCATACCAAACCCAATTCAAAAGTAAATGAATTCAGTAATTCGTGAAACCGCCCAATTTAAACCTTACAATTTAAAAAAAAAAAAATCAATAATTAAATAAATAACCAATCAACAAAGTTTGGACACCACAAATGAATATCATTAATAAATACAGCTACAATTTACAATAAATCATAGAAAAACCAAAATCAGCATCAAATAAATATGCGTTTTCATATGTAAATCTCCATACCTGTGTCCTCCTTGTCAACCTCATAAACGGCATCTACATGACAAACATCTACAAAGTAAAAAAAAATATATATATCTGGGATTTTTCTAAAAAGAAAAATAAAATACAATAATTAGAAAACCAAACACAAATTAAATAGTAGATAAAACAGGTTGTTTTATTACCTGATAAAAATAGAAGATTTTTACAATTGGTGAGGCGGTGGGATATGAGGTGGGAGAAGAGGTGGTGGATATATGAGGTGGGAGAAGAGGCGGTGGACGATGGTTACAAAGGTTGTGAGATAAGTTTGTGGACTATTATGAGGTGGGAGAAGAGGCGGTGCTACTGTAGGGGCATTAAATGCGCAGCCATTCATGTGTCGACACGTCATCGGCAAACACACTTTGTGAGAGGAGCATGTACGCTCTTTAGTATATAGAGATAACGAGCAGGTGTGCCCGCGCGTTGCTGCGGGAATGCCGTGTAAAAAAAAATTGTTTAAAATGGATGGCATGCTGCAATAAAATCACATAGTGCTGCTATTAGCTATGACACAATCTGCAGAATTCGGATTTAAGTGTAGTCATCTCAAAATTAAAGTATCTTACCAGTAACACATGTACAAATTGTTAGAATACAATTACAAAACATGAAAGTTAAACAAATGTGACAATCTGATGCTACCTGTAAAGGGACTAAAGCAAGTTATGCAAATCTTCCAAACTATCAAGCCATGCATTCCCATCTTCAAATTCCTTTTTTTTTTCTTCATCAAACGTTCCATTAGTCGCGTGTCGTGTTGCTCACTTGTATCTTTCACTTGAGGTTGTCGCAAATCATCTAGAAACATTACATCGTCCTCATTTTTACAACTAAACTCGCCGTTTAAGTATTCAAATGTATACAAATTGTCACTTATGTCACTATAGCTTTGCCCGCTTTGTAACTCATCTAATGGCGATGTAACATGAAGGTCTTGACTATGACAAATGTTATTATGTTGTGGTATCATCATCATATCAATGTTATGTGTGGGTCAGAGAGTCCAAATACAATATTCAAAGGTAATATCCATCATTGTGAGCAAAAAATATTACATTATTACATTATAGAGTTACCTTGTTATGAAGCTGAATAGCGAATGTGGTAAGTCATGAGAGTGGCAAGTTCGGCTTCTTTTGCAGCAACAGATTGATGAAGGCGGGCTTTTGCATTAGGAGCCTCAACGACTTTTCTTCTGTACACTTCTGTACACATAACATTAATTCAATTTGCCGATTTTTAGTCTTAATCATCTTTTTCCTGGTCTTCTTTACGAATATTTGGTTCATGAGTGAGAGTTTGCTCTTTGCTTGAGTTCTTGGAATATGAGTTACTGGTTGGAGATGTTTTTTTTCTCCCTAGTACAGAACATTAAACATTGTCTTACAAAAATAAAGGCAATACCAGACCTATGTATGACGTGCAACATAATAAAATTGAGATTATGAAAATGTACATTTAATCTCGTTAGCAGACTACAATTAGTCACGTATATTTCCAACCTAATATATTTCCAAAGTCTACAATAGCTCTACTATTTTTCACCAGTTCACAATAGACTTATATAGAGGTAACATGAAATGGTATGCTAATTGCATAGCCGTTCAATCACAACGAATGATAAAAAAAAAAGAAACTTGGCAGACTCTGAATTTATATCATGACCTTTGGGTCATCCAGCTATTCATATCGATGTAGCAGCTAAGCTAATTATATATATAATTAATTCACATTCCTAAGGGACTCCCTAACATGTTTTTTTTATAGAACGATAATGTAGATAATTTTGATGTTTGGATTGAACTTTCTTTTTTCCTTAGCTAAGGTACTTCCTATATGCAAAAACCACATAATAAGGCTTATATTCATGCTTGTTGATACCCACAACAAACCTATTTATGTGTGAATTAACCTTATACCTGTTATATGTTAATTGACCTTGTTGACTTGTTCGCCAGGCCATGTGCAGCAGCAAGCATTTGAGCTTTTCCGGTGGCGCAGGATGATGTCATAACACTCGACACCATATTTTCTTGATGTGTACCTTTGAGGACTGAAAAAGAGCAAAAACGTCAAAAGTAATAGATTATTCTGGTCATCTAATAGTTGAACAAAAAGTCTAACATACAATTCCATTGTAACCGTTAAACTATATTTTGGGCCACTTTTTACCGTTTGACGTATTTCTGTTAACTGATTCTTAAAAATTCACCCATTGACCGTTGTCTACATAATATCACTTTATATAACATTTTCCAGATTGGGCGAAACCTCATGGCGTCTACGCCTAGTGTCCCATGCCTTCAAACCATCCAAAACAGCTGCAACTGTTTGCATACCAAACGCCAATGATTAGACTCAAGTCCTTAAAAAAATTGGGTTTTTTTTCATTTGTTAGACTTTTTTACATATTTATGTCATTCTACTTATGTTATCCTAGTTAGCATTCTGAAATGGTTGATATTTTGAATATAATTATGTCATTCTTAAAGCTGCTTATCTGCTTATAAGCAGAAATGATAACCAATGACAAACTTCCTTTTACACAGTAACATAAAATTGACCCCACCTTGTGAACACATGATTCACTGAACTCACCCCCTTAACCTTAAATTAATTGTTTCAGGTAATGAATCGTAAATGTAGCATCTTTGACTTATCATTTCCTATAATAATATTCTATTTATTTTTAATAGTAATTGTTAATTTTTCCTATAATATTATTCTATTTATTTTTAACAGTAATTGTTACTCTCATAATTTCATTGAAAGAACTTGCAGAGAAACGACTTTCATATAGGGTATGTGACTACCTGGTATCCTGAGGTGTAACGGAAATCCGCTAGCAGCCTTGTGCCATAGCAAACCATGCAATCGTAACGAAGTTAATACTCCGGCTAACAGCATCCTGGAAATCAACCTTACCACACTTCCAATAACCCGGCGTACCCGTTTTCACACTTCTACAGATGATGAGCATTTACCTTCATAAAAAATGAGTTGTCGTAATTGTATCCATATGGGTTGGTATTGTCACAACATACTCATCTGGTATCAATTGCTGTCTTCTCAATCGTGTCTGCTTCTTTCTTTGCAAGAACAATATGTGCTACCTTCCTGCCACAACAAATTAAAATATTATTACCTCAAACTTAAGATGAAGTGTTTTATCCTGAATAATTGTGACACTACATATATTTAAGCAACAAAATAACAAACAAAAAAAAAATGCAATGTAAATAGTGATATCCACAATTAACTATTCATAACATTTTGGAAATCATTTTACAAAATTAAGAGAATGTTAGATAACAAACCTGATCAATCTCATTTACTTTACTGCTTGTCTTTGATAATAAGCACTTTAGTGCTTGTTAGCTTATCACTAATTATTTTCAGTTCTAAGTCCTAATTTTAAGATACTAAGTAAGTTTTATAAGAGAAAAACCTTAGTTGTTTTTTAAAAAATCTGTTTCTTAAGTTTAACATCCCATAAAGGGGTGTTTGGCATAAGCTTATTTAAGGTCAAAAATCAGTTTTACACCCACTTTGGCTTTTACGGTGTGTTCTTGAGTTCAAAATCGGGAGGAAAAGAAAAGATCCGGGAAGAACTAATAATGATGTTGTGTTCTTGAGTTTTTAAGTGGGAGGAAAAGAAAAGATCCGGGAAGAAGATAGGAGGAAGATCTAGTGTTTTTTTGGAGAAGAAATGTTCCGCCCAATTTTGGGAAGAAAAGGAAAGAAGAGAAGTGATTGTAACTTCTCTTCTCTTCTTTTCTTTTATGAAATTACTGGCGAACACAGTGTTAAAGTCAAAGTCCCTTCAATGATTTCAAGTTAGTTTTATCATCCAAAATCTGTTTTAGCAAGCTTTATAGAGTTTGGTTAGTTAAAAAAAAAAAAAAAAAAAAAAAAAAAAGAGAATTTTGTTTTGTGTCTTACTGATTGACCAGCAGCCTGCTGCTGCTGTTCATAAGCCTCTTTAATAGCTTATTTTATGTCCAAAATTTGCAAAGTTAGCTTTTCTTAAGTCCTCACATACCCACCGCAATATGTATTTAGCTTATTTGCAATTAGATTCATCTTAGCTTAGTCATTTTGCTCTCAAAAACTTCCCATTTGCCCACTTATTTAACTGTTTCAGCAGCTTACCATGCCTAAATAGCTTCTCTTTTAGATCTTTAATCTACTCAATATTAAGCCTTAGTCTCTGAAATTTGGTACTCATAATCTAGGGTAGGTAGTGTAGC
>BPTQ01000005.1:282832151-282869807 GCA_019973895.1 Chrysanthemum seticuspe
TAGCCCCTATCTGTTTTACTTTTTCCAATAACAATAACAAAACCAATCGTTTCAGCAGTAGACCGCACCCAATTAATTAAATCAACTTCAGTACCGAAAACCTATACAATATAAAAATACAACAACCTTTTTATTAATACATTTTCTTAAAAAAACTTTATAAATACTTTTTATTAATACATTTTATTAATACATTTTCTTTAATACATTTTCTTTAAAAAAAACTTTATAAATACTTTATTAATACATTTTATTAATACATTTTCTTTAAAAAAAACGTTTATAAAAAAAACGTTTATAAAAGAAACGTTTAAAAAACGTGTTTATGTTTACTTTTGCTACGTGTGTGGTTGTCGAATGTTGTACGTGTTTCGTTGTTTACCACTTCTCTCGCACATGGTTTTGCAGCCCTTTGCAGTTGATAGTGTCTGTCTCTCTCTCACTTCTGTCAAACGTAACCACACTCTCTCTCACTTTTGCATTACCACTCTCGCTCTAAAAATTTTAGATCTAAACATTTTAGATCTAAAATTTTGATCTAATAAGTGTTATACTTGTTAGATCTTTAATTTTGTGATACTGGTGATGTTGTGGTGTTTTTACGTATGTTACGTTGTTAAAGATTTTAGATCTAAAACTAATTTTAGATCTTGAAACGTATATTTTGTTGAAACAATTGTGAAGTTTGAAAAAAAAAGGTGAGTTCGTTTGATTTTCTTAAAAAAAAAAGTAGATCTAACAAGTATAATACTTGTTAGATCTTTAATTTTGTGATACTGTGGATGTACTGGTGATGTTGTAGTGTTTTTACGTATGTTACGTTGTTAAAGATTTTAGATCTAAAACTAATTTTAGATCTTGAAACGTATATTTTGTTGAAACAATTGTGAAGTTTGTAAAAAAAATGTGACTTCGTTTGATTTTCTTAAAAAAAAAAAAGTAGATCTAACAAGTATAATACTTGTTAGATCTTTAATTTTGTGATACTGTGGATGTACTGGTGATGTTGTAGTGTTTTTACGTATGTTACGTTGTTAAAGATTTTAGATCTAAAACTAATTTTAGATCTTGAAACGTATATTTTGTTGAAACAATTGTGAAGTTTGTAAAAAAAATGTGACTTCGTTTGATTTTCTTAAAAAAAAAAAAGTAGATCTAACAAGTTTTATACTTGTTAGATCTTTAATTTTGTGATACTGGTGATGTTGTGGTGTTTTTACGTATGTTAAGTTTTTAGATCTAAAACTAATTTTAGATCTTGAAACGTATATTTTGTTGAGACAATTGTGAAGTTTGTAAAAAAAAGGTGAGTTCGTTTGATTTTCTTTTAAAAAAAAGTAGATCTAACAAGTTTTATACTTGTTACATCTTTAATTTTGTGATGATTATGTTGTTAGATCTTTATAAAACATGTTTGTGTTTGTTTTGAAAAAATTATGAGGTTTGTAAAAAAAAGGTTAAGTTTGTCTGATTTTCATTAAAGTTGCAAATTGAATCACTTTATGTATGTTTCGTTGCTTATATGTTTGTATGTTTTTTTGCAGGTTTGCCTGCATAGGAGGACCCTTTTGTTGTGGGCAAAGCCTACGCAGGCACCTCACGTTATACTTGGCAGGCACCCCACGTTTTCCTTGTCATTACTGGATGGTAAAGTGATTCACTTTGCAACTGTAATGAAAAAAACTTTGTTTTTGTATAAAAAAATTTCATTACTGGATGGTAAAGTGACCATTCAAGGTCATTTTGCAACTTTAATGAAATAAAAAAGGCAATGATGATTTTTTTTTTTAAAAACAAAACTTAAAAAGAGTTTTGGCGAGGCAAAATTGAATTTGCAGCCAACATGAGCTATAAAGCTAATAATCTGAGCCTTTGATAAGTTGTTTACCTCTTGTGTGTTAAATGGTGAACTAGACATGTTGGTTGATTGTTGTTGTTGATCTGGACCACTAGTTGTTGTTGTTGGGTGCCTGCGTAGTTTAGCCCTTATAGTGTTGTTGGTGTTGTTTCTGGACCACTTGTTGGTGTAGCTTGCTTTCACCTGGGTATTATGTTGTTGATCTGGACAACTAGTTGTTGATCTGGACCACTTGATTGTTGTTGTTTGTGTTGTTTCTGGACCACTGGTATTGTTGTTTGTGTTTGCTATCACCTGGGATTGTTGTTGGTGTTGTTGGTGCTGTTGCTTTCATATGGGATTGTTGTTGGTGTTGTTGCTTTCATATGGGTAACTTGTGAGAATCTTAGTACTTGTGAACTTTTGAGAATCTTAGTACTGAATGTGAACTTTTGCAGTGGTAACTTGTGAACCTTGTTCAAAACGTGTACATTGTGTATCTTGTGAAACCTGTGAAACTGGTGAGTCTTGTGCTTGTGCAGATTTGTGAGGCTTGTGCAGATTTGTGAGGCTTGTGCAGATTTGTGAGGCTTGTGCAGTTTTGTGAGGCTTGTGCAGATTTGTGAGGCCTGTGCAGTTTTGTGAGTGCAGAACTGTGACTTTGTGCAGTTTGTGACTAAAACTTTTCCGAGGCGATGATGTATTTTGAGCCTAAAAACTTTAAAAACTTTTCGAGGCGATGATGATAATAACCGAATGGACGGTAAAGTGAGGTCTAATCTCACTTTGCAACCTTCGGGTTTGAGCCTAAAAACTTTAAAAACTTTTCCGAGGCGATGATGATAATGGACCGAATGGACGGTAAAGTGAGATCAAATCTCACTTTGCAACCTTCGGGTTTGAGCCTAAAAACTTTCCGAGGCGATGATGAAAACCGAATGGACGGCAAAGTGGGATAAAATCTCACTTTTGAAAACTTCGGACTGAGCCTCAAATGTTTTTCAACTACGATTTTTTGAAAACTTAAAAAAACTTGTAAAACCTGTAAAACCAAAACAAAAAATAAGCTGTAAAACAAACTTGTAGAAATATAAAACCAAAACAAGACTTGTAAAAAAAAAATACATGTACAAAAAGTTGTAAAAAACACTTGTAAAAATAAGTAAAAGACTTGGCACGGAAATCGAGAAACCAATCATTACCAATGATTGGCACGGAAATCGAGACACAACAAAATGCAACCACCCCCTACTATGGGGTGCCTGCATAGGAGGACCCATATTATATCACTATTACAAATAATTTAAAAAATGTGCCACGTGATTACAAATACATCTTCACATTCACATATCTTTAAATTAACGAAAGAAGCACTTGCCTGATATTAGGGGTGTTGATCGGTTCGGTTATCGGGGTTGTTCGATTAGTTCGGTTCGGTTAATTCGATTAAAAAATTTTTTTAGGTCAACTCGAGAACCAAACCGAACCAAATTCAAATTCGGTTTTCGGTTCTGTTCGGTTGAATTCTAATTCGGTTTGGTTCTTGGGTTAACCCGAATAACCCGAATTTCACTATTTAAAAAAAATAATAATAATAATTACATATATATTTAGCAAAAAAATATATCTCAATTCTAATTCGTCCGTTTTTTCATTTGATTAGATTAAAGTGGCAATTGTGTTAATGTTTGCAATATCACGCATGACATGTGAGTGATTTTAACATGTTGATAACTAAATAATACTAACACAAATATTATTCATAAAGGTATATAAGGTATGAATAAACATATCAAAAAATCAATTGTACTAACTTCAGAAAATTTGTCAAACGCTACATTTTCATTCAGAACAAAGTTCATACAGAGTTACTAAGTCACACAGTGTTTGAATCATTCAGTGCTAAGTCATTCATTTTTGTCAAACAGCCCCTGCTTCGTTAGTACTAAGAGCAGTTATTAGTTGCATTATTGCATACAAGTGTCACTATTCCATTGACTAGGATTCGGGTTGCCATAAAGTCGTTTACACACTTAGCCAAAATTGGAAAACATTTAAATCATGTTATGACGTTATGTAGATACACCCACCCCAACTTATGAATCACTGAAACACCACCACCACCTTAACACCTGGTGGGTGGTTTTGTTGGAGAAGTCGGTCTTAGGCACGACCAAGTTGTGAGACGCATACACAAACACAAATATTATTTAGGCACAATTTGTTTCTTTTTTTAGGCACAGTTTGTTTTTTTTTCTCTTATGCAGAAATGTGTTTTTAGACATAAGTGGCCAAATTACTTTTTTTCCTCCTCAATTTTGTAGATTTTTTTTTGTCTGATTATCACTTTTTATTTTTATTTTAAAGACTTCAACTTGGCTTTGCAAATTAGATATAAAACATTTGAAAAGACAAAACACAATCCTAAGCTATCCACAATGAGATGATGTGGCTTGGTTCAATAAAAATGATTAGATGACACCTCATCATACAATACCATTGTGTTATCCATACGTTTAAAACTTTAAATTGAGTTTCTCTCTGCTTGCACCTCTATTATACTGATATTGTGGGCCTTCTTTTGTTTCATTCATAATTTTTAAATGAATTATATAGATATGAAAAGGTTAAATGATTTAAATATTAATAGGTGGATCTTCCTATTAAATCATCTAAAGTTTAATGGATTTTAAGTGTTTTATGTAAGAAGTTTAAATGATGGTATGAAAATGTATTAAACTAATGCATTGGAAATGCCCTTAATGAGGGTATTTGAGTGTGGTGAAGTTAGATGATTAGTACACCCAATTAGTAGCGCACGCATAAATTGATTGGAGGGTCTGTATTTTTAATTTTTATAAAAGGGTATGCACTTAACGGTTAAATTGTCAAAATTTATGAAAAAAACAAAGTTTTACACTATAAATGTTTTCCCAAAAATATGCACATAAATACTATCAGTGGCGGCCCTGAGGATTTGAGTACCCAGTGCGAGCCAAGAAAAAAATGCCCCTAACTCATAGCGAATTTTCTTTTTTTTATAAATGATAACTAATGTTATAACAATTAATTATATCCATAACAAATCATATTATTAAAAATACATACCATCGTAGTTAACCAATGATCCGTGAAGCTCTCCTAGCATTCTTCATAGCAAATTGGTTGATTAGCTCTTTACAGTTTATATCCTTTAAGATTCCGTTCTCGATAGCTATCATGGCCAATCCACTAAGTCTTTCTTGGGACATTGTTGATCGTAAATAAGATTTTAATAACTTCAACTTAGAAAACTCCTTTCTACAGATGCAACTGTGACTGGAATAGTCAACAATATTCTATATGCAATGGTTGCATTTGGAAAATAACCAAACTCTTTCAAACGCTTCAAAACATCTATAGGGCTGTTAAGTTCATCGGTTTGTAATGTGTCAAATAACTTCAACTCCATATAAAGTTCATCAGCATCAATATCCGATCTTTCTTCAAACCTGAGTGCATTTTCAAGAAGGTGACATGACAACTTAAGTTCTTTATCTTCAATTCTCCTAAAGTTATGTGGAAACAAAAAGCCAAATAATTTCTCGTACTCCTTGAATTGCTCAAATCTTGTCTCAAGTGAAGAACGAGCTTGATCAACAATATATAAGAAATAATTGACTCTAAAGTTCTCTTCAGGTGTAAATGAAGTTTCTTGGCTACTTGAACTCTCACCAAACTGCTTTTTTCTTTGAATCAAACGCTTTTGTGGAAATATCGGATCAATACCCAATTCAGTAGCAATTTCCTTTGCTTCTTCAATACCCAAACACTTTTGTGGAAATTTCTAAAAAATTGTGCCCCGTTCAAAAACGTGCCCTGTGCGGGAATCGGGTTTGCACACCCTCCGGGCCTCCCCTGAATACTATCGACACAAGTATTAAACACATAGATACGGAATATGCTCTATATCACATTTGGGTTCCTTCACATGAACACTATGACTTAACTTTAAACTTTGTACCATTCGAGCACTTGCAACCATAACTTGAGTTATGGTTTAACATCGTGTCATGTCTGCGCCACATCAGCTTTAACATTTCACCTTAACTCACTAAAAAAATACCTGCAATCATAACATTCTCAAATTAAACCTTAACTCACCAATAATTTACAAAAACAACCCCTCATTTAAAGGCAAAAATGAAAAAAAAAAAAAAAAAAAAAAAAAGAAAAAAAAAATGAAATAACGGACGTTAATAGGGCAACGCTCAACCCCTAACTTGAAAATAACATGAAGCACGCAATAACTTAGAGCACTCCCAACAATAACACCATAACACCAATAACACCGTCCACGTCAGCGCCACATCAGCTTTAACATTTAACATTAACATCCCCAAAAAACACCCACAACAATAACATCCCAATAACACCATAACACCACTAATATTTCATATTTTCAATTTCAACCCCTAAACTAAATCATACACTTCATTTTTTAAACTAAAACAAACATTTCATTAAAACTTAAAACATATTACAATACGAGACTAAAAAAAATACAACGAAAAAAAAAAAAAAAAAAAAAAAAAATACAACGAGATAAAAAAAAACACACACACACACACACTCACACTGCAATTAAAAAAAAAAAACATAGCAAATACTTATTCATCGTCGTCGCTCTCTTGTTGTTGTCCATGTCGTTCAAGATTCTTCTGCCAAACATGCTCCATAAGGTCCTGTTGGAGTTGGGTATGCGTTTGTCGGTCGTGTATTTCTTTTGCCTTACGACTGTGCGTATCACATCTTTCAACCCATCTTCGTTGCCTCAAATTTGCTGACGGATCCACCCACAGTTCGTTATAGTCACGTAAAGCAAATTTTTGATCTTTTATAATCATGTTATGCATAATAATGCAACAATACATGATTCTACGTATCGTGGCAATTTCAAATTGACGTGCCGGTTGTTGTAGTATACCCCAACGGCCTTGAAGAACACCAAAAGCACGTTCAATATCCTTTCGGGCACTTTCTTGTCTCCTTTTAAAGTACGTATGTTTTGCATCAGTTGTTGCCGTGAAGGATTTGACGAAAGTTGCCCACTGTGGATAAATTCCATCAGCCAAGTAATACCCCTGTTCATACCTAGTTCCGTTAACCATATAAGGTGCTTTTGGGGCATTGTCAGCAAGAAGGTCGTCGAATAACGGAGAGTTATCTAAAACATTGATATCGTTATTTGCCCCCGCCATCCCAAAAAATACATGCCAGATCCATAAATCTTGAGAAGCAACAGCTTCAAGCATAATTGTTGGGTATTTTTTATCACCCCTAGCAAAATGGCCTTGCCAAGCCACTGGACAATTTTTCCATTCCCAGTGCATACAGTCAATGCTACCAAGCATTCCCGGAAAACCATGTTTTTCTTCATGATGTTGATAAATTTTTTGAATGTCGGCCCATGTTGGTTTTCTTAAATACTCCGGCATAAACAAATCAATAATGCATTTGTTAAAATTATCAAGACATAATTGTGACGTACTCGCACCCATTTGCAAGTATTCATCAAATGCATCGGGTGAGGTGCCGTACGCCAATTGGCGTATGGCAGACGTACACTTCATTAGAGCACTTATACTCATTCGACCCGTACAATCGGGTGTTTGCCTAAAGAAGGTAAAATGATCTGGAATATTATCGGAAGTATAAGATTCAATACCTTCAACTATTTGCAGGAATAGTTTCCGGCTCATACGAAATCTTGTACGAAAATTCCGGTTTGAATACTTACAACCTTGTACGAAATAATCGTTGCGCAGACGTTCTTCTGCAAGCTCACGTTCACGATATACATGGGTACGAGAACGACTAGGATGTTGAGATTCAATACCCTCTTGTTGTTCCAACTGAAGGTGATACTCGTACGCGGCCGCCATAAATTGGAAGTCCTCTTGGTCATCAACGTCTGACCAAGACAGGGGAATATCACCAGCTTGATTTGGATCCATTGTGAACGAATTTGATTTTTGAAATATGAAAGTGTAAAGAGGAAGTATATAAAGTTTGAATGGAAGTGTGAAAAAAATAGAGTTTTGGTTGGGTATTTATAGTGGTAAAAAAATGTTTTTGTTTTTTTTTTTTTTTTTTTTAAAAACTAGCCGTTAAGGGGGTTTTTTGTAAATTTTTTTGAATTTCTAGACGTTGAGGGACTAATTGTGTAAGTTTTTCAAATTTTTTTTTTTTTTTTTTTTTTTTTTTTTTTTTTTTTCTCCTCCCCTTAACGCGCGTTGCCAAAGCAACGCCGGGCTCCATTCTCCGTGTTAACGCCGAGCTCCCAATGGGTATAACGGCCATAACGCCGTTATTGATGGTTTAACGCCGTTATGGCGTTACCATTGGGATTGCTCTTAGGAGAGGGGGCGTTATGAATGGGAGTGGTATCCTCATCTACCCCTAACTTTTTGGTAGACGTCACGATGTGTTTGTACTTTACTTTGTACACATCTATTAAAAGCATGTTCTATGATCTCATATTTAAAAAATAATTAAAAAATGGCAAAATATGAGTGGTCCACAGCAACAGTGCGTATCACAGGATCCCCGCCCTTACAATATTAAGTTTAGTAACCAATTTACAGGATGATATTGATATGATGATGATCAGTTAGTTGATCACCACACACACTAAAAACACACACACACACACTTATCTCGATATCAATTTCAATAACAATTTTATCATGCCGTCTGCATACGGTGCTCGGTTAACGACGTTTGAAGACTCCGAAAAGGAGAGCGAGTGTGGTTATGTTCGTAAGGTGAGCATTTGTTAGGTGTCCGCTTCATTAAATTTCTCGTTGTTTAGTTTTGTGATATGCACGTTAACTAGACTTACAAGGCACAAGTGAATGTAAACATTTTGATGAGTCATATATGAAAGTCTAACACAAGGCTTATAACGTGACATGTCATCAAAATGTGCAGAAAGTTCGTTACATTTACGTAACTTTTTCAGAGTTCATGTTCCAAAACAAGACAATGAAGAAAGTTTGTTGCCCTATAACTTTTGCTACTCAGTCGCCTACAAACACTTATTAAATACAGTAGAAAGTAGATAGGATTGCTCAATGCGGACAATATTGAACATTGTGTTATGTTATTTTGAATTATATTGTCACTACTTATACTTCACGTGATTTAAATTGTATCTTTTGGAATACAAACCATTAGACTAGGTGTAACAATGACCGGGATCCATCACCGTCACCTCAGCACCACATCACATCAGCTTTTTTCTCACCGTAGTATTAACCACCAAATTCACACTCATTAAATCAACACCTTCACCTCCTTTTGTGTGTGCTTGCATCCGGTGATCACATTCACCGAATCAAAGTGTGCTCCAAGGTCCTCAACATGTCACGCATGAAGCAAGTGCTTATTACATTTAGTCTTATAGCATAAGCAAATCCAAACACTCTTTCGTGAAGTACTTATATTTAAACAACTTTTAAGCAGAAGCACAAGCTAAAAAACAGCAATGCCAAACACCCCCTAAGAGTTGCTTATTAAAACTGCGAATCTACTTTTCTGATTCTATTGATTATTTTATTTCTTATTTCCAAAAAAAAGAAAGAATTGTCGAACAATGACACGATTGAGAACTTGATAACTTTTGTTACGTTAGAAACCAATCCAATCACTATCTTCTACTTTGTGTTATGCTACAGCTAATTTTGAAATGCATAAACAGTTTTGAAATGAAAGTGATTTATACACCACTTAAGTGTGCTATGTGCAGTAGTTCTAACTTCTATGTGATGTTTTATATTGTGCAAGTAGTGTATTAATAAAATTTAGTGGTGCGCAAATCAATTTTGCTGTGACAAAAGCAATCCGATTATGCCAATTGGGTGAAATACATCCTTTTTTAGAGTGGTTAATTTGCGTGGGTACATAGTATTACATAATTGTATGGCCGGAAAAAAGTTGCTCTAGAGGCTTACACAACGACATAAGTACCACTGAGTTGTATCTAGTTGCCAATGAGTCGACTTTCACAAAATTCTAGGGAAAACATTGCAGTGAATGATAATGTCATAACCTTTTGGTACATAGGTCTCAAAGTTTATGGTGTTCGAAGTTCCAGATTATCTTTAAGGGAATCATTCGCATCATCTACATTTAAAAATTCCTTAATCTTATCAGGGCCAAAACTAATGCTATTCTTTTGAATATGGCAGGTGTCAGGGCCGGTCGTCATTGCAGATGGAATGGGAGGGGCTGCTATGTATGAACTTGTGCGTGTTGGACATGACAACCTTATTGGAGAGATCATCCGTTTGGAAGGAGATTCTGCTACAATCCAAGGTATGTTAGCCTATATTCTTAAAATTTGTCATAGACATTGAGAGTGTTGGTCAGTCATTCAGTTACACAATCCCTTGCTAACCATTGACCCAGTCACATGCCCTTGTATACTTTCTTACTCCTGTCACTCTTTGTTTTAAATGTTTCAAATTTGCAAGTATAGCTAAGCTGCCAAGACACCTTCTAGCATTTAATGGTCGAAACTGGAATTGAGTTAATGGATTAAGGTTGAGCAAAATTATTTGTAGCTAATGTGTACATAAGATAGTCATACTTTCTATACTCCCAAGATGCAATGGTTTTTATTTTTGTTTTTTTAAGAAATGTGACATTTTGTTGCTTGAAAAGATCTGTTTCAAGTTACCGTATCTTTATTGTTTCATTGATAAGAAAAACCAATGGTTTCATTCATCAAGCCAAATAACTAATCTTATTACTTTGTTATAAAAGTCTTATTGTAATTGTCATGTCTGTCTTGCAACAAGTCTTTAAGCTGTCCTTACGTATATTCAGTTTCATAATATTGAGAAAACATGTGTATCGTTTCAGTTTATGAAGAAACAGCTGGATTGATGGTGAATGATCCAGTTCTTCGGACTCACAAGGCATGTATTTTCACAGTATCACTCTCTTTGGGATTGTTATAATTTGAAACTTGCTTGATATAACTTTCTAACTTTTGCAGCCTCTGTCTGTGGAGTTAGGCCCTGGAATATTGGGAAATATATTTGACGGTATTCAGGTTCGGGCACATCTGTTTGTTTCACATTTTGGTTAAACATTTTAAATTATATTATTTTCTTTTCCCAAAGTTACTAACTGCAGTTTCTTTTATGTATTCAGCGGCCTTTAAAGACTATTGCAAGAATATCAGGGGATGTCTACATTCCTCGTGGTGTATCTGTCCCAGCTCTTGACAAGGATATACTTTGGGAATTCCAGCCCAAGAAAATAGGTGATTCTACGTTTTCCCCCTTTCAGCAGTTACACTGCATTAAGTTAACTTGTTGAGAGTGATTTTTGTTTTTGAAAGTCCGAAACAGTTTCTGCAATAGCTATTTAGTAATTTGAATATGTGCTATGATGTCAGGTGAGGGAGATCTTATAACAGGTGGAGATCTATATGCTGTAAGTCGTTATATCCTTATTATTTACAGCCTTCAAATTTATTTATATATTTTTTATTATTTTTTTCTCTGTTTTATTCTTATCAATTAATTATTTATAAGGCAGAGAAAAGCTTTATTGATACTTCAATACAGAACATTTTATCAATTGTTAATTTCTCTTCTCATTTCTTTGCAGACTGTTTTTGAGAACAGTTTAGTGGAACATCGCATTGCTCTACCTCCCGATGCCATGGGAAAAGTAACATACGTTGCACCAGATGGTCATTACTCATTAAAGGTTTCTTTTTGTTTAGACTCCTATCATCATATCATATTGTTTTCTACCAATCTTTGTAAGTGGTTATATATCGCACCCGACCTATAAATAACTCGAGATTAATGATTTTATTATCTGGCGTTCTGAGTATGGTTTCTATACAGGATACTGTCTTGGAGCTTGAGTTTCAAGGTGTCAAAAAGCAATTTACCATGCTTCAGGTTTTCTATCTGCCTTTTTTATAACACGAAGACAACATATTTACAAGTTTTCAATGGCAAATGCTTATGTGATAGTATCTTATTTCGTTGCACTACTTACAGACTTGGCCTGTACGTACACCTAGGCCGGTTGCATCGAAGCTTGCTGCTGACACTCCTCTTCTTACTGGGCAGGTATCTCTTACTACATTATAAAACATTTATTTATATTTTGGTTTTTTTCTACCATTGACCTTTAAGCCATATAATGTAGTCCTGATAATCTATTCCATGTATTAGCGTGTTCTTGATGCTCTTTTCCCCTCGGTGCTTGGTGGGACATGTGCCATTCCTGGTGCGTTTGGCTGTGGAAAAACAGTTATCAGTCAAGCTTTATCTAAGGTGATTTTATTTTCAATGTATAGTATTTGTTGCTCATTTTGAATAAATTAAATGCTGATATCGCTCCAGTATTCTCATTGTTTTCCTTCATTATGCAGTACTCAAATTCAGATACCGTTGTTTATGTTGGTTGCGGAGAAAGAGGAAATGAAATGGCAGAAGTACATCCCAGTGAACATATTATTCTTTTTATTTCAGTTGTCGATATATGCTTATTTCTAATGTTGTGTGATAACTTGGCAGGTTCTTATGGATTTTCCTCAACTGACAATGACATTGCCTGATGGTCGTGAAGAATCTGTCATGAAACGTACTACGCTTGTGGCCAACACTTCTAACATGCCTGTGGCTGCTCGTGAAGCTTCAATTTACACAGGTAACACGACTTTGAGTATAGTCGTTTTTGTGCTAAATATGTTTTTTGGAACTTAGTAATTGTCACACATGATTGTGTATGCTGGAAATGGGTAGTAGTTGGTTTTGGACTTCTAGTAATGTGAAGCAGCTAAATGATACACAGGTTCTTATTTTTGTTTTTCATTTTTTGCATTAGGAATCACCATTGCTGAATACTTCAGAGATATGGGATACAATGTGAGTATGATGGCAGACTCTACCTCGCGTTGGGCAGAAGCATTGCGTGAAATTTCTGGTCGTCTGGTATGCATCATTTTCATAACATTCTAAACTGCTCATTAGAAGTTATATCTCATGCTGATAGTGAGAAAGGTTTGGTAACCTTGGTCACCTTTATAAGTTCTTTTGTACTCCGTAATTCTTGTTGGAGAATTAACGAATCTGTTCTATTGCAAAAAACTTCATCAATTATTCTTTTATACATTCAAGTTATTTTATTCTAACTTGTAATATCATTTCTAAGATTTTGTGAATGTATGATGAAAGTAATTTATGTTGGTTTTGTGTTTGTTCAGGCAGAAATGCCTGCGGATAGTGGTTATCCTGCATATCTGGCAGCACGTTTAGCATCATTTTATGAACGTGCTGGTAAAGTAAAGTGTCTTGGTGGGCCAGAACGTGATGGTAGTGTCACTATCGTTGGTGCTGTTTCTCCTCCTGGTGGAGATTTTTCTGATCCTGTTACATCTGCCACCCTCAGCATTGTTCAGGTATTTTATTTGAAGTTCGATATATTTTCGTTTTTCTCAATTACTTTGAGTTATAAGGCAATCTATTTGTCCGTTTTCTCTGGTTCTTGGTGGAGACAATGTAATTACTTGTTATTAATATGATTCGGAGTCCCAAGTCTTTGCTAACATAGGCCATTGCACGTTTTATCAGGTTTTCTGGGGTCTAGATAAGAAGCTTGCCCAGAGGAAACATTTCCCCTCGGTTAACTGGCTTATCTCCTACTCAAAGTACTCAACGGTGGGTTGTTAAAATGATTAGCTGTCACATTTTTCACCTTGTTATATTATCTTCTTACTGAAGAAGTATTACTTATTCAGGCTCTAGAATCCTTCTATGAGAAGTTTGATTCAGATTTCATCGACATTAGGACAAAGGCTCGTGAGGTGCTCCAGAGAGAAGATGATCTTAATGAAATTGTCCAGGTATGTTGCCTTTTACTTTATGTTGAGTTACTTAAGGAAATGCTTTTCTCGTCTGATATCTAATGCAATATGCATATGTATGATTGTTTTTCCAGCTTGTGGGGAAAGACGCTTTGGCTGAATCGGATAAAATTACCTTAGAGACTGCAAAACTTTTGAGGGAAGACTATCTTGCTCAAAATGCATTCACACCGTAAGTACTCTCACCAATCTTTTTCTCACGCGGCAGTTAAAAAAAATCAATTTCGCTCACTATTTTTTTATTACTGTTATATGCACAAATGCGTTAAAACTTTCATAATGGGGTGATGACAGATATGATAAATACTGCCCGTTCTACAAGTCTGTATGGATGATGCGCAATATTATTCATTTCTATAATTTAGCCAATCAGGTGGGCCATCCTCTGTTTTATTATGTTAATCCTATTTTTCGGATAAGAGATTAGGATTGGGTAACATAAATGGTGATGTACAGTCTGTGGAGCGAGGAGCGGGTATGGATGGCCAGAAGATCACTTACTCGCTGATTAAGCATCGTTTGGGTGATCTATTTTACCGCTTAGTGTAAGTGAAAAAACATTTCATTCCATAAAAACAATTTTCGCATTGTAGTTGGTGGGCCTTGATCTAATTAATTTGGTGAAATGAATGAGCCGTAACAGGTCTCAGAAGTTTGAGGACCCGGCTGAAGGTGAGGATGTTCTTACGGGAAAATTCAATAAGCTATATGAAGATCTCACTGCTGGTTTCCGCAACCTTGAGGATGAAACACGGTAGAACACCAAAACACGTATTATAATTATTTGAAGATAAAATCAAGTGACAATTCTCATTACTCAAGAGTTGGAGTTGGTTTCGGGAGAGTTGTGTTGTTTCATAGTGCATCAAGGAAGGAAGAAGAAAGGAAATGAGAATGTTTAGTAGTTCTATTTGTTTAGTATACAAAGGCCATAGGGTATATCATTTGTATTACTTAGCTATATTTATTTCTGCATCCTCAGGCATTTTGTGTCTTGAGAGTTGAAATTTGCAACATGCGTATTTGTATGCTGTCAGACGACTACTTTCTGATGATGGTAAAGCGGTCTTATTTCTTTACTTATCAGGATGTATTAATAATCAATGATATAAGGTGGGGTCTGTGCATCAAGGGTGTTTGCATGTTCAATTTCCCCTGCGTGCGCAACAAGCACACACCTTTTTACATCTTGCCGGTAGTTGTCAAAATAGTTAACCAATACAGTATGCATTTCCTTCTACATTTTAGATGTAGGTAATCCTGCAAATGGCATATTAGGTGAAACAGATTTTGTTACTAACTAATTACCGATGATATAGTGTATGGTGTAGGTTATTGTTTGAAGACATGTTTTCATAAAAAAAGTTTCTTGATCCAAATTGATGAATGAAACGCCCATAATTTTTATAAAAAAAATAAAATAAAAATACTGAATAGACAGTATAGGCTTGAACCCTATACTTCGTACACAGTCATACGTCAGTGTAGGATCTGCCCTATGCGCTGTATCGGCATGCACTTCCGCAAAATTGCAAAAACTAAAATATGTACTAAACACGTTTATGAAATCACATAAAGTCTGAAAACACTTTTCATTAACATTGGCAAGGTACATGCGTGTTGCGACGGCGGGTACTATGCAATTAGAATTTTCAACGATAAATGTTTTTTTAGTTCTGTAATGTATGATACAATAGATTTACGGATGACTACAAGCATATGATAAAATACTCATCAAGACTGAGTAATTTAGCGAATTACTAAATGTTACCACATAGATTAGTTGAGTGATTTGGGTGTTTTATTTCCTATTCGTGAGGTGCTTGGTTATGCACTTTTGATTGAGTAAATACTTAAAGATTAATCATTTACTCTCGTTTAGGATGCCTTTTCATATATTTTAATCTAGAGTCTACTTGAGAACAAATAGAAGTCAAGTTGTGGGATATTTGATGTGATCAAATAAGTACTATATTTATGCATCATTTATCCCGTATATATTGCTCATTTACTATCATTTTATATAAGAATCGTTACTAAATCGTGTACTTTTGGGATTCTTAGTATTTTTGAAGCAATTATGGAAAAGAAGCGGAAATCGACATTATTTGAAGCTAAAATGAAGAAATAATGAAGTATATGTTGAGCAGAAATTCAATATGGTGTATCAATGCCTAACAAATACGCCGTATCATTATACTTAGAAGAATTAGGACATTGCTTGACTTTGAAGAATACGATGTATTCTCATTTGAACATACACCGTATATGAAACATGATCTATATATGAAGAACTGAAGTCAAACAAATGAATACGACGTATACAACCTCAATGATACGTTGTTGATGTGTCGTTATGTGTAGGTAATATTTGTATTCAAGTTTTACTATTTATTTTATGTTGACTTTACCTATTAACTAACACCAATGGGCAGTGTACCCTATCAATTGAAGGTTTGTTGGTAAGTAGGGTGTCGATCACTAAAAGTGAAAGTTAACACTTAAATCTATCAGTATTTTAATTATCTAAGTTAGCCTAATTAAACCTAATTCTAACGCAACAAAAGGGTTTTCGGTCTGAGAGACTGACACGAGGTTTAGATTTAATAAAACTGTAAATGAGACTAATAACACACACAAGCAGAACCACAGAAGATAAAGAAGAGGTCAAGCCGATAGTAAGAAAAACGTATTAACCAAGTTAATCAAATTAAATGTTAGATTTGTCTACGTGTGCAATGATTTTACTACACTCGTTGGTGGTTCCTATCGTAAGCTAGGTGGTACTTCTCCCTAAACTCAAGGTTCAAGTCTGATTAATACTGTCACAAATAACCGAACCCGCATAAAGTCTCATCTGCTGATTACAATCTATCCTACTATACGAAATCGCTACCAAGGCGAACTACGAGTGCTTTTTTACATATTTATGCCCTAATTTTATTACCAAAATCCTAATGGTCATAGTACTATTGATCTAGTCATAAAGCCAAGTATTCTATGTCTTTGTAGCCACCTGTAAAAATTCACTATCATTAATTTTCGTATCAATAAACTAGATTGTTTATCAAAACTTATTTGAGCTAAGTTAAGCATTTTAGCATATACATTTCATTTTTCTTGCATAAAAAAAAAATTATGCATCTCCGAGTAGTCTTATTTGATCATGCCTGATATTTACTGATAACTAAATCACGCTCACAAGAAATTTTCTTGTCTTACGAGTCCGCACGCGTACCAGTATCATAAAAGAAAATATGAAAAATGAAAACGAGCTAATAAAGTTAGAAATTATATCATCGTATCAGTTTCTTTAAAACGTGTCTGAAAATATAAGTATTATATTTTTCCCGTTTGAAATTATAAGTTTACAAATTAAACAGCGGGACACGAAATACACTTAATACCAAATAAATACCTAAAACATCTAATAAATACATTTTACAAAATAATAAAAACCTAAATAATCCCTAAAATCCCACCCACCCCCCCGAGTAGTCTAATAAATACATTTTACTAGATTGTTTATCAAAACTTATTTGAGCTAAGTTAAGCATTTTAGCATATACATTTCATTTTTCTTACATAAAAAAAAATTATGCATCTCCGAGTAGTCTTATTTGATCATGCCTGATATTTACTGATAACTAAATCACGCTCACAAGAAATTTTCTTGTCTTACGAGTCCACACGCGTACCAGTATCATAAAAGAAAACATGAAAAATGAAAACGAGCTAATAAACTTAGAAATTATATCATCGTATCAGTTTCTTTAAAACGTGTCTGAAAATATAAGTATTATATTTTTCCCGTTTGAAATTATAAGTTTACAAATTAAACAGCGGGACACGAAATACACTTAATACCAAATAAATACCTAAAACATCTAATAAATACATTTTACAAAATAATAAAAACCTAAATAATCCCTAAAATCCCACCCACCCCCCCCCCCCCCCAAACCATAAAACGTTATCTCCCTTTTTACTGCCTTCTCCCACGCCTCTCCTCTCCCCAAGAAATAAAACACAGTTACCTTCCCAAGAACCTCCTTATCACTCCTCACTTCTTCTTCCTCAAAGGAGTAATACCTCCAATTACCTTCTTAAACCAAAACCCAACAAACCCTCTTCCTTAGTATACCTAAAAAACAAGGGTCTGAGACATCTCTTTCTCACCATTCAAATGGATACACGACCCCTCCTTGATAATCAAATCCATGACAAGAGTCACCATCTAATCCCTTTTTCCTAGAGTCAACGACAGGAGACAACCACAAAAGGACAACTAGAAATTGGAGCACCATAGTGAAGTTACTCCAAAGAAACCCTTTCACATCTCCAAGGTCGAAAAGCTAGGTCAAAAGCTAGGTCAAAAGCTTCTCAATCTTCACCTTTATAAGGGCCATGAATGACAAGGGGTTTCACACATATTTCACTTACTCTCACCACCAAAAAGGATTTCGTATTGAAGCTTGAGTGCTCGAATTGGGTTTGGGTGGAGGTCGTGTGAATCCCCAAGAAACGGTCTTCGTCGGCATCTTAAGGTTTTGCAAGTTTCATCTTATACTTATTTTTATTTGTAAAGGATTCTTTTACTGCCTTTGATGTTTATATTGTCGATACTTTATATAAGTTTTGTCGAAATAATGGTTATTGAATCAAATGGTGTGGTAGCCAAGAATAAAGATTTTTAGTCTTAAAAAAAAACTAGTTGGTATGTTTCTTGATTAATGATTGGAGGGAATTGGCTAGTTTGTTAGTAGGTTTGGTCATGGGTTAATGAAACTGTGGCTAGGGGTGGAATGGGTAAAGTCGTGGGAAAATGTTGGCTCGTTACCTAGGATATTGTTGTCATCTTGAGTCATGGTTTTCTTTCCCTAATTCACCATTGGACCACCACATAGGCACCCTAGCACGAAGGTCGAGGTCATATATGGCTACCAAGGGCTTTGCTCGAGCCATGGTTTAACCCAACGCCTCTCGAAGTTCAAGGGTACTGGCCCCGAGACTTGCGAGGTGAGGCCTCTAACCTTAAGGAAAATGTGGCCATCCAATGGAGTCACACTTTCATCCTCTCACTCCTTGTCCAAAAACCGATGGCAAGTGCCATCATACATGTCCCATTTACGAGTTTTCCCTTGCTACTAACCCTCAACTCGTTTGGTACCACGAATAACACTAGCCCTCGAGACATGGATAACATGGTCATCGAGTGACCGAAGTCTTACGTACCTCGTTACCACCCTTGTCCTAAGTCCATACGCGGGTAATACACAAAAGAGTTTTTGAATGTAATAAGGTGTAACTTCATTTTGCCACTAAACTCTAAATCACAACTTCTAAACCTGTAATTGGTATTGGGCCGCAACCCACATATGGATAACAAAAAGGAGCCCACTTAAGTGCACACACTTATTTGAATCGTGTAAAACCCAACTGCCCAGGCCCAAGCCCACGTTAAGAAGTGTCACATCGGATTCGGGTCGGAAATAAAATTTATAAGAAGAATGAAAATTTTAAAACATCTTTTCTCGTTACCTCTCGAACTAAACCTTTCTTGTGTAACGAGACTTAAGTTATTTACATCATCGATATATAAATGTATATGTACTAGTACTTAAGTTAACGCTATTTTTAATACAACAATCGCATAACAAAAATTTAGCGGTCATACTAATTATAAAGATTAAATCTCCTTTTTGCTAACTACGTCTTTATTTACAAAGAGTAACGATTTCATAACAATCGGTATAAACAAAATGAGGAATTTCAACACTTTTATATATATATATATATATATATATATATATATATATATATATATATATATAAACAAAGGCTAATTTTTACAATGACATTTATTTTCAAAAATTTTATGTATTAAAAACATATAAAGGGAACCATGCCGGTTTTTCTTAAAAATATGATGCCACTTTATTTATAATTATATCCGCACTCGTGTAACAACACATACACATTCTAACGACAATATTTCCTCACCGTATCCTTCCCGACATATACCCATTATCCTACCTACCTATTCCCTAGAGCCAATATCGATCAATCTTTAATACATTATCTAAACTTTAGCGCTACCACGCAAACATTTACAACTTAAACTTTGATATATTTAAACATTACCAAGCAAAATATAAACGTAATAATTAAAGTATTGTTATACTAATTATAGGTCGCGTGATGGTACTTCGTGCATCTACTACTTGATTTTACACTACTCGGATTCTGTTTGCTAAGGTGAGTTCATAGCCTCGCTTTTACTTGTTTTTCAACCCCCGCGAGGGAGATACATGCTATAAACTAGAACACAAGTCTTTTCATAAAATGTATGCTTGCCTGATTATTATTATAGCCTAAGTTGCTAGCCAAAAGACCCCTTCATCATGAACCATTAATCACTTGCGAGTGAACGCAGATATTGTGGATAGTACTATGGGAATTAACGACCCCGAATCGGTTATCAGACATAACCGGGGCGCACCATATTTGAATCTCTTCAATAATTGGCTATTATATCTTGGGGGGAAATTTTATTACTTACACCAGTAATTAGGTGTATGCAGCTGAGTGTTGGTGTCATGAGCTTAGTGCATAATAATCTCTGATTTTCTATGATTAATTGTCTTCGAAGCAATTATCATCTTTATCTTGTGTTCAACCATTTACTAAACCTATGAATATCACTCAACATTTTTGTTGATCTTTTTAAGCATGTTTATCTCAGGTGCTAACTAGGAGAATCTTGAAGGCACGGAGTGGACGGAATGGGATGATAGAAGTGGTGTTTAAATAAAGTTATCATTTCTCAAACATTTGAACTATCTTTTGTGTAACTTCAAAACTTGTGGTATTTTCTTTTGTGATCGAAACACTGAGTTTTTATGAAATGATAATAATCTTTTATTAAAACGTCTCTTTTAGAGTCGTTTTCTATTACTTATGACTGTGATCCTCTAGGTAATACCCCAAATAGTCTTCCGCTGTTACATTATGATTTTGGGGGTGTTACAGATTGGCATCAGAGCCTAGGTTATAGAGAACCAACTTGTATTTTCAAAACAAATTGGACTATAACCACATTTTCAAATGGACCGTTTGACACCACCACTTCACGTCCTCCATGCCTACGTACCGATCGCATGTATGAGATTCGCTTGGCGGATAATACATGACTAGTAAAGCATTGCATGATAAAAATTTATAATGTTAATTTTCATTTAGTTAGGCATTGAGATTTGCTTGTCAGATTATGCACGACTAACTAAATCTTATTTACTGCATGACATTAATTATATTTAAATGCATATTTTCTTTTGGATTGCTATAGTACCATGTCTACAGCACCACACCCCATCGATCTGACATCCGACACCGAGGTCGAAGACACTATGTCTTCCACAACTGTGCCTGTGGCACCTGCTGTTCCCGTACCCGTGTCTCCAGCTGTGACATCTGGAGAGACTGAGCCCTTTGAGGATGGTGAAGTCGCTGCTACTCCACCTGCTCCGGTCATACCTGAGCGTTTACCTGTTTTCGGTCCTCCTACTTATGACCAGTACCTCGAGTCACTTCAGTGGTTGTCCCCATCGGACGTTGTATCTGAGTCATCCTTGCGCACTACTTCTGTGTCCTCTAACACCTCTCGTTCCTCATCACTGCCCATTCGTCGTAGACGAAGGTGAGCTAGGGTTCTCAAACCCTATGAGCTTGAGCTTTTTGGCGTGCCATTTCAATATCGTAAAACTGGCGCGACTTTCATGCATACCGCTCGAAAACGAGTGAGAGCGCCCATACCTTCATCTTCGGCTTTTCCACCATCAACTTCACCCACATCACCACCCATGCCTACTTCACCACTACCACCACCGACCACTTTCTTCTACCAAGCCACCACTGTACCAGTTTCGTCTCCATCCCGTGCATCATCCCCACTGGTGGTACATACTGAGCCCGTGATATCCCTTAGAGAGAGGACCCATTTCTCACCATCACCTTCTGACCCATATGTTCAAGATGTAGCCTGTGACATTCAGCCGGGGTCTTGTAAGAGGATTGACACTAGGCGTTGGTCCTTCTTGTTGTCGGCTGTGAGTAGATGGAGGTTGGAGGAGGGTACACCGAGTGCTGTGGAGCTTGGTGAGCGTTTGTTTGCTTCTGCTGGGATTCTTCCTGTTACGGGAGAACCTCTTCATCACACCATCCCATTGCTAGCTGCATGACTCATGCGATATGAGGATCAACTTGGAGAGGCCATGGCATACGTCGATGAGATCCCACTTGTCCGGATTGAGAGTATAGAGGAGGAGGTTGAAAACCTCGTGGTTGGGAGGATCACGATGGAGGAGGTCTTAGATAGGATTGGTACTCAGTTCGAGCGAGCTAGTGAGGCGGTGGCAGCCCTAGAGCGGAGAGTTGAGTCGGAGAGGTTGGAGCTACTAGACAGAGTTAAGATGCTAGAGGAGGTTGTGCAGAGACAATCTGAGCAGATGGTAACCATGGCGACACGTACTGCGACTCTTGAGTAGAGGTTGGAGGCGAGAGATAGGGAGATGGATGATTTGGAGGATCTTGTCCGAGACTTGCAGCGACGAGTGAGTGGTGCACCCGACGACCCATAGATCGGAGACACACCCATTTAGTCTACTAGTACTTTAGCCTGCCGTCTGTGGCATTGATAAGGCTTTGTATCCGTATGTTTTGTTAAACTATCGAACAAGCTATTGATGTGACATTGTATGGTTATTGTATCGCTATGTATGGATGATGGATCTATGACATTATGGTTGTTTTCGTTATGTTCTTGTGTATGGTGATCTTTATATGCCTCGATTTATATAAGTCAAAGTGATCATTTATATATATTCTTATGCGATTCTAACACATTGTGATTCTTTCTTATGATGATTATACTCTATTGATATAATGTGATGATCTTGACTATTATGAAATTATTTTCGTAATAATTCTCACTTATGTTGAATAATTCTAAAATCTGGGTGTATGTTTTTAGAAAAATGGCAAGAACGAGAGCTACACCTACTACAACTCCTGAGATGACCCCTGATGCAATTCGGAAACTGGTTACTCATGAGGTTGGTGCTGCTTTTGCTGCACGATCTGCTAAGGCGGTTCAAACAAATGAAGCCGCTAATCAAACCAACCGGAATGAAACTGTTGTAAATCGCAAATGTGGGTACAAGGAGTTCATGAATTGCAAACCTACTTTCTTCAAAGGAACCGAAGGCGCTGTTGGCCTTGTTCATTGGTTCAAAAGGTCCAAAACTGTGTTTCTCCTAAGTGATTGCTCGGAAGATTGCAAGGTGAAATTTGCTACTGGAAGATGCATTGTCTTGGTGGAAAGCTCATGCCCAACCTATTGGCATGGAAGAAGCTTACAAAACCACTTGGACTGAATTGAAGAAATTGATGATGAAGCAATACTGCCCAAGAACCGAGATCAAGAAACTGGAGGATGAATTCTATCATCTAACCACTAAGGGCAATGATCTCAAAACCTACTTCAAGCGTTTCCGAGAACTGAAAGCTTTATGCCCATCCATGGTTTCTGATGATGTTAAGTTGCTGGAAAACCTCATAGGGGGATTACCCCGAAGCATTGAGGGAAATGTTACTGCATGAAAGCCCAAGACTATGGAAGAAGTAATCACAATTTCCTACCAACTCATGGATCAAGTCCTGAAACATGGATCTGTGCAACGCAGTAAAGACAACAAAAGGAAATTTGATGATCGTCAAGGAAACACTTCCAACAACTACCACCAACATAACAACTCTTTCCATCACAACAATAAATGCAACGACAACAATCAAGCCCGCAACAACCATAACCAACACCGCAACAACAATCCCAACCCATACCACCAAAACCGAAACAACCACCACAATCAACAAAACATTAGGCAAGAAGCTGCGTGGGCATATGCTGCTACTCCCGCCACTGGGAAAGGCTATGTTGGACCACACCCTTTGTGCCCTCGATGAAACCTGCATCATGTGGGGCCTTGTACTATTAAGTGTGGAAAGTGTAACAAAGTGGGTCATACACACAAGTATTGTCGAAGCACTACTACCGGAAATAACCTTCAACCCATCGGAGTAACTTGCTTTGGATGTGGAGAAGCTGGGCATGTCAAGAGTCGATGCCCAAAACTGAACGAGAATTACAACAACCCTGCTAGAGCAAGAGCTTATGTGCTAGGAGATGGAGATGCACAAGAAAACCCGTACGTCGTTACAGGTACATTTTCACTCAACCATCATTTAGCTAAAGTGTTATTTGATTCTGGAGCCGACAAAAGCTTTGTGTTTTCTAAGTTTGCACCTTTGCTAAAAGTCACACCAACTGCCTTAGATACCACATATGAAGTAGAGTTAGTCGATGGAAAAATAGTAGGAACTAACATTGTCCTTCGAAGTTGCAATCTATTCCTATCAAACCACCCGTGTAATATAGACCTTATGCCTATCCAACTTGGTAGCTTCGATGCTGTCGTTGGTATGGATTGGCTATCTAAGAATCGTACAAGAATCATTTGTGACAAGAAGGTCGTTCACATTCATCTCGATGGTGAAACTGTAATCATCTAGGGTGATCGAAGTAAGACCCGATTGAATATCATCTCGTGCGTCAAAACTGCAAAGTACATAGAAAAAGGATGCCACATTTTTCTAGCACAAGTAACGGAGAAGAAGAAAATGGATGAGAAACAACTAAAATACGTTCCCGTGGCTAGGGACTTTCCTGAAGTATTTCCTGAAGACTTTCCCGGTCTTCCTCCGGTTCGGCAAGTAGAGTTCCAAATTGAGTTAGTGCCGGGGGCGACACCCGTGGCACGAGCACATTATAGGTTGGCACCCTCCAAACTACAAGAGTAAAGATCCATCCCTCCAAACTCTGACCAACTACAAGAACTGTCCAAAAAAGGGTTCATTCGACCGAGTTCTTCGCCTTGGGGAGCTTCGGTCATATTTGTCAAAAAGAAGGATGGATCTTTTCGTATGTGTATCGATTACCGAGAGTTGAACAAACTAACGGTAAAGAATCGATATCCATTGCCTAGAATCGATGATTTGTTCGACCAACTGCAAGGGTCAAGCGTCTACTCAAAGAATGATCTGAGGTCTGGGTATCATCAACTGAGACTTAGAGAAGAAGATATTCAAAAAACTGCTTTTCGAACACGATACGACCACTATGAGTTTCAAGTAATGCCATTTGGTTTGACAAATGCACCGGCGGTATTTATGGACCTAATGAACCGAGTGTGCAAACCTTACTTGGAAAAATTTGTGATTGTGTTCATTGATGAAATTCTCATCTATTCTCGCAACAAGGAAGAGTATACGGAACACTTGAAAGCCATCCTAGAGCTACTCAAGAAGGAAGAACTGTATGTTACGTTTTCCAAGTGCGACTTTTGGATTCAAAAAGTTCAATTCCTTGGTCACGTGATAGATAGTAATGGTCTTCATGTTGATCCTGCAAAAATTGAAGCTGTTAAAGATTGGTCATCCCCTACTACCCCTACCGAAATACGCCAATTTTTGGGTCTTGTGGGTTATTACCGAAGATTTATCGAAGGATTCTCGAAGATCGCTAAACCTCTAACGGAGTTGACCCAAAAAAAGAAGAAGTTTGACTGGGGTGAAGAACAAGAGTTAGCCTTTCAACTCTTGAAACAAAAGCTTTGTGAAGCTCCTATCTTAGCACTACCGGAAGGAGTAGAAGATTTTGTGGTCTATTGTTATGCATCACACCTGGGGTTAGGTGCGGTATTGATGCAAAGAAACAAGGTAATTGCTTATGCTTCGTGACAACTCAAGAATCACCAAAAGAACTACACTACCCATGACTTGGAATTGGGAGCTGTAGTTTTCGCTCTCAAGATATGGAGACATTATCTATATGGAACCAAGTGTACGGTGTTCACCGACCATAAAAGTCTCCAACATATTCTAGATCAAAAGGAGTTAAACATGCGACAACGCCGATGGCTAGAGTTGCTTAGTGATTACGACTGTGAAATCCGTTATCACCCGGGTAAAGCAAATGTCGTGGCAGATGCTCTTAGTCGAAAAGATCGACCTAAACCTCTTCGAGTAAGATCTTTGGGAATGAAAATTAAGTCTCCCCTTCCATCAAAAATCCTTGAAGCTCAAGTTGAAGCTCTCAAACCCGAAAACCGTCCTAACGAGAAAATCTTTGGAATGCTGGAAAATGAGAACGGCTTTGTGAAGAGATAGGATGGAACCTTATGTTTCAACGATAGAAGTTGGATACCACCCTATAGAGGAATACGGGAACTCATTATGCATGAGTCTCACAAGTCTAAATATTCCATTCACCCGGGATCCGACAAAATGTACCAAGATCTCAAGAAGCTTTATTGGTGGCCAAACATGAAGGCCGAGATTGCGACATACGTTGGGAAATGTCTTACATGTTCTCGGTCAAAGCCGCATGTCAAAAGCCCTCCGGATTGATAACTCAACATGAAGTCCCAGTTTGGAAATGGGAAAGAATCACTATGGATTTCATAACCAAACTACAGAAAACTGTTAGAGGTTACGACACCATTTGGGTTATCATCGATCGCCTTACCAAATCAGTTCATTTCTTATCCATCAAGGAGACTGACGAAATGGAAACTCTTACTCAACTGTACCTAAAGGAAATTGTATCCCGTCATGGAGTGCCAATTTCCATCATTTCCGACCGTGACAGTCACTTTACTTCTCAATTCTGGAAATCTCTTCCAAAGGCTTTAGGCACTCGTTTGGATAAGAGTACCGCATATCATCCTCAAACCGATGGCCAAAGTGAAAGGACTATCCAAACCTTGGAAGACATGCTTCGAGCATGTGTGATCGATTTTGGAAAAGGTTGGGATAAACACTTGCCTTTAGCGGAATTCTCTTACAACAATAATTACCACACTAGCATCAAAGCAACTCCATTAGAAGCACTTTATGGTCGATGTAAGGTCACTAGTTTTACAACACAAGCTTACTAGAAAGAGATTAAGGCGATTGAACAAGAAATCAAACACAAACACACGATATAAAGACACAGTTATGCGTAGATTGTAGTGAAAGAAAATAACTTGAACAACCAACCCTCAAGTGAGGGTTATTACATAGTATTTATAGGCAAGGAGCTAGGGCAACACTCCTACTCCTTCCCTTTTCCTTATTGGACATGGGCCTAAGCTTATGGGCCTTCTACATAAGCTAGACCTTAAACAAACATAAAGGCCATAATAAACTACCTATTACATATGAGTAACTAACACTTGATTTAAGGTTTAGGAGTGATTCCAACAATCTCCCCCTCAAGTGTTGGTGATGAAAAACGGTGAAAGCGTTGATGTAATAGTAGCTTTGACGTCTTCTGACATTCTTCTTTCTTGTGAGAAGGAATGCCTTGATTCGGACAATCTCCCCAGTGTAGAGAGATAGTTTTCTTTGAACAGTTATGCTTTGACGTCATCTTTAACTTTGTTCTTTGATCATTGTTCTTTGTGGTGAAAGTGATAGTATGTTGTTGTCTGCATCAAGTCTGCCTCAGGTCTGCTTCGCCACTACAGTGTCTCCACGTCATTCTTCAACATGCTCACACGCTCTTTGACGTTGGAATACAATACTGATGAAGTTCATTAAGTCTTTAACTTTGTAGATTCTTTGATTTGACGAAGAATCATTCTGACTGTTGTGTTGCTTTTGGATAGAACTTCCATTAGTGATGATGTTGGCGTGAGCATGAGAAGAATCTGCACGATCATCCCGCTCCGGAGCTTCCATAAGAAGAAAACATTTAAAACAGTTAGTAATAAGCGGATTCCGGCACTTACAAGTTTGAACTTCGAGAGTGTTAACAGCATAGTGTGAAAACACAACTCTAATTCTTACAAAGGCCGTTCCTGAACTGGAGTCCCACAAGTGAGATAACGCGATGTACCGAAGTACATCTACAGTTCAGATGAGTCGCTGAGGTACACCGAAGCATCACCTCACGACTGTAGACCGTTTGAGACACACTAAGCGTAATCCACGGGGAGTTACCGAAGTGACCTGCTGTCAGGGCTGTTTGATGTTGACCCTGGCAGGAGTTTCCATTCAATCACTGAGGATCACAGATGTGAACCTCTCATAAATGTTCTCGACAGATTGCTAAGATCTGTGAAGGACTCGATAATGTACTACTGATGTTCTTATTGTTGAACATCAAGTGATGAAATGTCAAGTGTACCTAAGAGATCTTTTGATGAATCTCGTGGCTCTAGACTCAATAGTGCGTTTTGGTTTTCCTGAGCGGAGACTAGGGAGATGGTCTCCTTCTTCAATACCAGCGATCTCTAAGAGAAAGCCAATAGTTTACATAGGGTTCCCTGTGAGAATGAAACAAGCTTCTGTTGAGAGAAACTTGAGTGGCTAAGAAGGTATAGTGCATGCGTCACTGGGTCCATGACGACTTTTAATCTTCAATACCAGCGTCACTAAGTGACAACCAGTAGCATATGAATTGAACCCGGTGTCTGCCCTAAGTTGAATAATTTGGAGGGCTATTTCTTTTCACCCTTTTCTTTGCATTTCTTTTTAATTCTTCAACTCCTTCTTTCTCCGATTCTCATTTTCTCCTTTTTATAATCGTACCTAAGGACTTCTAAGTACTAACTATTTGTGATGTCCTTGGGTAGATCCCTCTGGCTCTGGCGGATCATAGGACGGTTATTCCTAACCTTAGTCACCTTATCACTCCATGACTAACCTATGTTGCCATAAAACCAATTTTCAAGAAAATCTCTCAAAGGGTTTGTAAATGAAAAACATGTTTGAACCACTGTGAGAGTTTTATCTTTTAGCAGAAATACTCCCCCTCCACATGTGCTTTAGAGTTTTGATGGAAATCTGCACTGTGTGGGAAGAGCGCACACTTTTGAATTGATCAACTCAAGATAGACACTCCCCCGCGAGACACGATTACGTTGCATAGTTAAAGAGTTACATTGTCAGCTTTTAGGTGACAACTAGCTCTAATAACTACCTTGAAGGTGTAGACAAACCTCGAAAAGTTGTCAAACCCATCAGAGTTCATGTCTACCAAGAGTATTTCGAATGGTACTTTCTACTTGGACAAGTCCTTTGCGAGACACGTTTACATTACTAGCGAACTAGCTTGAAATTATTACCCGTCCAGGACAAGTCTTTTCGAGTTACTAACAGTTTATTACCGTCAATTCGTTGGTTAAGTCTATTACACAAAGATTCATTTGCATTTATACAACATATTTCTTTTCACATAATTTTCTCCCCCTCAAAGATGGCATATAAAATGTTATTTTTGAAAAGTTGAGAATAAATATGACCATTTCGAGTGTTGCGGGAAGATGACCACTATGAACAATTTGTGAACAAAGTTTTAACTCAAGTACTCCCCCTCAACAAGTGATATAAACGGTTGAGGTTTTGAAAATCATACGGGGAAGTACTTGTCCTTTTGAGCAAAACCTTGAAAAATGAAAGGTTTGATAGGTTTTACTCAAAAGTAAGAAGCTTTCGCTCCTTTTATAAGGATTGTGGCACTGAAGCGTACCACAGGGTCCTTTCTTGACAATTACGGGTTGTACACTGTTATGTGTGCACAAGCCATTCACATAAATAATCACACATCCAATTTTATAATGAAAGAAGCAGTTCAAGGGGTACCAGGAAGTCCAGTGATGTTGCCAGGAGTGCGAACAGGGCGTTGATAGCCGGTGATGTTAATCCTGGGTCGACCACCAACATAGCTTTCCAATCTTCTGAACTGATCCCTTCTATACAACCGTTCATCAATCATCGTGATGATCCTCTTCACATCCCTTCGATCCTGAGAATTCCATCGCTTAGGAGACCCGATCTTTTGGTGTATATCCTTCAATCGATAAGCCAATCCGTCCCTAACCATCTTCAAAGTGTGATCTCCAATCTTGTGAAGATCTTTGCACACCATCAAGCAATTTCTTTGAAGTTCACTGCGGTAAACGACGCCGAATGGTTTGCTGATGAGTGTAAATTGTGAGAGTTGGTTGATGTCGGAAAGATCAAGCTGCAGTGGAGTGAAGTTGACACGGGTCTGATAAGATTCAACTGCTAGCTGGAGATCTTCTACACGTTCTTTGATGACTATGCGTCTGATGAAGATGAGCAGTGACTTGATGAATTCACGTTGTACTTCAGTTGAAAATTGCCTCATGCGACCCTGTACTTTGGCAAGGTACATGTCTTCAATGTCGTTGATAGACAAATTCTCAAAGTCAGCTTCAGAGAATGCATAATCCCGTTCATCTTGCTTTTTGACCACAATCTTCTTGAGAAAAGTGTAGTCCCATTTGGTCGAAAGATCAACGTGTTTGATGGCAACGATATCCTTAGTACTGAACACTGCATGTTGAGACTTCTGAACCTGGCAGCTTCTGTAGTAGATTCTTCGGCGTTCCGGCCAATGATGAATCCCGTACATTGCATTTCGGTCGTATGCTTCCACTTTGTTGGAGAACAAGTGAGTAGCTCTTTCCTCGATAGCTATGCAGTTTGAGTATATGGCTGCTGGGAACGGAAGTGTCAAAGATGTAGCGTATTTCCTTGATCCATCGCCACCGTGTAGAAGAAATTCCAAGTCTTTGTTGAAGAAATATCTGAATGGAATCCTTGGTTCATTTGGTTGGCCAATTGTTGGTAGAGGTTTTGACCAGTCGGTGTAGTATGGAGGGTTGTCCCGTTTGGTGAAGTCGATGTTTGCTTCTGGGTTGAGCCAATCCATGTTGTTAGACATAGCTCGAGCAATGTTTTCAAGGTGATATTCGACCTCGATGGCACTTTCTGAGCTATCTTTCCACAGTTGAAAAGCTTCATTCTTGATTCGCCTCAACTCGGATTTCGTCATCTTCTTCACATGGAACTTTTCTTGCAGAATCTTAGCATGCTCCAATGTATTACCGTCTACCAGATCTTGACCTTCTTCAGGGTAGGGAGTGGAATTGACAAGTGTAGAAAACCATTCAAATTCCTCTGTTGTATCTTCATCTAGCCATGATACGACGTCAGCCGTGGGCGCCTTCTTCTTCTGTTTCTGAGGCCTAGATGAGGATGCTGGTTTCTGTACTTTGTCGGGTGAGGCGGGTTGTTGTTGGGGCTCATGGTATTCTTGATCGTCACCACCCGTGTACTCAAAGTGGTCACCGGTTTTCTGAATCTGGGGTGGTGTCTCAGAATCATGAGGTTTATCTGCAGAAGAGGGAGGAGAAGATCTTTGTTGAGCAGGAGTCCGTTGTGGTGGAGGTTGCATCGAGTACTGAATAGAGGATGATACATCAGACTTCTTTGTGCGTTTGGGCTCTTTATCCTTATCCTGATCTTTGTCTTCATCATCTCTTGAACGTTTGGGCCTAATAGCTTCTTCTCGGAATGAGGACCTGAGTTGGTATTCCAGTAGAGCTTCAAACAGTTTAGCTTCGTGTGAGGCAAACGTTGCAGAGCGTTTCGACATTTGCGCTACGAGCCGGTTCACCAATTCATCATCTGAGAAGATTGTAGATTCAACTGGATTGATGCTTAAATTCATCGGAGTTGATTTCATGGGTTGTTTGGCTAGATGCAAGAGATTTGGATACAGTTGTCTGTTATACATCTCTTTTGTCAGTTTCGGAACGACCTCCATAAGGAACTGGTGAGTGTATCCTTTGATCATTTCGTCCATTTTCCCTTGAAGATCATCTTTCATGAGCTTCTGGACATACTCCCTTTCATCTTGCATCTTGTAGAGATCATCATGAATATACTGTATCTGATCAGCATAGAAATTCATCTTCCTGTAGAGTATGTCTTTCTTTCTGACTTGTTTGACAGCATTCCCAATTCTTTTATAAGCATGAGAAATCCAAGATCGAGTTGGCTTCTTCACTGATTTGGATGTTGATTTGGTTGATCTTTTAGATGGTGGTGGTGAAGAGTGAGATGATGAATCTGATGAGGAGGAGACATGAGGAGACTTGGGGTCCTTAGGGGGTTCAGAAGTTTCCTCCTTAGACATGGCCTTGTCATAAGTCTTTGTTTCATCAGCAGGTATTTCCTCAGTCTTTTCTTTTGCTGGTTCCTCAATCTCATAATCAATAGAATCCTCCAAAAGTTGTTGTTGCAGAAGAGTGGTGGCACCGGCTCCTTTATCGGGTCGATTAACCGCATCAGGAGATGGTTTGGAGTGGGCAGCACCACTTGAACCTCCAGGGCCACCCATTTGATCCTTTGTAAATTCCTTCGCAACATGTTGGAGTCTAATGATTTTGAACTTCTTCCTGTATGAAGTATCCAGTTGCTCTTCTTCATCATCTGAGCTTTCTTCATAAGGCACAAGTACAGGAGTCCTTCCTTTGCCATGTTCAGCTGGAGGACTGGGAGGTTTAGATACCGTTGTGGTTTCATCTTCAGCAGTTTCAGAGTGAAAAGTCTCTTCATCTGATACAGTACCTTCCGAGTCCTCGTCAATTAGCTTTCTCTGCGGTTCAGGTGTAGGAATAGGAACATCTTCCTGAGAGGGAACTTTCTTCTTTGGAGCAGGTTTCCTCTTTGGGACATTCCTTTGACTCACTGTGCTTACTGCACTTCCAGCACTTCCTCTTCTGGTTCTCCGAGTAGGTGTTCCAGAAGGCTTTTCATCGAGATGACCAACTTTGCCTTCTCTTACTGCTACCCGATACCTTTTGTACGTTTCAAGCTTCTTGATTTCGTCAGTCAGTAGGTGATCAGGTAACACAACACCCTATTTCTTTGTAGACGATTCCTTGATTCTGACTGATAGGGTAGGCTCAGTCAACATATCGTGATTGTCTGGGTCATTGAGCCTTTGTGGAATATCGGGATGAAGTCCAAGTGCTCTCTGGATCAACAATTTTGTGTATCTGACATAGGGAATCTTTGAGCCAAGTTTCTTGTGAAATGACATCATGTCTTCCCATAACAGTGCTTCAATTTCGATGTCCTTTTTGTTGATTAATGACCAGAAGATTTGTAGTTCCATGAGCTTGGGATGCTGATAGCCACTCTCACGACCAGAGACCGATTTGGTGATGATGATGTAGAGGGTTCTCCACGGTTGAGGAATGTTCTTAAGCTCCACATGAGAATGCTTAGAGATAACTCCTGAAGCTTCATCATAGCCAATATCAATCAGGAATTGAAGAACTGTCTCCTCAGTAGGTGTGGCAAAGAAGTCGGTTGGCTCGATTTCAGGAATGAGAAGAACAGCCCGTAAGTCTGCATGAGTGATGGTGACTTGTTTGTGATTGAGAGTTACAATCACTGCACTTTGACCCTTGATCCTTTGAATTGAATTCCAGAATTGTTGCATGTAGATCTCCGGTACTGTAGCAGAGTGTGAGAGCATGTTCTGGTAGGGATGATTCTTTAGAATATCCACAGCAATGAGACAAGAAGATTCTGAGCATGTGAGGGTATCAAAGTCAACCCTAAGGTTGTTCTTTCCAATCTTTCTAGGATAGCCATTAGGGAAGATGTCAGGAATTGTGAGAACTTCTGGTGCATCCACATTCATTTGAGCAGCCATGTCGTGATCTGAAATAACATTAGCCAAAAGAACCAACATATCGAAAGACATAATATTAGTCAACAGAAGGTTTTATTGTCTAATTATTGAATGTACAGTGTTAATGATTGTTACGAGTCCTAAGTCACATATTTGTCCAATAGTCCAATGACGTCGTGAAACGTTTCGTGAGTTAGTTAACTTTAAGTTTTAAAGTTTATGTTATCACTTATAGTTCACAACATATCAAACGTTTAAGTATATTAGTGACATTATTGGATTCGTGACGTTATGATTCATTTATTTACAAGTTTGCACGCGTAACAATTCAAAATGAAGGTTTGATCAAGGCTTATGCGTAGGAATAGTAGCTTATGCGTAAACAGGAGAAGTATACGCGTAGACGTAAGCTCATGCGTAGGATCCTTACTTATGCGTAAGAAATGTTACGCGTAGGAAAAGGTGACCTTATGCGTAGAGCTTACGCGTAGGCGTATAAAAAAAACCTTACGCGTAAGGATTGCTCGTAAGAGTAAACCTAATGCGTAGAGTCACTGTTTACGCATATCCTTCACAGGATACGCGTAGTCCCATTGTAGAACCTTACGCGTAACAGTTACGCGTAAAATTTCTCTTACGCATAACTTTCTACGCGTAAGGTGATCCTTATGCGTAGAGTAACAAAGACCTTGATTCTGAGGTTTATGCGTAGCAAGCCTGAAATAAGATCATCATATCATCAATCTTAACACATATATTCATTTTACAACAAATCATGGCATGAAAACATGTTAAATAGGTTACGCGTAGAAAGTCATACGCGTAAGTCAAAACCCTAATGTTTATGAATTACGCATAAGATTTCCAACCATAGGATTTGCACCAAACGTTTTCTGGTAGGTCTTAGGTGTTGTGAGAGTCTATAACCCAAGTTTTAACATCCAATTCGTGGTGAATCAAAAATACCCAAACTCAAGAACATTAAACCCTAATTTCCAATTTTTAATCAATTAGTGTTTCTGGGTTGTTATAGGGCCTGGAAATCTTTAATTCAACATGATATAAACAATTCACAACAATTTTTTTGACCAAAAACCTTCACATTTGAAAAACACCCAATTCGACTTAAGAACCCTAATTTTGAAAAACCTTCAATTCGTGTTTCTGGGTGGATTTAGAGGATAAAATTAGTGTCATTGATGTTAAAGACATGTTTTGACACAATCCTTTTAACCACAAACACCCATTCTTGATTATGAGTTCATACGCTTATGCGTAGAACACAAAAACAATCATAGACGAAAATTTGACCGTTGGATTCGTGTAAAAATCAAAACCTATGTTTGTAAACATGTTAAGATCATGAAACAACTTACAAATTGATGATCAGAAACACAGATTCATGCGTAGGATTGGCAGTTTTGGTCCCTCCACCTTTTCCATTTTCATACAAAACCATTTAACTTCCGTTTTGGTTATCAAACAAAGATTTTAAGAAAGAAACTTTGACGACACTCCCCCTTGACTTAAGAAAGTAATGAAAGGTTATAAGTTTTAGTCCGAGGAGTGTCATTTAACCAGAAAAGTTTGCCACAATTGATAAAATAAACAGCCGGTATAGAATAACATGCAAGTATACGAATGTTTTTGAAACAGTTTGGTATTAATTTTCTCCCCCTCAACACTTGATCGGAAAAATACTGAATTTTTAAAGATTATAGTGTTGATGGAAGAAATGTAATTGCCATGTTGAAAGAAAATTAGATTAGAAAAATATTTTTGTTGTTTTATCAGGTTTTATATTTTTGTATTTTGTTTTTGAAAAATTATTTACAAAAGATAATTTGGTGTTTGACAGGTTTTTAAGACTGTTTTAGGAGGTCATCCAATTCCTCTTGAGTCAAACACCTCATACCAATCCGGTGGACCAACTCATTAAACCTAGCGGGAGGCAAGGCTTTGGTGAGAAGATCTGCCAATTGGTATTCAGTACCCACGAAGTATAATTCAACTGTACCCTATTCCACATGGTCCTTGATGAAATGATAGCGTAGATCGATGTGCTTTGATTTCGAGTGCTGAACTGAGTTGCACGAGATCGCAATGGCACTCCGATTGTCGCAGTACATCGGGATTCTGTCAAATATGTAACCATAGTCTTTGAGTTGTGTTCTCATCCAGATGACTTGAGCACAACACGCGGACATGGCTACATATTCTGCTTCGGTTGATGACAGCGATGTACAATCCTGCTTCTTTGATTGCCAAGACACCAGTTTATCACCAAGAAATTGTAGTGCTCCTGAAGTGCTTTTTCGTGAATCTAAGCATCTTGCGTGGTCAGCGTCTGAAAAAGCGATTAGTTCAAAACCAGAATCCTTCGGATACCAGATCCCCAAGTTAATGGTTCCCTTTATGTATCGGAGGATTCTTTTAGCCTCAGAGAGGTGGGTTTCAGTTGGTCACGACTGATAACGGGAGCATAGATAAACGGCAAATACAATATCAGGTCTGCTAGCTGTTAGGTACATTAGAGACCCAATAATACTTTGGTATTTGGTGGGGTCAACTAATTTCCCATGTAAGTCAGCGTCTAGCTTCTTGGTATGAGTCATTGGTGTGGCATAAGTGTCACAGGTTTTTATTCCAAATTTGTTTAACAATTCAAGGGCATATTTGGACTGACTCAAGAAAACACCACGGGGTGATTGATGAATGATGAGTGTGTAAATACTCATCATTTTTGTACAAAATAAACTGCAAATTCATCTGAAAACACTCAGAAACACATCAAAATGATCAAAATATCACAAATCAGTGTTTTATGAGTTTTAAATGCAAAAATATCAAAATCAGATGAAAAACATATCAAATTTGCAAAAATTGCAGTTTTAGTCCCCCAAGTTTCAAAAGTTGTCAAAAACAGTCCCTGAGCACATAATTTCAAAAGTAAAGTCACCAAAGGTCCTTTTTAAATCATAACTTGTCAAATTTAGTCCTTTGGTGAAAAATATCAAAAGTTTGAGAAAATTACAAGAATGGTCCTTCAAGTTTGAAATTTGGCAGAAATGGCCCCTGGAAAATGGTAAAATGGCAAGATTGGTCCTTATACTTTCTGAGATTGTCAGTTTTAGTCCTTGGAGAAACTTTTCAGAATTAGCAGCCTAGCTACTTGAAGTTTCAGAATTTACACCTTAGGCCCCTCCAATATTAAAACCTAAAAGCCATTTTTGACCCTTACCCAATTCTGGACCCCCTGTCAAAAAGCCATTTTGGACCCCCCAATATAATACTGCCCAGTCAAAGTGGTTTTGACTAACACCCTTTTGGCGCCAAGCCATTTTCTTCTCCACTTGAGCCTGCAACACCCCTGCACACTCAACCCCCCTCCATCACCTTATCCCTCCTTTGTCCCCCCACCAACACCTCACTCCAAACTACATTAAATGCACCTTTAGCCTTTTACTCAACCTCAACTGCTCAAATCCATTATTCCCGCCAAAATTGACAAAATGGCAAAATCTCACAAAAGTCACCCTAAAGCTCTGGAACCAAGTGGGAACTATTCAGATGAGGAGAGAGAAGCTTTTGGGTATAAAAGGAGGAAGAAAGAAGCATTGAAGAGAAGTAGTTAGTTTTATTTATTTCCTTTAATGTCGTTTTTTTTTTACCTAAATGTCTTAGTTCAGTAGAAAAATGTTGTAATTTCATTTCTTTGTATCACTTTCAAGTAATCTTATCAGTTCAATCTAATTCTAAGCCTCAATTAAAAGTTGTGTTCATTTCTCATTTTTCTTACTTACTGTTGCAATTGTGATTTTCAAACTCATATGCTCAAAACCATAACAGCTTATTTTTAAGCTCAAATAAGCTTATATAAGCTTATCTTAGTTTTTTATAAGTTTACCTTTAAGTTTTAAGCAGTTTTGGAAAAAGTCAACATAAGTCAAACGGGTAAAATTTGAGAGTCAAATCAGTTGGGTTCACTTTCTGTTTTAAAATTGTTGTTTGAGTAAGCTTAATATCAGTTTTAGACATAATCTCATTAGGTTTTTGTAGTTTTAATGCATTTTGGTTTTGTAAACTGGTGTTTGGTTTAAGCTTATTTGAGGTCAAAAGAATCAGTTTTACCCACTTTGACATTTAAAGTCAAAGTGGTTTCAAGGTTTGAGCAAGTTTTAAAGTTGAGTTTAGCTTAAGTTTACTAAGGTTGCAAGTTTTGTTTATAAAAAAAATCACAAAATTGCTTTCTGTCCTGCT
>BPTQ01000005.1:282881989-282915121 GCA_019973895.1 Chrysanthemum seticuspe
GTGTGTTATATATCCATTTCTGCCATCTATAACTACTGTTTGCTTTAGTCTTTATGAATGCACTAGGTGGTACTACATTGTTAGGAGGTGAGACTGGAGCTACAGGGACAACAATGTTTGCCTTAGAATCTAAAGAAGGCGGTCTACCAAGCACAAACTTAGAATGATTATTGGGCCTAGAGGTATTCCGATTCTTAGAATTCCGTAAACGAGAGATTATAGCTTTAGCAACACATTTGTCATGACAATCAGAATTCATACTTTTACGACAAATAACACAAGGTGCATCAGACTGAATATCAAAAGTACTTAAAGGTTTAGCATTCGTTACATCACTATTTCTATTACATTTGCCAGACGCAATATCTATAGTGGAAGCAACGTGAGTCTTATTCATAGTCCTAGGGTGTTCTTCTACTTTAGCATTCCTTATTGATCTTTTCTTAGGTCGCAACTTCCTATTCTTCGATTGAGTGCTCCTAGGCTGTGAAGTGCGGACGTTTGGAAAAGACGCAACTATTCCTGTTTCAGTAGAAGGAAGCACGTTAGCAACTTGTGATTTGGCAGTAGGTATTCTAGGTTCACGATTACTAAGTGTTACTGGTGCTAATCTCTTAATGATGGTAGGCGGAAGTAGTTCATAATTTCCTAACATTTCTCTTAACTTAGAGATAGTGTGAATCAAATCTTGATTTTCAGAACGAATATTACCAGCAAAATTCATGACTTCTCTAGTGTGAGCAAGATAGTGATCAAGTTCGTTTGATGCTTCATGACGAGTCTTATTGAGTAAATCAAATATGACACCATATTCCTGTTTAACTTTTACAAGTTCTTGTTCATATTTAGAGATTTGACTTTTCAAAGACACGTTTTGATCATCCAGTTGCTCAAGTTTAGGATCAGAAGATTTTGCACGCAACTGTGCGATTTTCTTTTGAAAACCAAGTTGTTGATTGTGAATATCTTTTTCACACCAATTAAGACGACGTTTTGCATTGTAAAGTTCGTTAAGTAATCGTTCATTTTCAGCTTTTAAAGACTCGATCTGAAGCATATTATCAATATTCTCAACAGTTACCACAGAGTCAACATTATCAGCAGAGATATAATTAGATGCATGTGGCAAAGAATAGAATAACACAACATTATGGATATCAGCACAGATAACATCTTTCAAGAGTCGATCAACATCTTTTCTCAACATTTTCTTTTTACGTTTAGTATTAGAAATAGATGTTTCAGTTTTCTCGAAAACGACCTTCATGACTCCAAGTTCCTTATGAAAGTCCCGTTCCCAAGACAATGCACAACTTTTCAAATTTTTAACATTTGGTAAAAGATTTTTCTGAAAAATGTCTCTTTGTTCTCGCGCCAGAGGCGATTGAAAGTGTTGAACTTTGATTTCAGAATGATATTCTATCTCATGTTCTAAAGTTTTGAGGTCAGCCATGAAAATATCAAAATATCTAAGAATTTTGCGATTTTCAGGTTTTGAGTTTACTTCACTGATGGAAGGTAAAGGACCATAAATTTGTGCATAATCTGGTTGGGGATTAACATTAGAAGACTCAGGTGTTTTGATGATAACCCTTGGTGTGTTAGAAGAATCCGTTGGTGTGACAAAAGTGACCGGTTTTGAATAATTAAAAGGTTTGTTGTTGATTCCATTGTTGATGTTGTGGACTTAGTTGTTGTTGTCGTTGAGAATAAGTGTAAGGGAAATAGTTAGAGTATGGTGGTTGTGACATGTTGAAAACTTGTGTTGGTAAAAATGGATCTTTGTAGTCGAATGAACCTTTGTTGATGAAGTGTCCTTAGGCGTAGAAATCACAAGAAACCAAGTAGAACTTATGCGTAAAAACACCAAAGTTACGCGTAACAAAAAGAGTTACGCGTAGTTTTAGCTTACGCGTAAGTAGGGTAAATGCACTAAAGTTATGCGTAGACACAAACTTAGGCGTAGAAATTTAGGCATAGGAGTACCTTATGCGTAAGACTGGGCTTAGGCGTAAGATTAATCTTATGCGTAGGATTTCTACGCGTAAGCTTTATGCTTATGCGTAAGATTAGGGTTTTGCCCAAATGATCTTTTACACTATCACAGTGCAGAAGATATCCAAAGTCGACGTATTCTTAGGCTTATCCAAGCAAGAAAACACGGAGTAAACCACGAGAACGAAGATCAAGCCACGGATAAAGTTACGCGTAAGATTAGGGTTTTGATACGCGTAATCTTACTCGTAAAAATGATTATGCCCAAAGATGTTTCTAAACCAGATTTTTGTGATGAGATAGCTTCAATATCACCAAAATAACACAAAAGTGTGAAACTTGATGAACCAAAACTCCTAAAATAGTTAAGCGTAGGACGAACCCTTCGAACAAAAACTAGCTTAAAAACGTATATCCACACATAAAGTTTGAAATGTTTTGCCAAAAACAAGTATTTTAACACCTTAAAACGTTGAAAGTACAAGAATCTTGGATTAAAAAGTGTAAAAAACAAGTTTTTAAGCGAACCAAAGTATCACGTTAGCCTTACGCGTAGGACCAAAAACCCACTTCAAAAGCAATAACGATTCACCCAACTAGTAGGCGATTGATACCACTGATAGGTCACTAGTTTTACAACACAAGCTTAATAGAAAGAGATAAAGGCGATTGAACAATAAACCAAACACACACACGCACACGATATAGTAAGACAGTTATGCGTAGGGCATGAGTGAAAGGAATAACTTGAACAACCAACCCTCAAGTGAGGGTTATACAAGAGTATTTATAGGCAAGGAGCTAGGGCAACACTCCTACTCCTTCCCTTTTCCTTATTGGACATGGGCCTAAGCTTATGGGCCTTCTACATAAGCTAGACCTTAAACAAACATAAAGGCCATAATAAACTACCTATTACATATGAGTAACTAACACTTGATTTAAGGTTTAGGAGTGATTCCAACAGTCGAAAGTGTCGATCGCCCGTTTGTTGGGCCGAGGTTGGAGATGTCCAACTCACTGGACCTGAGCTTGTCCAAGAAACAACCGAGAAGATTGTGCAAATCCGTCAACGACTTCAAGCTGCTAGAGATCGACAAAAGAGTTACGCCGATGTTAGAAGAAAGCCTATGGAATTTCAAGTTGGTGATCGATTCATGTTAAAAGTATCACCTTGGAAAGGAAATGTTTGATTTGGAAAGTGGGGGAAGTTAAATCCTCGATACATTGGGCATTTCAAGATTCTGAAGAGAATCGGCCCGGTTGCATACAAACTTGAACTCCAGGAAGAACTTAGTAGAATACACCCTACATTCCACGTCTAAAATCTGAAGAAATGCTTGTCGGATGAATCTCTTGTTGTCTCACTAAAAGAGATTAAACTCGATGACAAGCTCAACTTTGTTGAAGAACCAATTGAAATCATGGATAGGGAAGTCAACCGACTTAAGCAAAGTCGCATTCCAATTGTCAAGGTTAGATGGAACTCCAAGAAAGGACCGAAGTACTTGATGCAGGTTTTACTGACCAGGTTTTAATATTTATAATGTCTCGTTATACCTATGGTCTACCCTAATGCACTAACGGGCAGTGTACCCGGTCGTGTGTAGTGTAGTATTCGGTAAAACCGAGGTCGTCCCAAGAGCTATGTGTGTGGATTAATACTAAGTCTAGGTGTCACAGATTTTAAGATGGTTTTGATATGGAATTAACTAATTAACTACTAAAACAAATAAAGGCAAAGGTGTAATCAATAGAGGAGAGTGGTGCTAACCTAGTTATTCATCCTAGCTAGTAATGTTTACGTCTAATTGCTTCCAATTACTTCAGGTGGGGTCAAAGTCGAGAGGACAACATTTGGTCAGTTCGCCCTAACCTATCAGCAAAGATGCCACCACCGGAGAAGTCAGGTGTCCCCTCATAAGTCTAGTTGTTCCTGGTCCCCTAAGCCGAGTCATTAAGTTCCGCTACATGATAGATTTATAATAGTGAGTGCCCGGGCGCTAGTATCTTAGACACTCACCCACTAATTCTTAAGTTCATCCAAACGATATGTGATCAGTTGGTCAAATCGCACAAGTACCGAAACAAGGGTAGCTACCAATAAACTATGCATGCATACACTTAGAAATAATTATACGAAAGTAATATAAACGCAAACAAAACAATCAAGGAATCATAACTAGGCCAGCACCAAGAGGTGCTTAGCCAATCATATAGTAAATTAATCCAACAATAATGAATAAAACATGAATTGAATTAAACATAATGTTTGATACAAATTACTTGATGAAAAGCTAATAATGATGATGATTGCAGGTGAATTCTTCCTTGGAAAATGGCTTTGGACTGCTGGAAATTGCCCTGGAGTGGTGCCCTAATCGACCCCTAGGAGAGGGGTGAAGAGAGATGCTTAAAAATGCAGATTTAGGGTTGTATTTATAGACCGCGACATGGTTACGGCGTAACTTTAAGTGTAAATTACGCTGTAACTAGTTAGGGCGTAACTATTTTTAGAGTTAATCCGTAACTATAGTTAGGGCGTAAATATTTTTATAGTTACTGCGTAACTATTAGTTAGGGCGGAACTAATTTTAGAGTTACTCCCTAACCTTTTCAGCTTTTCAAAATAGCAATATTGCAACTTAGGACCTTGAGTTTCTTCATTCCATTGATGGAGACCAACATAAAAACGTGTTAATTGAGCATCAAACTTCGTATGTAGTAATATTACGGCGTAACTAAATCACCGGCTTACACCGTAATTCTTCGTCCGCGAATACTTATCCATTCCTTAATTTCCTTTACGGCGTAACTAAATTCATGTTACGCCGTATCCTTCAAAATAATAATTACGACGTAACCAAAAGAATTGGTTAAGCCGTATCCTTCAAAGCATCGTACTTACGCCGTAACATTAGTAACAAGTTACGGCGTAATCTTCACACAAAATACTCAGGCCTTCGTACTGCGGGTTACGACGTAATCAAAAGTACCACTTACGCCGTAACTTGTCTTCAAAATATAATTCTTGGCCTTTTCTCACATCTTTTCCGCTCCAACGCCTCATTTATCCTGAAATGCAATTATGAACGAATTAAGTACCATATTAATACAAATGAGGCCATAAACACGGGAATTTGATATGTAAAATATCAGGCTAATTTGATGTCATTAAATATCCCCCCACTTGAACTCTACTTGCCCTCAAGTAGACTTTTTAAATAATTCTTAAAAAGGTATCTCTCAAGATTAATTGGAATATATGAGTTTAAAAATCACCTAAGCTAGAAAATTTCAAACTGAGCACCTCACGAAAAGGGAATTGAAATCACACTCTCTCTCATAATTCACGTGTTTATTTTTGGGTGATCACTCAACTGCTCAGTCATGGCGAGTATTCTATCATAGGCTTGGCAAAGATACTAATCTCCACCACTAGAGTCTATAGATGCAACTATTCTAAAAGGCAATGGGTTGACACAACATAAAGGCTTATGGGGTTATTTTGTGATTACTAACGGGTTACGGCGAAGGGGACAAATCAATGATACATGACCAAATCCATGGCCAAGATACCAATGATTGCTCGCTCCCTCACCTAAGCTTGATTCATGACTAAGGGTAGGATAAGACATGGGAAAATTTTAATGGGTGTAAATAAAAAGACACGAAAAAAATAGATTCCTAAGTCCACAGGCGCCCCACCACTAGTCGCATTCAATCCCATAGCAAAATCCGAGGGTCAAGAGTCAAGGGGTTTTTAATACACGAGTCAATGCATATAAAATGTAGCGTAGTGCCTCATAACCTCCATAAACTAGGCAAATAAGATGCATTAACCCGGCCTTCATAATCAATGAAAAAAAGTATGTGCTATAAAAAAAATTAAAATTAGGGTAATTTTAGCACATATTTTTATAAAATCAACCATTTATATCTCCCATCCCCCCACTTGGGATGTACAATGCCCTCATTGGACAAATATTAATTATAATTTGAAAGGCGAGATAGAAATTCACGGGTTTCTAATTTTATCCGTAAGACAAAACGGATTTGTAAAAATTTGCGCCAGTTGAAACAAGGCGAAAACACTTATTGCAATATGACACATAAGCTGATTTATATTACGATCAGCTATAAACAAACTAATAAACTCTTGCTTGCATTCTCATCATTTTTTTTAACTTTTTTTTTGATGCAAGACAAGGTACACATGAATGAATATAAAAACAATACGAACAAATACAACATCCTCCCACTTGAGATCAACTATCATCTAAACCCGATTTTCTTCCAAAACCCTTTATTCAAAACCTGCGAATTTCACTAGTGGAACCAAAATTAACCAACAGCGCTTGGACCATGGACATAAGGAAACTACAGGGTAGGCTAGGCGATAGGTGTAATGAAAGAAACATATATAGGGTGAACAAAATGAAAGGAATGGCTCTAAAGGGTGTATCTAGGGGTATCTTGCACTAATGATGAGTGCAACAAAAAGGGTTTAACAGGGGGATTGACTGATCGATGTGAAAAGTCAATATGCACAAACATAACATGATGGGCTATTTGGGTTTAATCCTAAAATTTCCTTAAATCCTAGCTGCACCGATCACACCAAGTTACCCTAGTGTAATGCTCATGATAATGGTCTCGAAAATATGTGCAAGGCCAAGTTCTAAAGTCTACTACTTCCACCGGCACACTCATTTTTATGGTATTATGTATAAGGGGAAAACGGGAAGGCTTATCCTCACACAATCTAAATATAGGGTAGGTGTGCTCAGTCTAGATTAATCCAGTTAAGTAATGAAAAACATGTCAAAATTTTATTAATGAAACACTTTTCATCGAAAACTAGAAAAATAAAGGCAAGTATAATCAGGTGGGTGTCTATTTCTAATCCCTTCCCCCCACTTGGGTCATACTAAGCATATAAATGGAACGGAAAGCTCCCCTGGATTTGCTCGGAATGATCGAAGATACACGAGTAAACGTGTCCCGCTTTGAGATCTATGAGCAAACTTTAATAACCTGAATTCACTTAAGACAACCAAATGCATCATACTAGAAAAACAACAAGTATTAAAAGAAAATGAAAAACCTAACTCACTTTCATAGGAATCACGGTTACATTTAGCATATGCAACAAGCCTTTTAAACCACTTGGTGTCCCAAGTGGACGAGTGTAGTCTCGTAAGGGCTTACAGGAAACATACCCACAAAGTTCATTTAATACTAATACAAGGTTATTGTGTTATTATAGAAAGAATTGAAATTGAGGATAGTTACGTCGTAACTCATTGAAGGAGTTACGGCGTAATTATGGCAAAACCTGGCAAACGCTACTGGAGGGTAGCTACGGCATAACCATAGCATGGGATTACGCCGTAATCGGTAATGCTCGGAAGAGAATCGCTACTTGGGATGTGTTACGGCGTAATCATTGGGATAAGTTACGCCGTAACTGATGGACAGGTCATGTACTCATTTAAGTTACTGATGCAATCTTCTCGATCCCTGCAAGAATGGTTAAAACACAAAACCCAACTATACTAATAAAATGAAAAAGAAAATGTCACACCCCCAAATTACCTGTTTTGCAGCGGAATGGAATTCCTGGGGGTTGACTGTCATAGCATCACAATCACAGTTATATCGAATGACCTAAAGTGTCGTTTGGAAATTACATCGTTTGATTTAATAAAATAATCAGAGTTTACAAAGTATAGGTCCCAAATAAAAATCAATTTGTGCGGAAATAAATTTGTTACAATTCAAACGATGTTTTAAAGTATATGAAACCCAAGTGAAACGCGTCGTCACCACGACTCTATGATCTGTCCACATGCATGCCATGAAGTGAATGCCTTAGATACCTGAGATAAAACATGCTAAAAGTGTCAACACAAAGGTTGAGTGAGTTCATAGAGTTTGCGATGAAATGTAAAGCCTTTCAAAATCGTTTATGCAGCAAAGGCATTGTAAATCCACTCAGTTCCAAGTTCCGCCCATACAAAACTTGCAACCTGTGTGTTCACAACCCATTGCCAAAATGTGTATAGTTTATGATCAAACGCGCATCGTCAAATGAATTCACATATTAGTGCATAACTTAATGTATCAATAGTTACTTGATATAACACATAAATTGGTATAGTTTCAAATCGTTCCAAGGCCATTAGTTCAATGATTATACCACGACAATTAGCCCAATGATTATACCACGACAATTAGCTCAATGATTATACCACGACAATTAGTCCAATGATTATACCACAACAATTAGTCCAATGATTATACCACGACAATTAGCTCAATGATTATACCACGACAATTAGCTCAATGATTATACCACGACAATTAGTCCAATGATTATACCACGACAATTAGCTCAATGATTATACCACGACAATTAGCTCAATGATTATACCACGACAATTAGTCCAATGATTATACCACGACAATTAGTCCAATGATTATTGATATAGAAAATTCTAAGTATGGCAATACTGTTACTTCGTATGGCTAAACATTCAGTTCAGATAAACATATAGTTTGCAAATAATCATGTTTGCCATAAAAGTTATTGAGCATGTATCTCCCCCAAAGAGTTTAATAAAAGTATTAAAATAATTGAAAATGGGGCTATGGAACTCACCTGTTGTAATGCTTATGATGACAAAATTGGATACACCGAAATGTAACGTGAATCTCTAAACTTGACCTATTATGAATGATATGATATATGATAAGTTATGATGTAATGTTATGCATGCAATTCGGATGATATCTATACCACTTATGAATTTTTGAAAATAATATTTCTCGTTGAGAAATAATCTTTTAACGTCTTGACCATTTTTAAATTACTTCACATGTATTTACATTGAAATGATATCCAACGATAATCATTTAGTGATTTATTATGAAATTATAACTTTTCGTCGTAGAATAATGTCATTTGACGATTTCATGAAAGTGACTAAACGACCTCGAAAAGCTAGTCGTAAAATGGTGTACGTCGAGTGTTAAGAAATGAACTCAACGGTTTTGGGAAGCTCGTATCATAATCTCAAAGTTTTAGTACATGAGTTTCTATCCTAGAGGTCTTGAACATAAAGAAAAATAGAGGTTAAGTATGGTACTTATGTCCCAAAATATAGTTTGAGGATGGTTTTTCGGCAAAGTTTAAGCGACCGTAATTAATTCATTACAACTCCGCTAATCAAACGATCGGACATTTTGGAAAGTATACTTGGCGATTTCACTTTTACTAGAAGACTTCACTTTATGAAAAGTTCTAAATTAATGTTAAAAACAACCTTTAACTTGGTAACTAGTTTTTGCCGCAAAACTTGTCTATTAGAAATGTGTTATAGTTTTTCTTATATGATAATAGTTACGGCAACTTTTGTAAACGTGTATAATTTAGTCGTTACAAATCCGTTTTCTACGTTTTAAAGATCCTTAGTTTTGTATCAAAGTATACTAACATATTTTTAACAAGTCGAAATAATTTACAACGCCCAAGCTTCATTTTTGACTCGTACAAAATAAACATTGCTTGCTGAAATTCCAGAAAATTTATAGTTTTCGGCGCCAACTTGAAAAATTCATAACTTCTTCGTTATAACTCCGTTTTAATCCATTCAAGCGGCCACGGTTTCGTTTTAAAGTATATTTTCTAAATATCTAGGCCAAAAATTTTTACCTACTGTCGGATTTTCCAGATTTTGAAAATAAGGACAGACCCTTTTGCAAACTTGTCGAAATGAGTTTTTCTCGCGCCAAACCTATTCTAACCCATTCAAAACAACTCCGAAGCTATTCTAATCCTACCATACACCTTCTTAGGGTGTCATGGTTTCCTAGACATCACCATACTAATATATAACAAGGAATAATTATAGGATGGATTATATATATTTAACACTTAAAAACCTTAAAAAGTGGTATAAACATCACATAACTTGCATGTTTCTCAAATAAAATGATATGACCATAACAATGAATGTGAAATAAAAATATGAATATGAATGCTTACAAGAAATATGATGAGGTTTAAGGACAAAGGGTTTTCCTAATCACTTGAGGTTTTTATTGCAAAACCTATACAACAAGTGATACTAGATTGTATTAAAACTTTGTCTTGAATTTTTTTTGAGATGATCCTTCCTTTGATCTTGGTTGGCCGGTTGCAAGAGAGAAAGAGCAAGATATGGTTTTGATCTTGTATTGCAAATGAATAAGTGAATGAATAAGGTTTTAGTATAATACTAGTTTACAAAAGATATTTGCAAATTTATCCATGACTCACCCTCCCTTGTCGACAAGGGAGGTTTGTCATCTCTTTTTTTTGTAATTTTTTTTTATAAGTATAAGTGTAAGATTTTGTGAGGTTAAATGAAGTTAAGTGGTAACTTGTGTACCCATTTGAATATTTAAAGTAGCGTTAGATAAAAATAAATTTTCACGGGTCAAGATAAAATATATTTAGGTCATAAAAATTATAAAAATACATTTCTTGCAAAATTTGAGTGAAATAATAATAATCGTGTGGTATTTAAGAAAACCGTCGTAATTATATAAATTTAACAATTTATATACAAAATAAATTTAAAACACTGGGTAAACTCATAATATTATTTTTACAAACTTAATATGAGTATAAAAATATATCGGGATAATTTTTGGAAGTAATGGATCAATTGTTCAAAATAATTAATTAAGCGATAACGTTTATTTAATATAACATTAAACGTTTAACGAAAAATGCAAAACCATGCATGAATTAATATGATGACAATGATGTTAATGAAATGTAGACTAAACTTAGTCTATATGAAATGTCCTCGATGATATGATCATGAATTCACAGCTAAACCATTACGGTTACGTGAATTTGATACTCGTAAACCTAGTTTACGATAAACGATAAATGATGAAGCATGAGTAATGTTTTGAAGTATGACCTGAAAATACGAGTTGTCACAGAAAAGATAGGCATGGGGTGCCTCCCACGAAGCGCTTGTTTTTGTTCGAGTCATGAGCTTGACTCCACCCTTATTTACTACGTAAAAGGGTGTTCATCCCCTCACTTGAAATCAAGTGTGGGTGAAAATAGCAATAAACACCATGAGGGTGTGAATTTGCTAAGAGATTGGGAAATGATGAATTATGATCATACCTTAAAGGAGATGTCATGTCCCTTCATACCTTACCCATGTTCATTGACGGATTTAATGATTGGCTCATTCCGTGTTGTTGTTGACTAACTGGCTTCAATACCATATTTGTTTCTTTAACTTCCACATGTACCATTGTGCCCATAGAATATGATGAAGGATCTTTAGAAAGCAGTTCCTTGAGCTCCCTCATATTTTTAGCAGGGTTGTATTCAGCTTCTTCGTCAACCACGGACATATCCAAAAATTCATCTTCGAATTCCTTTAAAGGCTCGTCCAAAACTGGGTCGGTAGTAGGTCCAAAACTGGGTCGGTAGAGGGTTCAGCAGCCGTTTCAATAACACCAGTATTGTGAGACGAAAGGCGTGTCATTTACTGAACTGACTGACATCTCAGCTTGCGGGCGGTGATTATTACGAGCGGTGAACGGCCATTCTAAAAGTAAGCTAACATGATCAGCTTAGCAGTGCACCGTGATCTTCTTATATTATACGGTTTTTTTATGCCTCCAACCGAAAAGCTTTTGGTATTCTTATCTATGTCTAATGGTAGTGTCAACATCAACAATTAGTGTCTAATAGCAATGATGCTTCTTGCAGCAAGGGTAAAAACTTGAACTTACTATTTCATTGTTTATATAAATGTTTGTTATTTAGTATATTAATTGTATTTTTTTTATTGGGCTGATAGTTATGTGCCATTATTTAGTATATTAATTGTATTTTTTTATATTGGGTTGATAATTATGTGCCATTAGTAAGAGCCCTGTCTAGGTTCTGAATTTGAACTTTGTGTTTATAGTTCACCACTGAAATTGAAAGATTGGAAGATGGTGATCGATGCCTAAGATGCCATTAATTTTTTTAGATATAGAAGAAGTGATCAATATTCTTGAGTTGATTTAGTGTCACTGTTCTTCTAAAGGCCAAGAAACACAACCTTTCAATGCACATTCGGATCTTGAAAAAAGCAAAAAATATAATTATTGGCAAGAGCATGCTAACTTAATTTCTTGTAAAAAATATTCACAAAACAAGCCCTCCCATCGAGAAGAAGCAGCATCTATTGGCACTGTTGAATCCGGGAAGATGACCAAGGATCTCGCGCAGTCGCGCTCATTCTTCATGGATCCAAGTAAGTTCCTTGACTTGAAATTAGTTTTAACATAATTTTTTAACTGTTAACATGACATCTTAGGTACTTTCTAATAATCTAATATGATTGCTTCTTTAGGGTATCATTTTTTGTGGTATTCACAAATTCTATTATGACTTCTTTTCAGGCTTAGTAGGGAGCACTATTGAACACATAATAATTTATTGATGGTGTAGCAAACGAGCTGAAAGCAAGACTTGTGAGAAAATCATCATTATAAGTATTATAACCACTTTTATAATCTAATAGTGAATTAATTTAAGATCAAATTGTCAAAAAATAATTTCGGGTTCCAATCGTTGATAACTGCATTAGCTGGAACTCTTATTTTTTATAACTCTATGTTTTATTTTAACCTGTGACATATTAACCTGTGAATTAATTTGGTTTATTCATGTCATATTAACCTGTGACATTATATCGTTTCTGCAGCTATAAATAAACCAGTGGACAGTGTATATGGCATTTTAGCAGAAATAATGGACGCGCCCCATCTTTTGACAAATGTGAATTAACCTATACACTGAGCTAACATAAAAGTCGGCTAACAAATTTTATTTTGTAGGTTCTTGACCAGAATGTAAACCTAAGTACCGCGCGTGCTGCTGAAAACTATAAACTTCGAGGGTGTGTCGTTTTCTTGCTTCTTGAACACACTAGGTTTCAAGAATGTTGCAAAGCATTATAAAGAACTAGAGGTAGTAGAGAATGAATCTTTGAAGTTATCGACAAAGCCTCCTTACGCGAATATTTCTATGCATTATCCAAGTTACCGGTGCAGTAGCTCAGCGGTTCAGCCCCCTTTCAGGTCTTGAGCGAGTGCTCAGTAGCCGAGAATTTGCTGTGATCTTTGGTGCATTGGGTTGCTGTAGCAGGGGAGTGCTCAAGCCAGGCATACTCTCAATCCACCAAGGTAATGCCGTCAAAAAATACTTCATCACCAGTTGGTTTGCAGGGTAAGTTAACAATATTTATTTAATTATTGATTAATGTTTTAGAGTATTTATTTTTAATTAGCATGAAATCAACATCTTGAGAAATATTTAATAGAAATTACAGTGCAACCGAAATTAGTTGGATATGAAGTAGTGTTTACTGTGAATACACAAAGTGGCTTTGATAAAATATTAGAAACATCAGTTACAACTTCTTGAATGCCCTGAATGCCTTGATGTCCATATCCTGGTGTAACTGCGAAACTGAAATACATTGTTACATAGTTATTTGGTATGTATATGCAAATTAGTTTTTTATGCTTATTATTCTGTTGTTTTGTACAGGGTTCTAGCAAATTTGTATACAATGACGGTGTACATATGGATTTACCAGACTCGGGTATTTGACTATTTACATTAGTTTACCCAATTAATGATATATAAGAACTTTATATTTTTTTAATCAGATATTGCAACTAGCGAAAAAATTACAAGACCATGTTGCTGTTCGTGGTGCACTAGAACGAGAATTGGGCTATAAATCATCTTCCATTGAGATTACTAATCGAGCTTCTATCCCAAAGGTAATCTTACTTTTGTGGCTGCAGATTCAAGCCTCAGTTTACCGGAACTTTATCGTATTGGACTATACATTTTTTGGTTTTGCTGAACATTTAGGGATGCGAGCATTAAAAGAATTCTGTTTTTTTATGTAAATGATGACTCTTTTTGTGTATTAACTCTTCCATGAGTGTGGCTCACGCATTCCCGTATCTTGGCGGGATAACCACGACTATGATGTGGTTGCAGCCATGGCGGGTACGTCAAGTTTCTCAAGGAAAGGCAAATCTGAGCCAAGTGGGGATATATGAATGTTCCTCATTATGGGATCAGTTTGCAAGAATGGTGTGTGGTGAATAACGAACTAGAAAGAAACCGGTTTCTTGAATATTGTATCTCCACATACCAATGTAACACGGCCTTACAAGGTACCTAATGAATTTTTGTCTTTTGTTTCTTTATTTACTTATTTTTTTTATGTTTATATATATATATATTGTCTCCGTACACTTTTTACAGAAATGACGATGGACAGTCGTGATGACTTAACAGCCTACTCTTCTTATGCTTTTGACACATGGGTTGCTGAAATCGGAGAATTAGAGTTAATTGATATTCACGTTGAAGGTGAGTGGGAATCATGTTTTAAGTTATAATGTTGTCTTGAAAAGACGAGTTGCTTGCGTATTGGATTTTGAATTATTATGGGCCATTTCTTTTTTCTAAATTGTATATTTGACGCTTATTGTTTTGGCTAATCGTGTTTAGTCGTCCTCAAGGTAATGCTGTGGAAAGCCAGCCTAACGAATTGATGGATGTCTATGCCCACGGTAAGGAAAAAGTTTTACATAAACCTGTGACCTTAATTTAAACATACAGTCTTATGGTGGTATACGAAATTAATCCTTTTTTATAAGTAGTATAAGTAGAGGTAAGATAAAATGATAATTTTTTTTAACTAAGACAAAAAAATAACTATAATTACATATTTAAAATGTATCGACTTGAATTAGATGTAATATTTGTTCACTTAGATGAATACTAATGAATTTCAAGCTTAAAATTATGTGCATATAAATATATTAAATTCATTTAACAAATTAGGTGAATCATCTGTATTTAATCTTTATTGTATACTGTGATGTAACTTACTTTTGGCTACCTGTTCGATAACTATGTCTTACTATTTGGAATAAGTCATATTTTATTGTTCATATTACCACTTCAATAAGTGGCTAAAATGAGTTGAAAAAATGATCCATGCAGAATTATGTGTAAGTACATAAGACATAAGTGGCTAATTTGATTTGTTGAAAATTGACAATGTATATAAATAAATAAAAAATTAAAAGATTTGAAGCTTACCGTAGGACATGTTTTTGGAAGTTTTAAATATTGCATCTAAAACAAAAAACAGAAGTACATCCATGGTTTCATAATTACATTCATGCTTTTATCATAAGACATATCAATGAAATACAACAGCATTGTCATTTGTTTTTACAAATCATCAATTATGATGCCTAATAAGATATAAGAATAACATATTTCCATGCACGTTTATTCATTAATGTTAGAACTGTCTTCCTCTATAAGTTAGATACCATATGAAACTAGCCCGTTCATCGGATGCGTCTTGAAGCTAATATAATTGTATGAGAAACATTCATTAAAAGGCAAGCCTATGCAATGAATAACGTTGTTTTGGTTCTCATACTTTTCATTGTTCTTTTTACATATAATACATGATTACTTTATTTTTGTTTCTAATTATTTTTTTAACATATTTTCCATTATTCATTTTTTATTTACGTTCATATGATTTTGTCAAACAATATTATGAAGCTAGCCCGCCCATTGGGCAGGCCATGAAGCTTGTGTGAAAAGGAGTAATCACTTGTATTTACCAGTGTATTTGTTCAAGACAATTTATCTTAATGGTTTCTTAATGTTCGTTCAAGACAATTTTTTTCCCATGTGTTTCATTTCAATAATTAAGTAATTCTATGGGTTTTTTTTTTAATCATTTATGGATTGATGTATCTTTATCATTTTCTTCAATTCATGGTTTTATATTAATAATGTATGAAGTTTTATTCCGCGTATGAGTAACCATTATTTAATTATTTTGTTATGATACTTCTAATTCTTATTTGTACATATAATACATAATCAATATATCATGGTTTTCTGTAACCCGACAATACATATATATTCTCATCACAACAAACATCAAACAAAACCATAAATCCATTCACAAATAATTCAAATTCGTCAACATCGTCTAAATTTGGTAAAATAACAGTTGGAAGCACCTATTTACAATAACTAAATAAACATAATTAACAAAAACAAAATAATAATAATAAATGTTAATAATATTATCAAATGTAAAAGATGTTCATAATTAATATTGTTTAGAACAAAATGTTAGAAAGTGGTTACCTACTTTTACCCATTTTAGGGATTATGGTAACATCAATTATACTTATTAACTGTTTAATTTAACTTTTAATAACTCTAAACTATATATTTGTTCTACTAAATCCTAAAAATAAAAACAACAAATCAAAATACTTACCTGTTTTTAGTGGTTTAATGGATTATGGTAACATTAATTATATATTTTAACCCTTTCATTTAACTTTTAATTACTTTTTAGTATATATTTGATCCACAAAATCATAAAAATAAAAACCACAAGTCATACCCGTCCATCGGACGGGTTTTGACACTAGTATATATATATATATATATATATATATATATATATATATATATATATATATATATATATATATATATACTAGTTTTCGAAGCCCGCCCAATGGGCGAGCATGACTTATAATTACTTGTTTGCTGTTTTTTGTTAACTGAAATACATTTTTTAGAATTGTCAAACAATATTATAAAACAATTGTTTTTTTAGTTTTTAGTTGTTGGTTTTAGTTATTTGTTTGTTAGAATTATAAATAATTGTATAGTTTGCGTGGATGTAAATTGTAAAAACATACAAACTATAAGTAACTAAGTTTAGTTTAATACATATAAAAGATAATGAAACAATTAAATAATATAAGTATACCGGCTTTTGTAGAAACAAACCAATCTGGGACAATGTTTTTCCTTAACTTTTATTAGTCGTCATAGCAAAATAAAAAAATGGATGATCATTTTATTCACATACAAAATAAAATTTATTTGTACACGACATTTGTTGCGAAGTTCGTGTATTAATCGTCTTTGTCACAACAAAGAATCTTAAAACCTTTTTTCGTCTTAACTCTTGAAAGACCAACATAAAGTTGTCCGGTCTTTGTACCCAACTTGTGATAATGTTTGAGAGCCAAATATATACAGAGTTTTCTATAAACATGAAGTAAATTTTGAGTACAAATAACATCTATGCTGCAGTAGTATTTTTTTGTTGAAACTTTCAAACACTTGGTGAACCAATTCAATATTAATCGATAATCAATATGTTACAAAATATTATTAGGACCTTTTTTTTTGCCAAAAAGAGCTTAATTTTTGTTATTTTCTATCTTTTTAGTGTTGGGAGGAAGAGGTACACCAAAACCATTGACTCTCGGGAAGGTATGTCATCAATGTGTAAGCGATGTCAAATGCTACACAATATGTAGGTCCATCTGATCCAACCAAACCAACTCTATCCATGACGAACCGAACACATAGCTTTTGTAGATCAACATCATGCACCACCTCAATGTAATGAACTATACTTGTCCGTTTTCAGGTATGAGTTATAAGATTTCAATAAAATTGGAAAGCAAGTACTAACTTGATCATAAACTCGTTGTACCGTTCATGAAATTATATACTCCGTGCCTTCTAATAGCGTGTTGGCCATCCCAATTAAACGATCTACACGTCACCTACAATATTAGATGTGTAAAGTACCTATTATCACGAAAGATGGCATGAGGATCCCTGAAATCAGTTTCGAAAACTTATTATATGCTTAAACTTGAAAAATGTAGGATTCCATAGTCCCAAATCATATACATGTTAATACATCATGCGCGCTGCATCTAGCTGAGACATCTTAGCATCATAGGTGCTCACAAGCTCCAAGACCTCCGGTGTGCTAACTAAATAAGTAAACTTGGAAATACGAAAAATTAAACGCAATGTACTTACAATCCAAACATAAATAACTAATTTATAAGAAAAGTTCATTACCTCTCCAATGTTCACTTTTTGAACCACGTTAGTAAATAATCAAGTGAAGTTAGTAAAACTCAAAAAATAAATAAATAAATAAATAAATAAATTTTTTTTTAGTGATAGCTCTTACCTTATATTGTTCTTTTTTTTCTAAAAATTTAAAACGTTCGCTATAATTCTTCATTAGCACGTCTAAAACGCCATCTGTTAACTGCAATATCCAAAATAACAAATGTGTTATGTAACGTAAACAATATAATGTGTATATATTAGTGTCAAGTACCTTCTATGTACTTGATGGTTTTGTAATGCGGCCGAGTTGCTTGTACTCTGGTGGCTTGTAGGCCATCATAACAACATGCGCTTGTTCCTGGTTAGTTACTGGAACCAACCCATAATCAGCTATAAGTGGCACGTAATTCTTGGTGAGAAGGACATTTGAAGAGTTGAGGTGCCCATGAGGAACAATTAGGCTATTCAAACTGAGATAATCATAATACTAAGATGCTAGCAGTCATGAAGTCTGACATACCACCTAATGCTAAGCTAACATCAATTGCTCCTAAAAGGGTGCTAGTAAAAATATACTGTACATGTTATGTCTGAATAATCTTTGCTTGCAAACTTTTAACATCTCGTGAGAGATTATAAAAAAAATTGTCTCAGTTGGTTTACATTATTGAGTTCATCTTGTTATTTGAAAAACTTAGATTTTCAGCCTTATGGATGGTACTCTATTAGAAGTGAGAAAAGAACCAGCTTACCCGAGAGACCAAAATTCTAAGGCTTGCATTACTCCTTTCCGTGGAGACTTGCACTTATTAACAGCAAGTATGATAGATTTGTTTGAGTAGTTCTTTGCCTGATGAATATCTTTTACCTGCAATTAAATACAAATGAGAATCACATGATACGATGGACCCTTTTATGGCCATCATGACTGTAACAATATTTAAGGAAAATATATATGTATGATAACTTCTATGTCTTATTTTATATTGAATGAGGATGAAATAGAGACAACCACTCTCTCATCTGTAGAGTGTTTTCCTTCCTAGACTCTTTTTACTTGCCTACCCAGGTCCTCCACCATATCCACCGTGGTCTAAATCTCTTGCGAGGCTCTATTGCATGTAGGCATAGAGCTTTAGTTTCCTTCCTGTGTCTAAATCTCTTGCGAGGCTCTATTGCATGTAGGCATGTTTGAACTGCAAGAACCGAAACTTAAAGCTGAGTATAGGCTACCTATGGACGCCATTTACGCATGTGTTTCTCAATTTTTATAGCAGCTGCAATCCTTTTCAGTTCATCAACTTTTGCAAGCCAATCTACCTAGGATGATATGAAATCTGCAAGTTCATGGGCTCTTAGGCTAGCTTCTTGTGAAATGCACATCAAAGGATAAGAGACCATCATGATACGGAGTCCCTTTTGGTCCAATAATTGCAGCTCTTAAAAGATCCATCCTCGATTCATAAACCCTCACAAAGATTGTGTCTGTGAACCAAACTAATTAGACAAAAAAAAGAAAAAGAAAAAAATGAACAATGGTATGCGTGATTAACTGAAACATACCAGGCAAGTTTTTCTTGAAAATCTTCCACTCTTTCTTTATATTCTTAAACATATCACAATGTTGTTATTATTATTATTATTATTATTATTATTATTATTATTATTATTATTATTATTATTATTATTATTATTATTATTATTATTATTATTATTATTATTATTATTATTATTATTATTATTAGCATTGGGGTTGTAGTAGTAGTAGTATTTTCAAGTTAATAAATGCACAACTTGCTTGATTCATTGGTGAATTGTAAATGGAGAAAAGATGACCTGAATGGTCAACAATTGTATCAAACTTCTTGAATCTTTTCTACCTATTTTGAACATCTTCATTATCAATTGCTGCCATTGGGCTATCTCCAGCGTACTGGTCCATAAACACATTTTCTATAGTAAATACCTATATGTGAATTCCTAACCGTCTCTAGCATAATCTTAGTCAACGGTTTAAGATCTTCAACAACTACAGCTCGAATAAGGGCCTTGTTTTTAGTTTCCTTTGAATTTGATTCAGTTGCCATCTTTTCCATTGCTTTAAATACAAACAAAGGTTGACCTTTTTCAACTTTCATACCTTAAAATGAACCTCAACCATCTCACCAGTAAAGGGTGCAATGACGGTCAATGGAGCCAATGGAGATGAGTTTTGTTCAAGAGACTGATGCCCGCTGCAATTAAAATTCGCCGCAATCTTGTTTCTTAAAATATTGTGAACGGATAGGAATACTCCCTCTTTCTTTCTCCAACACCAACTGACCAATTTTGTTTCCACTGCATAGATCAGAAGTATAGTTACACCTAGGACTAAAATAGAGGTGAAGGAATCTGTGTATCAGATCAATAAAATGCTTTTAGTTATAGTGTGTTCCCAAAGTTCTTATTGTAATCCTCTATAAAGTATGTATTAACTATATTTGACACATATTCCAGCTTAGATTGTGTATTTAAATCTTATTGCCATTACCATACTACAACCATTTCATGCATCTGTACTAAGATCTAGACATAGAAAATACATATAATCTCACACATACAGCGAGTCGACATGAAGTTTGGAAAATTAGCACTACTCTTCACAGTTTCTCAAGACATTTATTCTCTTTCTACACATAAATTACACACCTGACATCAACCATTGGCTTTGTAACCAGCAAAACGATCCTGAACCGATGATTTGTCATGGTAGCAATATGTAAATGAAAACTCAGCATTATGATTAAAATATGGTGATACACACCGTCTCTATATTGTCTTGGCATAGCGCGCAAGTATCCTATTATTTTTATATGAGTAGTTTGCTACTACACAGTCAAGCCAAAAAAAGAATATATGCAATGCATCTAATCATACATCGTATTTGGAAATAATCACAAAGATACTATAGCAATTTAACTGGATTAAACACTGTTCCTGTCAAAGTTTTGACATTGGCTAATTAATAATCAGTATTTTGAAGGACTGAAACTCTTGCAACAGCAATAAATACCAGCTCATTCGTTGCCACGCTAGCTTATAGTTTACAATGACATATACCACACACACACACACACACAAAGTGGCCGATCCTTATGCTCATATGTCATAATTGTCAATCTTCTTAGGAGGCAGTGCTTTGGGATTAGTCTTTACATTATCTTAATTAAGCTACAACATTCCCACAGAGACAAACACTGCAAAATTTTATAACGTCTTTTAATGCACTAACGTTTACTCTCTCCCAAACTCAAACGTCGCTCGTAGTTAGTCACCTTAGATGTAATACCTTAGTCCAGTACTAAATGAGATACAGTGTGCTATACGGAAAGCATTTAAGCATGCACCAGATGGGGACGAGATAGATTAACTATGCTTCATCGCCTAGTAATCAAGCTTACAGTTGAAAAAGCTGATATAAAATTTGAGCTTCAGGATAACAGGATAAGATGCTCTACCGAATTTAAGGAACCAAAAAAGACTAATGACAGTTGAGTAGAACAAAATATCGGTAGAACTGATCCATCGTGAGCCACACAGTATTAAAAAATTACACACAAAAATGCGAAACTACAATAGAAAGTGTGTTGGAAAGCACTTACATTCGTAACTTTCCTCCGCGAACCTCCCATCCATTGCAACATCGTTAAATATTACAGTACAATCTGTTTAGTCATAAACAAAACAATTGTATCAAATAAACATTAAAAATAAATTAGAGGCAAGTTAGCCATAATCATACGCAACAAAGTACACTAAAAGCGACAAATAGGCCGTCTGCCAAAATTCATATATCCTGCTCCATACCACACTACACAACTATTGGACTCTTTCCACCAAGCTCAAGGGTAACAGGCTGCCAAGCAAACATTTAAGATTAGAAAATTCAAATATAATTTAAAGTTTTAAAAGTGGCACTTTCGAGCTTCAAAAAATCATAATCTTAGATCGGAAATACCTTGACATTCTTAGCTGCAGCAGTCATAATCTAGCTACCTGTGGCACTGCTTCCAGTAAATGCAATATGTTTAAGAGCGCACACCATTATTAGAATGTCATTTTGGACAATAAAAGCATGAAATATGTTGAACCATCAAATGTTTACCGCACCTTATCAACATCAGGATGAGCAGCCAAAGGAACACCTGCATAAGAGCATGTTATATAGAATAAATATCCCTTAGGCTTTCCAATCTTTGAGGTTGTTTTCACTGTTGGAAATGAACAACATATGTGAAAAACACTCAAATCAATTGCTTTTTTTAATAATTTTCTATCTCAATTTGTGAGTATATTAATAAAAATGTATGCATGTATGACCCTGAAAAATTGTATCTCTTCTTTCATTGTGTTACACGTAATTAACGAAAAATCATATCACTACAAAATACCAGTCATGTTTTGTTTCAAGTTATCGACTTCAGCTATTCCATATTTTAGGTACTAACAACATTGGTGGTAAACTAATAACTCAGTATCTTTATCCTTTGTAAGAAACTTTGTAGACAACATTCCAATATAAATAGATTAAAATTTTACTCAATAATTATAATAATCTCAAGATGTAACTTACTCTGATCAATATGCATGATTGTCAACACATCTCCCCTGGTCCATTAACTATGCAACTCATTCTCAAAATCTGCCATAAGAGGACATTAGTAGCTAAAAATAACAAATTAGCAACTCAATGTATTTAATAAGTATGTCGAAACAGATTTGTTGTTAGCAAAACACAAAAGGAAAATGTGGTTGTTTTTCCTTAATTATGCGCTTATCACTTGGAGTTTAAATAGAGTTCTACCACAAGATGGGTCGAGACATATTCTGTATTTAAAATAAACATAAGCAACAACATTTATATAAGAGATATTTTTTTATTTCAAAATTATTGATTCCTTACATTCTTAGTGCCGTGGATCATGATTCATGCATCCTTGCAACAACTTGAAGATATATTCAAAGTCTTGATCCAGAGCTTCTAATAAGATCCCATCTTCAACTCCATCAACTAATTGAGCACCCGCAGCAATTACCAGATCATCCCTACCAGTTCATACAATATTTTTAGATTAACAATTAGATCGAAAAGAATTTATAGCAATAAGATACCTAAAATCATAGTAGTTTACATGGGAATTCCTTTAGGGAACAGGGATTATTAGGGAATATTTTGAAAGATACTCACATAGCCTCCTAGCTGCATGCACTCTCCCATTTGTTCTTCCGTATGCCGTAGTCCATGAAGAATTATAGTAGCATAAAACGTTTTAAGTATTTCAAGCTCCTCACAGTGCTCATCAGATCACCACAAATTAACACCACCAAACACATATCATCAGATTCTGAACTTGTAGGTGAACTTGTTTCTTCACTCAAAATATCTAAAGCACATACAGCCAGCATGTGATCTGTGAATGGAGCTCCTTCAATGACTGGCTGGCTAATTGAAAATTAGTCTTCGGTGAAGGTGGGTGTTAAGGAGATTATCACAAAACCTACCTGAACGTGGAAAACAAATATTGAAGTGGCGCAATTCAAGTGGCAGTGAGTCCTATATCGGCATATTGCTACTTATGATTGTTCAGCTGCAGAATATTTATATATCTCAGAAAGTCAAGAGCATAAACAAAGCAAATTTTTTTAATTTTACCTGAATCAACTTGTAATAACGTGATAAATACGAATGCATAAACTATTTTATTACCAAACTGAATTCAACTCCATGTTCAAAGTCACATTCATTAAAAAAAACATTTGTTAGCAACTTCTTCCATGACCTCAAGAACAGATTGAGGTGCATCAGCCAACCAGATGGCAATATTTGGGTGCATATAGATAAACTGTTTGTAATCAATCTCCAAACTGCACTTGTTGACTGCAAAAATAGATACCTTATTCAATATAACAATCACATGGCCAACACATGTATTCAAAAAACCTCACCATCTCATTTATTTGCCTAAGATATTCAAGATCACGATGATCACTCTTTGCGTTCTCATAAGTAAGAAGGAATTCCTTGAACTTCTTAGCAATAAAACGACGCACTTCATCTCTTGTAACCCACTCCCTAAGTGTTTCCTGAACACGGTACATCTCAAACTCACCTTCGTCATCATCATCATCATCCTACAAAAGTACAAAGACATGCCCAAGGGTAATTTAAAAAATAAAATTATATATAGGAATATCAACGTGTTAAGCATTTAACTTTCACAAAGAGTTGATTAATGCACTACATGCAAAGTCAAGCATGTGTGTTGTAAAAAGTTCCAACCTGGTTATCTCAATTTATTTTCTTGAGCATGGTATTTTAAAAAATTGTTTATACAAAATTCATCTTTCTAACTTTATGTAATTTCTTTGATTTAGTTTTAAAACTCATAAACAGCAATACAAAAGTAAGAGCATACAGAAAATAAAGATCATGCGAACTCTTACCATTGAATACAATCCAAGTAGCACTACATCGACCATGTTGATATCTTCCTCGAGATAATCTTTGTTATAAAGCTTCTCACATTTAGACAACAACCCTGCCTTTGCATCAGCATCAAAGTTACTTTCATATTTGGAACCTGTAAACAATGATATTAGAGACCGAATGATATTAGGGTTGTGTAAAAAAATATATAATGAATGAATTAAAAAAAAAATATATATTTAAGGAAAAGATGAAGATATGTATAATAAGTTTTAAAAAAGATAATTACTTAATATAATTTTTGTAGATAAATTGTATTTAGTCTAGCATTCTAATATAATTATAGGCATTTATAGATTATAATATGCAACATAATTATCAAAATAACTTATAGCCTAATTGGTAAACACACAAGTTATTAATGCTACTCTTAAAAACAACCCAAGTTCAAATCTCACCAATGACATTTTTTATAAAAACGAATTTTGAAAAAATAATATTAAAAATTAATATAAATTATACATTAAAACCGAAAAAAAAATGGATTAATAGTTGGATTATTAAATTGCTTAGGTGGACATATAATGCTTAGGTGGCATGAAAAATGATTTGGTGGCATTGAGGTGGCATTGAGGTGACATTAATGTCAAATGCCTCCTGTTATATATATATATATATATATATATATATAGAGTTAGGATCAAATAAGAAGAAAAATTAAAAAGAGAAGGATAAGAAGAAACCACAACCACACATTTGAGATGCACCTATTAAAATAGATGCATCTCCCCTTGAAAATCTCTCCCTTATTTGAAATGTGTGGCTATAAATTCTTCTTATTCTTCTCATTTTAGTTTTTCTTCTTACCGGATCCCTTCCCTATATATATATATATATATATATATATATATATATATATATATATATATATATATACTAGTTTTCGAAGCCCGCCCAATAGGCGGGCATGACTTATAATTATCGTTGACATAATTTGCTATAGCGAAATTATCGTTTTGGAAAAATAAGTTAATGGAAAATAAGATATACACGTACCAAATTTTTTATTGAATGCATTAAGAAAGAAAAGAAATAAACGGTTATCGAATATGAGAGAAAAAAGTTTCAAAGTGGTACGCAAGAATAAAGTATCAAAGCATAGCTCGTTCGATGGGCGAGCAAACCTTATAAATATTGTTAAAAAAATTAAGTTGACGAAAAATAAGCTATAGGTATAATCAACACTTGATTGAGTCTTTCCAGTATGTGCATATCTAGCTATCTGAATGGGAATTCATTAATATTAAATGCCATACTATTTAAAAAAATACATAATGTAAGGAATATGTGTATCATTATAGGTGTTTATTGAATCATCCTCGTATTCTTTAACATATCAACAAAAATTTGATTCTTATATACTGATAATGGACTCAACAAAAGAATGTTTCATAGGCCCTTTTTCATCAGTCTAAAAAAGTAAAGCATCGAGTTTAATGTTAAAATAAACGTAAGAAAATTACAGTTACTTTATTGTGTAGAAAAAAAAACTTATAATATATTAAGAACTTCTTTATAAAAATTGTTGGTTGTTGAGTTTGTGTAGTTGTCGTCTTTGTCACTACAGCACACTTTGTCGGATAGGCTTATAATCATTCTAGGTATAGCGCAACCTCGTCCAATTTACCACCTGATTTAATCTTTTCCTCAACACATACTACAGTGTGGTCCGGATATCTTGATGATGGAAAATAGCCCGATAAAAATTTTCTTCTTCCTTTTTAAAAGAAGCATGATTGTAGTAACTTATTCAAAACATCTTTAGTTGACAACAAATTCGCATTAGCAACACAATACGGAGAAAATTTATTTTAATAAGAAATCTCAAACAACTATTTTATTTGAATATATCAACATAGTTCCAAGCTCAACAAAGTTAATTCATATTTATTCGTAAATTCGTTAATTGGTTTGTTGACAATCTTTGTATCAAGTGCTTGAAAATATCAAGTCTTATGTACCTAGAACAACCCAATAAATATATAAATTCATATAACTACAATTGTGGTTAATGTAATTTAATTTAACATAAGATATTTTATGTTCTCTAACTAAACTAATACGTTAGAGATTTAGAAAATTCGAAGTCGATTGCCTAGTATAGAATATACTGTATAAATACAACAAACAAAACTTAAACTCAATAGCTCCTAATGTCACTATGAACTCTTGTACTTATTCACTTATTTGACATCACATGCTCAATAGCTTCTAGTTCCATATGCAGGATGAAGACAAGTTAGTCAGTTTCTAAAAAACGGTTGGCCATGCACCTCAAAAACCACTATGACACATCCACTATTTTGGTAGTTGGACACCTTCAAAGTATTGATAACTTGGCGCCCATAATTAATTAAGAATGAAGAAAATACACAACATTATTCTTTATCAATCCTAAAATGTCTCAAGGAAGTTGTTCTCTTTTGCTAACACGTACACCACCATCATATGGACTCTTCATGCAACCACTCCACCTATAATGAATTAAAAAGCATGGTAAGTTATAAAAACTTTGTCAAAGTAAAGAATGGTAAACTATAACTGAGATTCGTCCATATGAGTTTAACGGTTCATAATGATAACTTATAAAACACCTTAAAATAAAAAAAATATATATGTAAATGGGCCATCGGAAATGTTTCTTAGAACCATGTAAATCATTCTTTCTATAAGTTAACCCAAAGTGATTCATCTATCTGATCCCTTTTAATTCGTACTAAAGATCACGATATTTATCTTTGGTTGGGTAGATGATATGGGATTTGTTTTTAAGCGTGACCACTATTATGTTAAATTAATCCAAATCAACCCATTTTACCAGTAGTATTGCATCAGCCTACACAAAATGTTACCCATTTTGACACAACTCATTGTGACCCATTGCCCAATTCCAAATTAGCTCATCACTTTAAAAGATCAATACAACTTAATGCTAAAATAAGCTTAGTTCGAACTTAATTTATCCACTACATATATCCAGATCATCTACGCAATTCTTATTTAAAACTAATACCAATAATCAGTTTGAGATATCAGAATAGGCAGGTCGAGCTGGTTGCGGAATGGGTCAAAGTGGGTTCTCTTTGAAACATGTCATCTTTTAGTATGGGATAAAACAGGCAGGATCACGCTAGGTTGACATACTGAGGCTTTTTTGAAATCCTTTAGAGATGTCTCAGAAGAGTTGATTTTGATTACAAACAAATATTATAGCAATAATCAAAAAATTTGAGTAAAACAACATATATATATTAAACCATACTTTGGGCTTTCAACCAATTAATCTTACTTGAAATAAAATTAAAACCCCAAATTGACCCATTCAAAGCTCTTACCTTGTAACTCTAGCTGGAATCACTAACCGTACAAACTTCTGCATGTCAGAAACTCATTTAGTTAATATAAAAGAGAAATTTCATGTGAATGGGAAAAAGAGACACTAAACCACCTGTGATGGGTAGATACCAAGGCTATGAATCTCTATGAAAATTCTTTCATCAATGGACATGTCTCGCAGTGGATGGATTCCGATCCTCCATGTTCTCTAGTGTGCCTGGTTTTTGATCATCAGTTTGGCTGGTGGTAAGAGTTAATTCCGTCATTTTCCGAGTGTTTTGCCTGTGAATGCTGAATAGGATTAGCACTGAAAGAAACAAAAAGGATTAATACTCGTAATATGCTAAAAGTACGCATGCATGTCTCAATAAAAATATTTACTTCTCACATCGATCGGTCTTTTGAAATGGAATCCTAAAAAGGATTAAACGTTCAGGACAAAGGGTTTAAACTACTCTGGTGGCGTGGCTATTAACGTTTAATCATGTACGTATATGCAATTAATAGACAGATTCCTTCAATGATTAATCTATTGATGTTTGTCCGCTGTAGCAGGTAAGCTTCACTTGAATAGCATACATTAGAGGGAACAAATTGGGTGGACTGTATAAAAGGTTAGAATGGCTTCAAGTCAAAATTGAACCGGGTTGGGTTGACTTGCAAACACTTCTTTGTCCATTTCCTTAAAAAGTTATAGATAATGAATGCTTGCAGAACTATTTTGTTACCTATAAATTTTTGAACAGGGTGACTTTTGACACTTTCGAACCATTTACCTTCTTTAATTACTACCTATACTCTTGTGTTTGGTTTCAGCAAAGACCCTGGTTATGTGATGTCAAAAGGGATACAGAATAATGCCGAGGCCGAGGTACTGCTTCTATCTAATTAATTGATTAATCCTCGATATGCATGGATAAGTAACAAACAGTTATAACGACTTCAGGCTGCGTAACAATCATTTTTCCAGCAGCTTTTGATAGTGAAGTGAAAGTGCTAGTATCAGCCATTATCCTGAAAGTGTCGCCATTGGTTAGATAAAATAATAAGTGACTATATTTGCGATGAAAAGCAATTGGATTCACAAAGTGTTGTTTGAAAATACATGTAAATACTAAGTTGCATGCTGAGACACTCTGTAACGTTAATGACTGGAACAAACGTAAAAGTATGTATGTTTCTCTACGTAGACAGGGAAATTGTTGATCCACAATTACTTCTTTTCTGATCCACACACTGCCTCGCCCAGTTAATGGATCATTTGCCCCTGTGATCATCATTTTCCTGAACGATTTTTTTTATTTATTTATTTTTTTTGAATAGTGGTAGGAACACTTGATGTTCAAATATTTTTATAAAATGAGGGAGACAAATAGCTACACATGATTTAGGGAGCAAGATGAATCATGACAACCTTGACTATGAGACCGACCATAATAAAGGGTCATGTACTGCCTTTACCATAAGGGAAACCGATCGGTCCATAGTATACTGGTCATAGTACTACCTTCACTAAAAATCAAGGCTGAAGTCAAGGAGCCACCATAAACTAAGAATCATTATAAGTTGTACAATGAGACTCACCTTTTCTAATAGGGGAACTGGGTAAGTCCATAATACACGTGTAATATTACCAACTTTAACACATGGGTTAACAACCTACCATCAACTTTGAATCATGACAAATTGTACTATGACACCCATTCATAGTACATAGGTCGGTCATAGTACCACCACCTTTACTAAAAATTGTAGTCATTTTGTCTAGTCATTGTATTCTCAAGAACATCATCTGATATGCAAATAACTGATTGACAATAATGTTGAATTGAGAATAAATTAGAAAATGCTTACCTATAAATGTCATTAATTAGCATAGCCATGTCTTCCTTTTGAACTAATGTGTTCTTCAGATCTGATGCTACAAAAAAAAAAGTAGAATCAAACTGAATAAGAGCCAAAAAATCAAATAATTAAGAATGATGATGAAAAGACTATAATCAGGCCTTCATATATTCCATGGAGAGTTTACAGTAGGGACTCATCAATCACTCACTATTTTCTTCAGGCTTTCAATCTCTTTCAAATAACCATCACATTGTCTTCGAAATGTCTAGAAAAGTGGTATAGTTGCTGCAGTTAAATTGTATCAGAAATGTCTAGAAAAGTGGTATATTTCCTTGAAAATGAGCTATTATCGTTAGTATGTGTTGTTAGACGTGACATGATCATTTGGCCAACTACTTACGGTCTATAATGCAAGTGAAGGTAAGGGATGTCGCATGGGGGAAGAATTTCCATAATCTTTTATTTTCAAAACCAAATATTTGCTTCTTGTGGTGGTGGCACACCAATTGACTGAGAAGTTCCGACAGGTTCATTGTCTGCTTCTTGCAGGTTGCTGAGACAGATAGGATCGGTAATGGATCATGAACAACTTGTAATGGGTTTAGCATCCCAGGTTGAATCCCAGCGGACTGTCTCCACTCCCGAGTGTCATGACATAATGTATCCCACACTAACAAAAATCTGAAAAAATAAATTCCTCATCATAAAACGACAAAGTATAATGATTAACACCAACATACCTTATTCTCCTTATAACATCTTCTGAATTAACTTTAAGCAAAAGCTCCTTGTTATTCAATTGAAAAACTCGATTCTTTTCAGAGCTAAGTTATTAAGCCTTCCTTTTCCTGGAAAAATATGCTTCGTTGCTACTGTCAGTTGTTGACTTTCCGTGTAATATAGCCACGCCAGTTGAACCAAACAATGCATATTCGTCAGTTATGGTTGGTTCCTCTTGCATGAGATAGAAAGTTCAAATTCTTGATTTTCTGCTATGACCATGCCAACCATGTCTCATGTTTTCTCAGCATCTTCTTGCAGCTGCAATGCAAACTCAAGTCACCAAACTACTTCCTACTTGGTCTTTCACTTCCATCCTTTTTCAAGCAACTACGTGCTAACTCTCTGAACTTGATCAAGCACTTGGGTGAAATCACACTACTTAAATTTGAATCAATTATTCTATGAAGGGTATTCTTTTGATAATGGAACTTTCCCTATTCTTCCAGATTGATTTGATCAAAGGAAAGCCCTCGATTGATAGCAGGTCTTGCACACAAGACTTCAAGCAAAACAACCCCGAAAGAGTACGATAAAGTTAATAAGCCCTAAAGAAAGAATAGTGCACCATTCCTATGTGTGCCCTTGTTGTAGAGACAATACTAACGACACTACCATATTGATTTCCATCACTGGTTTCTGCCATCTAAGAAGTGACAGATGGTTTCTCAGCTACAGGAAGGACTACAATAACAGTCGTAGTGGTGGCAGTAGGAATGTCATCAATTGCAGCCTCTTCAGCGATGAACATCCTGATATCTGCAAAGTAGTTGGAGTATCATAGATGATTAATTTTTATGTATGCACAAGCAAACTCAAACACATAATTTCGCTTGCTGTACCTTTAAAGATACGGGGCAGTCTTCTAAGAAATCTTCCAAAGTTTGCTCATTCTCCTCAAGTTCATCCCCACCAGTAAAAACGACAATAAGAAACATTCCTCTACGAATTCAACCTGGAAATTCCGTTCAAATAAAGTCATTCGATCCTGAAACGTACAAATGTATAATGAAAAAAATGATTAAAAAAGAGCACATATATCAAATTACTCATATAAAGAAAATAGTGCCATGATTATCTATTGCAGAATACTAAGGTTACCACTGATCATTCTTCTTATATTAAGTTAAAACCGGATATATATTTTCAAATGCATGAGAATGTATACAATGTTTGAAGATATAGGTCAAACATTTGAATTCATGTTATTTCAAGGCATGTAATTACTTCCCGAAGATCATAGACATCATGATGCTAGATTGGTATTCACTATCGTTTTACTAAAATCCAACTGAATCATGAGATTTTTATTGAAGCAAAATGATAAGCATGAGCATGGCATATATGATATAAAATTTATAAAATGGAACACAACTTGGGTCCAAGTTAGTTATAGTTAAATCACGTTCTGCTACAAAATTTATAAAATGGAACCTGTTTTATGGATATCGAGCTGAAACAAATACCAAAGATAATGTCATCTATTGCCATCCCTTCTAGTAACCGACTAATACATCAAGCCACTTAGTGCTACTTATCTGTTCCAAAATCAAACAACATAGCTGTTAACATTAAAGAAAATTGTCAACATATTGAAAGATTATCAATTATCAAACATTGTTCTTTATTAATAATTTTTATGGTGTGAAAAAATTTGATACATGTCAAACTAAGTAGGTATTAAATATTGTGAAAGTCACCTGCAATGACCGTTGCCATAACGCCGTCCGTTTGCAAGGCAGGGACAAAGTTTTGTTATAAACTCGATGTGTTTCGTCACATCCTTTGGCAAATCATTATCTGCAGGCACAAACAAAAACATTAAAATCGTCGTATAGATTTTTATATATTAATAAGATTATGAGAAACAACATAGTTTTCTCATCGATCAAGATTTCCAAAACTTTTTAGTAGCTATGAGAAGGCATGCAAGGAATACGGAGCCTACAATAACTCCAGTAACTACTTCCATAGCTAAAAGGCACGCCAGTTTTTAAGAAGAGGACTTAGGGGATCATTGATATTAGGGTTTTGAGAAAGACAGAGGCGTAGGTTTTGTATGATAAATATATAAAATACCGTATATTGTGAAAATATATTTAAGGAAAATATATGTATAATAAGTTTTAAAAAAGATAATTACTTAATATAATTTTTGTAGATAAATTATAGCCATTTATATATTATAGTATGCAACATAATTATCAAAATAACTTGTTGCCTAAGTGGTAAACACACAAGTTATTTATACTAATCCTACAAACAACCCAAGTTCGAATCTCACCATGCACATTTTTTACTAAAAACGAATTTTATAAATAATACCTTTAAAAATCCGAAAATTCATAAATTAAATCAGAAAATTAAATATTAATAATTACCTTTAAAAATCCGAAAATTCATAAATTAAATATTAATAATTAGATGGATAAAAACATTGCTTAGTTGGACAAAAGTGCTTATGTGGCATTGAGGTGGCATTGAGGTGGCATTGACATGGCATTGAGGTGGCATTGAGGTGGCATTAATGCCAAATGCCTCCTGTTATATATAATATAGATATATATATATATATATATATATATATATATATATATATATATAG
>BPTQ01000005.1:282915221-283057970 GCA_019973895.1 Chrysanthemum seticuspe
AGTCAAAGTTTAAGTTCAAAATCAAAAAGTCAAAATGGTATGTTAGTCAGAAACTCAGATCTTGGGAGAATTTTTGTGAATTTTGTGTTGAGATTCAAGTCTTGAGATTTTTACATGTTGAAATTCCCCATCTAAGCTTTTGAATCCCACAGTTATCTTATTTTTATGATTTTTTCTCTGGCTTAGGTGATAGTTCAAAGTGGCCTGCAGGGCTAACCATTGCCCTGCACCAGGGCATCAGCTCAAAACCCCAACTTTCCATGTGCCTTAGCTTCTTCATTAGTGGGCCACACAGTGAGCTTATTGGTTTTTTTGAAAGCCAATAAGCTCATCTATAAAGTTCAGGGCTTATTTCAAACTTTTGAGCTTATTAGATAGGTCTGCAGATAGCTTTTCGTTTGTCCAATTCCACCCATACACTGAGTGATCAGTGTTGACCACCCAAGTTCAAGCCCTCATCAAGTGCTTATCTGTGGGACCCAAACCTTTAGTCCTAGCTTTTTAGAAACCTCAATAAGTCACCTTTTCATATCAAGTCTCACTTTGGATCCCTGTCAACCCTAGTGGGACCCACAAGGGCTGCAGGGTTGTTGGTTTTGGCCTGTTTGGCCTGTGATATTTGATCAAGTGATTATTCTGATCTATAGCTTATTCCTTTAGCTTATCTGGTAGTTTTTAGCTTAATCTAGTTACAACTCATGTAGTTACAGCTTATTTAGCTTATTGTAGCTTATTTGTAACTTATTTAGTATACACCGGCCTCCACACCTGCAGTATTACACTGATCAATTTTTGACCTCCTTTGTATACCCCAGCCTCCATACCTGCAGTATTACATCTGTTTAACCTAATACATGTGTCTTGACTATAAATTGATAAATGTTTGTTGAAAACTGAAATCTAGGTCGGGGATGAAGTTGTCCTTAAAAGCATTCTAAACTCAACCGAGACTGTAGCAAAAGGATGGGTGAGGAGCTTGAACCCAAATGATATAGTTGGTGGTACAGAGATTGGACGAGGATGGTGTGAGGTAAACGTTCAAGTACCAACAAAAAGAGATGAAGTGTTGGTGAGACCCTATGGGTTATTTGCCACAATTGAAGACAGTGTTGGTGCAACCATAGCATGGCCTTGTCCCTTTATCTCGGTATGTCTTTGTTAATCTTGTGATACCAATAATTTTACTAACATGGAGCTTAATGCTTATACATGGGTGTTTATTTGTAGGTGGTCCGTGAGGATTGAGAGAGATGATGCATGATGACCACGGACTAAGCTTCTTGTTGCGTTAATGTATTGTTTAATGTTAACAGACTTTATGTTAGATTTTGTCTACCTTATTTATGTTTAGTGATTTTGTTATGACAATTGATAATTTGAAATACAATTTCGTTTTATTCATTTAATATTTAGTTGATGTTTTATTCATATCGTAATAATAGAGTGTGCATGGTGAAAATAGCGTCCTATCATATGACTTGTCCGGACTTTGAAATTGTCTTATTAAACTTATTAACCGTCCTAACAATTAACTTAACATTGTAAAAGTGTCCTAATATGTTGTTATTAGGACGTTATTTAGGTTGTTAATAGACATTTTATACGACCAAAAAATTGGTTTCATAATCTTCTTTGAGATATTAGAACCCTTTTCTTGGTGCTAAAATAGCTATAATGTTATATGATAAGCGTCCTAACAATTATCTTTTAAGTACGCTTGTATGTGTATCAAAAGATTAAAATTAGGTAACAACGTTTTACAACATTGTAAAAGTGTCCTAATATGTTGTTATTAGGACGTTATTTGGTTGTTCATAGACATATTATGCGACCATAAATTTGGTTTCATAATCGTATTTGGGATATTAGGACCCTTTTCTTGGTGTTAAAGTAACTATAATGGTATATGATAACCGTCCTAAGAATTAACATTAAAGGACGCTTGTATGTGTATCAAAAGATTAAAAGTAGGTTACCACATGTTAGAACATTGGAAAAGTGTCCTAATATGTTTTTATTAGGACGTTATTTGTGTTGTTTATAGACCTAAAATGCGACCATAAAATTGGTATCATAATCTTATTTGAGTTATTAGTACCCTTTTCTTGGTTGCTAAAATAGCTATGATGTTACATCATAAGCGTCCTAACAATACTTTTAAGGACGTTTTTATGTGTCTCAAAAGATTAAAAGTAGGTAATCACATGTTAAAACATTGTAAAAGTGTCCTAATATGGTTTTATTAGGATGATATTTGTGTTGTTCATAGACATATAATACGACCATAAAATTGGTTTCATAAGGGTTATGACGCTTTGGACCTATTACAACCGCCTTACATGAAACGCTTTCATCCTTGGTCCTATTAAATGAAAGGTCCTAAAAAGTACCATTTTATGACGCTTATGGGGGTCCTAAAAAGCCACTTTTCTTGTAGTGTTATTTTTAAACCATTCCATGAATGTTTGCCATGTCTTATTCCTACCCTTAACCCCGTAACCCTTTCATTGTTCAAAACCATTTGCCTTTTAGATTAGTTACATCTAGACTCTAGTAGTGGAGATGTGTATCCTTTCCAAGCTTATGATAGAATACTTGTCACAATCGAGCAATTGAGTGCTTCATTTAATGTTACTACATAGATTAGTTGAGTGGTTTGAGTGCCGCACTTTTGATCAGGTACTTAACTAAAATCTTGTTTCCTGTACTTTTTTTAGGAGATGTTTTCATAAGTCAAAATCGAGAGTCTACTTGATGACAGGTAGAAGTAAGTTAGGGATATTTGATAATCAAATAATTAGTGTTTCTATGCATCATTTATCCCATATATTTTTCTCATTTACTATGATTTTATATAATACTTGTTACTTGGTTTCGTTCTCAATTATATATCCAAAAGTAATACAAAACGGTTAAGCTTATATCCCCGGATCGTTTCCCAACGAAGGTTGAATGGAGTTCGTGAATCGAGTCGTGTTTACGTGAATTTGAATAGTGAAAAAGGTGAAATTATGGGATTTTACACTAAAATTATGAAACATAAACTAAATACAACTAATAAAGAAAGTAAAACAGTAATGCAAAGCACACAGATCCTAAAAAGCAACTAAACCTAAAAACGCGTACGTACGGGAATTTAAAAACGCGATTTAAAACCAATTTAAGCAATTTTAACCCTAGATGTGCAAATATTTTCCCTAGGTTCTATTTGATAAAAGAAAATTTTAGAAAAAAGAATTTTATTTTTTTACTTTTATTTTATTTTTTTATGAATTAAAAACTAAATTTTAGAAATCTAATTATTAAAAATAGTAAACCTTTAAGAAAAAATATCAAAAAATTCTGGAAATTACTTTTAATTGTACTGAATCAAGGAAAAATGAAAATAGAAATACAGCTTAAACAAATAAGCTGTTGAGTTTGAAAACTACTTTTTGGCTTATGAAATAAAAAAGTGTGTAAAGGATTTAAAGACAGAGATTAAGCACGCAACACCTAAGGAGCACAGATGGTAAGGATGGTTAGTGTTGGGTTTGTGAGGTGTGCAGACACAGGTTCGACCCTGGGTTATGTCACTTTTTATTTTTATTTTATTTTTGCACTTTTGCTTATTGAAACTTGGAAATAACATGAGAAAAAGCACCTTTTGTAAAAACTACTTTTATTAAAACTAATATTAAGCAAGAAATAAGCTGAAAGCACTAACAGGAGCAGATTTAATATAAGCAAACCCAAAACTCCTAACATGTGATCAAAAGCTTATTACAAGCTAAAGCTCTACTACAAAAAAGCTAAAGGGAAATAAAAGCAAACTAATCAAACCTTACTAATCATAATCAAACTACCCTAAATAATCTGATAAGCTGAAACAAAGGGAAATAAGCAGTACCTAATTGCAGAAGTAGCTGCAGCTAAAGGGGCTTTTTGCAAACCTAAATAAGCACTAAAATAAACACCTAAGGGGTTCAAAGGGCAAAACAGATAAAGCTTATACTAGGAACTAAATGGAATACTAAAAATCAGACACAAATCTTAACTAAATAAGCAGTTTCAAAGCTGAGAACTAAGCTATTGGGACATAACAAGGGACTGCAAACAGAAGAATTGGCTAAACTAGGGGTTTTAAGCTAGGATTTAAGCTACATACTCAATAAAATAAAGTTTAAAAAATGAAAACAGTTGAAAATGGACCAAATAAGAAATAGGAAAACAACTTTTTCTCAATTTTGGGAGAAATTTAAGCACTGAAAACAACTGATGAACACAGCAGACTGAGATAGTTTTGACATTTTGAAATTTAAATGACTGATGAAAACAGCTATGAAACTTAAGGAAATCTCTTAATATAACCTATAAACTACTTATTTAGACTTAAAATAACTGATGCAACTCAGTTTGATCTCATTGTACCAAACACACCTTTAAAACACAGATTTGCAATTTTAGACAGATTACGCTTAAAAACTTGCAGGATTTTGACTTTAAATGACTAAAAATGACAAACTAACTATTTAACACTACAATTTTATAGATTAAAAGCAGAAAGTAAACTAAAGATGTTTTTTACTTTTCAGTTTGACTAATTTTGATTTTTTGAGTAAAGTTGAATATTTTTGACTTTTCAGTTTGACTAATTTTGATTTTAGAAATCTAATTATCAAGCTTATATAAGCTTATATAAACAGTTATTATAGCTTATGAGTGAATCAAACAGTAATGAAAGATTGGAGTTTAAATTGAGACAAAGTATAAAATGAAAACTAAACCTTAATTTATAAAACTGAGATTACAACTGTGAAATTAAAATTACAACTAAATTTAACTATTAAAAAACAGTAAATTCCACATAAACTAAATTGGCAACAATATTTCTAAATACAGTGAAAAATTGGACAAGCTTCTATCTATGAGACTGGGGTCTTTATATAGCTGGAGCTGAGGCTTCTAGGGTTTCTGAGGAAGCTTCACGAACTCTCAATCTAGGCCATTGACTCACTCTTGCATCACTCCTTTTCTTTACAACCTTAGGATCTTGGTTGTGAGGTGTTCACACCAATGAGATGCATCCTTTTGTCCATGCTGGCAATCTATTGCATCACACCCTTTGACACATTGTCAGGCTTCTAGAAGCCATTTTAAGTACGAGGTTAAAAGGTATGAGCAGGGTAAACTTAGGAGAGGATGGTGAATAGTGAAAGGGAGTGAAAATGGCGTGCATTGGTGTTTGACCTGGGTATTTATCACATTGACCGGGTTATAAGGTGGGTTGACTTGGGGTATTCGGGGAAAACGGGTTGGAAGTGCAAGGGATAATATTATAACCGGGTTGGATGATAATATAGGGATGGGCTTAGTTGGGCTGTGGTAAGGATATGGATTTGTTTATTTTTGGGTTTTATTTTGGACTTAGTACTAAACTTGAATCTGGATTTAAACATAGAAATACCATATGGATCAAGTTTGCCAACTGTAAAAATCCAAGGATCAAAAATGTAATTTTGGGTAAATTGAGGTGTAATATGATGATGTAAGATAAGTGAGGGTGTAAAGTGAAAATGTGGACATTGATGAGGGTGTTTATGAAAAATGCCAAACATGCTTCAAAACCTGTAAAACTGAATTTCCGGCTCCTCTTTTGCTCTCTTTTCATTCTCGTGCTCGGTTTTCTTTTGTTTTGTCTTTTCTTTGTCCGTTTTGAGATATCTGTACCTGCACGTGCATAAACTCAAGAAACACACAAATATTAGGCATTAACGGCCCATTTCAGGTTTATTTGGGTCAGTTTTGATAAAGAAAAGGTATATGTTTTCACATATACCATTACCTAATCATTTACTTTTATGATTCTTAGTAATTCTAGAGCAAAAATGGAAAAGACATGGTAAACGGGGTTATTTGGAGCTAAAACAAAGAAAATGAAGAATAATGTTGTTCCTACATTGAATACGGCATATCCATGTTACTGGAGATACGCCGTATCCAATACTTAGAAGATTTGAAGCCTTGCCCGTTAATTGAAGAATATGGCGTACCCACATTTGGGTATACGTTGTATATTAATACTTAGCTTATTTGAAGAATCCAAGTTATTGGATACGACGTATTTACATATGGAGATACATTGTATATGAGCCCTAGCCAAAGAAGACCCATGGCAGGATTACACGCAATATGGCGTATCTAATTTCATGAATATGTCGTATCGAAGGCTGGTCAGTTTGTTAACCATAATATTTTTATTGAGTGGAGCCATGTTTGATATCTTGAATATGCCCTATTCAAACGTAATACGTCGTATCGACCCAGTTTTCAAAAAACTATAAATAGAAGCCCTTACCACGACTTAGGGCATCATTATTTCCACCCATGGCGATTCTCAGTCGATTTTTAGAGGCAAGAAGAGGCAGAAAACACAATTCCACCATAGGAGAACATCTCGTATCATTGTTTCATTGTTTAATCATTCGGTTAGCGTATCGTTTTCACTATGAATTCTATTTGTATGACTTTGATTATTTCTTTGAGTGTTGCTATTGAGATCATGGGCTAACACCCTGATAACATCAAATTATCCTGAATATTAAGTGTCAATTTCCCCCGATAATGCTTGTAATTTATATCATTTATATGGATTTACGCTTGTTTTCCATTATATTCCACTTTCAGGTAAATTACGAGCATTGAAGCTAAAGAGGCGCGAAATTGGAGAATTATTAAAGATTTATCATAGTATGCTCACTTTGAAGAAGTTACGACGTAACTCATCTCTCACATTACGCCGTAACTAAAGCGTGACTCAGAAAGCCAACTCATCAGAAGACTACGGCGTAACTCTCCTAAAAGATTACGACGTAACTATATTAGGTCAAATGAGGATCCGCGCCGCTGATAACTACGTCGTAACTCGTGCATAAACTACGGCGTAACCAAGAATTATTGAAGATACGGCGTAACTACTTCTAAATTTACACTGTAACCAGCAGATCTAGTGCAATTTACGAAGAAATAGAGGATTACGGCTTAACTATTTTATTAGTTACGCCGTAACCCAGATCTGGCCTATAAATACCCTACGATTTCCAGCATTTCAAAGCATCCCATTTCACACGCCACAACCAAAGAATGTGGGAAGAAGCCAAAGGTAGGTCTAGAGGAGCATACGGAGGTATCTCCAAGGGAGAAATCACTCCCCTACGATAAGCATTAGCATTTTATCTTTCCTTTACTTTCGATTCATGTATTTCGTAACATTAATTATTGAATTGATTTGTATGGTTAATATGAGCGGCTAAACATTTCTTGGTGCTGACCTAGTTATGATTCCTTAATTGTTTTGTTTGCGTTTATATTACTTATGTATAATTATTTTTAAGTGTATGCATGCATAGTTTATTGGTAGCTACCCTTGTTTAGGTAGTTTTGAATGGCGGTAGAGGTTAGCTGCTTAGGAGATATGACCAACTGATCACCTACCATTTGGATGATCTTAAGAATTAGGGGGTGAGTGTTTAAGTTGCTAACGCCCGGGTACTCACTATTATAAGTCTAGCATGTAGCGGTACTTAATGACTCGGCTTAGGGGACCAGGAACAACTGGACTTACGAGGGGACACCTTACTTCTCCAGTGGTGGCATCTTTGTTGATAGGTTAGGGCGAATTGACCAAATGTTGTCCTCTCAACTTTGACCCCACCTGAAGTAATTGGAAGTAATTAGACGTAGACATTACTAGCTAGGATAAATAACTAGGTTAGCACCACTCTCCTCTATTGATTACACCTTTGCCTTTACTTGCTTTATTAGTTAATTAATTAAATCATCTTAAAATCTGTGACACCTAGACTTAGTATTAATCCAACACACATAGCTCTTGGAACGACCTCGGTTTTACCGAATACTACACTACACACGACCGGGTACACTGCCCGTTAGTGCATTAGGGTAGACCATAGGTATAACGAGACATTATAAATATTAAAACCTAGTCAGTAAAACCTGCATCAAGTTTTTGGCGCCGCTGCCGGGGATTTATATTAGGATTTTTTATTAAGTCTATTTTTAATTTTCTTTCTTCTCTTAAATGTCAGGATACAAGACTAGAAGCTCGAGGCATTTTCTGGCCACCCCATTCGATAATCCGGAGAAACAATTCTGGACAAGAAAAGTTTACTCTCCGGTTCTTATTCATAACATCTTTTCATTTTATGAATCAGACCAGTCTGACGCAGAACCGGAGGTCATTGATGAAAATAATATCGAAAAATTAACCATGGAGCAGTATTTGGAGAGACCAAATGAGAACTGCCAACGAACCTTCACACAGGATTCTAGTACAGAGAAATACTCTATTCCGGACCAATTTATTCGAGAGTTACACGAGCTTAAGTTTTCAGGAGATAAAGATGAGGATGTTCAGAATCATGTAGAAGAAGTACTCTACTTATCATCTCTTTTCAGCGTCTGGAGCATCCCGAGCTATTCGGTTACCGCAAGAATTTTTCCTATGACTCTTACAGGAACTGCAAAAATATGGTACAATAAAATCCCTAACAAATGTAAAGGAGCATGGGATAAATTAAGAAGAGAATTCGTCCAACAATTATGCCCTCCTTAAAAAATAGCCAAACTTCTTGGTAGGATCTATCAATTCGTTCAAGAAGGAGAAGAAACGCTTTATCAGGCATGGGAAATATTTAATGAGCTACTATATCAATGTCCCACTCATGATTTGAACAAACATCAAATCGTTTACGTCTTCTACAGGGGAATTAATGCGCTAACACGGGAATTACTCGATTCTCCTCGACCTATCCCTAGCATGACCCCTAACCAAGCCTTGGAATGTATTCAACGAATTTCTGAACATTGCTACAAATGGCATGTGGATTCATGGTACAGACCAAGAGACAATTTTGATCATAAGGTAATGAAGACATTGACAAAGCAAGAATACAATTATGGTGAAATTTTCGAAAAGCGAAGGCTGGAAAGGGCAAATGAAGCTGAAGCGTGTAGGATTGAGAAGGTTAAGAGTGTATTTGGGACCAAAATCAGGAAAAATCTTGAAAAAAAGATTCTTGGCCACATCAAGGAATCGAGGGAACGAGATGAGAGAATTGAAAAGATGATGAAGACATTCGTGGAAAAAACAGTCTCTTCTCTCAAAACTCATGAAGATCGGATTAAGGGATTGGAGAAGAGTGTGAGCTCATGTTCAAAAGCCATCACAGATTACCTAGCGGCTCGGTAAGAGGAAGTTGTCAACACGGTGGAAACAATCCTTGAAGATCCGACTACCTTTTCGGAGAAGGTTAAGCGACGAATCAGCATGGAGAAACTCTCACTTCTGGACAAAGCTCTACCGGTAAACGTTCCTCTTATTAATTCTATTAAAATTGATCATGATGATATTTTTCAGGAATTAAGCAATGATTCCGATGAGACGGTTCAACTTAACGAGAGATGCTCAGCGGTTTTAAGAAATGAGCTGCCACAAAAGGAAAAAGATCCTGGTTGTTTCACTCTCCATTGCTTGATCGGAAGTCTCAATATGTGTAATGCCCTAGCTGATCTTGGAGCGATCATAAGCATAATGCCTCATTCAATGTTCCTACGTATGGGTATTGGTGACCTAAAGCCAGCCAAAATGAAGATTGAAATGGCCGATCGATTGATGCAGTCACCCTTGGGTATTGTTGAGAACGTTTTGGTAAAAATAAAGAAATTTTTCTTCCCAGTTGATTTCGTGATTCTGGATATTCCTTAAGACAACAGAATACCTATTATCTTAGGAAGACCAATGCTGGCTACTGCCCATGCAAAGGTGGATGTCTTCGCCCAAAAATTAACTCTCAAGGCTAACAGGGAAATTGACACATTTAGACCTAATGAACTTCTATCCACTCAAAAAATTTGTGCAATTGACCCCATTGGTGATTTTGGCGATGCATTAGAGGATTTTCTTAGTGACTCTCTGAAAACTCCTACAAATCTTGGCGAGATAGCTTCGTGAAAGGATTTCGATGTGTTCGTAAATTTTGAAGAAGAAGACCTAGGGGTTAGTGCTGATGATTTCTCTAGCGACATCGAAATAGCTCCTAGGAACAACGCTGATAAGACTCTTTTACAACCTGACCAACCAAAGTTTTATGAGATGGGAGCTCGAATCCATCATAGAAACCCTCATTATCTGAAAATTTCCTACAAAATTGGGTTCATTGATTTCCATCCATTCATCGACACAGAGTCCCCAATTAACATCATTTCTAAGGAATGCTACAACCAGGTTATGAAAAAAGAACTCAAATATAGAGGAAACAATTTCCTAGGAATTGCAACAAACATCAGTGTCTTTGTTGGGACTCACTCATTTCTGGTAGACTTTTTGGTTTTGGATGATGTTAGCGAATTCATAGAAGATGGGCTAACCGGAGTAATTTTCGGGAAACCTTTTAAAGAACTATCTGGGCTAGACAAGGATGAGAAAGAAGGGCTAGTATGGTTAAAGATTGGGGACTATAAAATGATTTTTAAAATGCCACGGACTGTTACAAATTTTAAAAAATGGACAAAAAGGCAGTTAAGCCATGCTCAGCCATTACTCGATATTAGTGATGAAGATAAGGTCAAGGGTATTGACCACCCTTACCAGAAGATAAAGAATTTTTACTCTGGATGTTTAGAACTTGGGATGGACTACAAACAGGATGAGAATCTAATAAGTTGGATCCAACGTGGAGATTGCCATATCCATGAAATGACCAACAAGCACTGTTAGCTCCAAGGCTCTGAGTCTAACTTAAAGACTCGTAAATAAAGAAAAGTGCTCTTTCGGGAGACAACCCGAATTATCCCTTTCTTTTGTTTTATTTCCATTTCTGTTAGGTTTTGTGTTTTTAATCATTTTTGCAGGAAACGAGGAGTGATTGCTGCTGCAGTATGCTGATCTGACTATAGTTACGGCGTAACTCATCTCAGTGGTTACGCCGTAACAAACCCCTTGCAGCAGAATTTCGGATGCATCACCAATTACGGCGTAATCCCATCTCAGTGGTTACACCGTAGCTACACTCTTACAGTGTATGCCAGGTTTTGCCTAGTTACGGCGTAACTCCTACTAAGAGTTACGACGTAACTATCCTCTGCTTTACTTCTTTCATTTTAAACACAATAACCTTGTATTAGTATTTTAAATGAACTTTGTGGGTGTGTTCCCTGTAAACCCTCACGAGACTTCACTCGTCCACTTGGGACACCAAGTGGTTTAAAAGGCTCGTTGCATATGCTAAATGCAACCGTGATTCCTACGAAAGTGAGTTAGGTTTGTTTTTCATTTTTTATTTTTTATTTTAGAATTATGCTTGTCGGTAGTGTGATTTCAGGGATTGAATTTTGCTCATGGATGCTTATACGAAGGCACGACTCTTTTTCATGCTTCTTTCTTTTTGGAGCAAATTTCAGGGAAGTTCTCGCTCTAATTCTACTTTTCTCTTCACCTTTATTTAACGCTTAGTACAAAAGGGACTTTGTACAATTCAAGTGGGGGGACGGGAGTAGAATTGTCTCTTGAACTTTATTTTGCCCTCGTTTTTCTAGTTTATTTTGAAAAATTATGCCATTTTTAAAATTTTGACATGTTTTTCTTAACCTAACTAGATTAGACCTTAGCCGAGCACATACAACCCTTGATATTATATGGTGAGATTAGCCTTATCCGTTTCCAATATTTTACCCCAAATCCACCAAATTATGAGTGTGCCGGTAGCTTGTAAACTTTAGAACTTGGCCTTTGCATCATTTCGAGACCATAGACGAGGTATGTTGAGTTAGCTCGACGTATTTGGACTTTTCAGTTTAAGAAGGCAGTATTATAGGATTATCACCCAAAATAGCCTACCATTGTGTGTCTATCGATTAGTCACCTTGACTTCTCGACCCCCATGTGAAACCATTTTGTTGCACTCACCTTTAGTGCAAGATACCCCTAGATACACCCATCTGATCCATTCCTTTCATTTTGTCAACCCAATATATTGTTTCGATACACCTATACACCTTAGCCTACCCTGTAGTCTTTATTTGTGATTGGGAAGTCATCAGTTGCCTAAGTTCAAGGTTCAAGTGGAAAGGTTCGGGAATCACGCTTTCGTCGACGACATATTCTTAAAGATCATTGTGAAGATCGTTGTAGCTCTTAGACGAGGTCTAATAATATATCTAGGAACACATAATAACGAAAGCGGAATATTCAATAAGAATTAACGTTATAATGAACAAGGTTTTTCATTATCATAAACTAACTAAACAATAATAAAGATCAAAGACTTGATCTTTAACACTAACTAACTAAACCACTAAACCCTAGGCGTTTTCCCAAATCCCTACGCCTAGGTTCCCACACACACACACCTTTAGACGTCTACATCTTGTACGTCCGTGCTAAAACTAATGACCCTATGTCTCTTTATATACTAAAGACATCTAGGGTTTACAAGAGGAATCATAATAGAATTAGGAAACAATACAATTAGGAAACTAAATATTCTTTTAAGCATATCTTCTAGAATCTTCCAAATCCTCCATCTTTTTGTAGTTTCCTTCTTGTCACTTTTAGTCCTTCATGTTTCATTCTTCTTGTTTTGTATCATCAAATCTATAATAGACCCAACAATCTTCCCCTATTTGATGATGACAAAACAAACACGATTCTTGTATGAACTTCCCTAGACGAAGTAGCAGAAGTTGAGATCATTGAATCTCACCATAAATGAAACAATCTTCCCCTTGACTTAAACATGTCACTCAAACATCTCTTCCCCTTTTTGTTATCAACAAATAGAGAACATATGCAAACTTGATCTTGACCACCACGAAACAATATCATACTTCCAATCTAAGACTTCCAATGCTTCAAATCGCCCACCATTACGCACAATAAGAAAAATGGATTCAAAACAATAGAAAACTCCAACTAGCAGTAGTAATAATGATCAACAGTAGTAAAAATCAAACACTTTCCCTTGAGTGATGCATGTAGATGGTTAAACTTTTAACAATAAGCTTCCCCTAAAAACCATATGTTAACCATCTTCTTGATTCTTCAAAATCTGTAAGCTCCTTGTAATGATCACTTTATGAAGAAAAGCAAATATAACGAACTTGATGAAGAAGTAGAATTTCCCAAACTTGTGTCTTAAATCTGTACAATCCACGGAACTCCATACTTATACGAACCAACAATATAAGTAGACCGCAATCCCTTGAAAAGAATCCTCAACTAGTATGAGACACTGAGCACTACAATGTAACTCCTTCAAGTGATAGCCAATGTGTGCATAGAGCATCATAAGAAAAATCACACATTGCTAGATTCATCAAGCTATATGATAAGAAAACAAACCAAGTAATTCCACTTCACCTTCAAATAAGTGATAAATAATTCTCTTCGTAATCAATTCTTCAATAAATCTCCATAACGAGCTTTTTTAAATCCTTTTAAGAACAATTAACCAAACTCCTTGTGTGTGTGAACAATAACCTGTGTGTGTCGTCCAAAAACCATAACAATAATTATGCTCGACTTCCCCTTAATTCTAAATCTTCTCGTAATAAACCATTAGACTGCCAATCCAAATAAATTTCGCCATGCAAAAACCTTGAGCAGTACGTTGAGAAGGAGCAGTACTTTCATATAAACTGCAGTACTTTCGTATAAACTACAGTACTTTCGTATAAACAGCACTTTGAGAAGGAAACGCAGCAGCAGTACTTTGAATTAACAGTACTTTCATTGAAGCACAGTACTTTTAAAAAAAAATTCGACCAGCAGTACTTTCATCTTCGTTGAAGCAGTACCTTAATAAGAACTCAAACAGTACTTTGTGTGAGCAGTACTTTCAAAAACACCAAGCAGTACTTTGGATGTTCAAAAAGTACTTTCATCTAAACCAGCGAGCAGTACTTTCAACACTAACTGCCTTTGACTCACCAATATATTAATCCAGTATTGGATCGAATAAAATAAGCCGTATCTACTACTGATGTACTACCAATCACATCATAATTCTTTAATAGCAGTATACTGATCCACGCGCTTGACTCAACCCATGTGATGATAAACAAAAAATTTAATGTATGACCAATAAAGCCTTTGATCTACGTGAATAAAGACTTGAACTAACATGATATCCTTCTTATCTCTCTTGATAAACAAAGTCTTGTCTATAGCTCCCCTCCTGTATCCATGTTGTAATAAGAATGTAGAGAGCCTCTCATACCAAGCTCTAGGTGCCTGATGAAGGCCATAAAGAGCCTTAACCACCTTATAGACTTTGTTTGGATGTTTAGGATCTTCAAAACCTGGAGGTTGTTTCACATACACCTCTTCTGTAATAGTACCATATAAAAAGGCACTCTTGACATCCATTTGGTAAACCTGAAAACCCATGTATGAAGCAAAAGCAAGAAATATTCTAATAGCCTCAATCCTTGCTACAGGAGCAAATACTTCATCATAATCGACTCCTTCTTCTTGTCTGTATCCTTGTGCTACTAACCTTGCCTTGTTTTTAATAACATTGCCTCTTTCATCTCTTTTTACTCTGAAAACCCATCTGGTGCCAATAACTCTCTTCCCATCTAGAGGATCACATAAAACCCAAACTTCTTGAAGTTTAAATTGAAGAAGTTCTTCCTGCATAGCTTCGACCCAGCTTTCTTTAGTCAAAGCTTGAGCAATATTCTTGGGTTCCTCTTGAGAGATGAAACAAGTAAATAAGCAGGTTTGATGGTCCTTATGATTCAGCCTGTTTTGTTTATACAAAAAGCTAAGTAAAGCATTGTGAGGTTTTGTGAAACCCTTAGCTTTTTGTCTTGTCATAACTCCAGAAGTAGAAGGACCAATGATTTGATCAGTTGGATGATTCTTATGAATCCGTAAGATTGGAGACTGTGGAACTCCATATGCATCATCCAAGTTAGTATAATCAGCACCTTCATTGGAATCTGAGAAAATACCTTCATCTTCAAGCTCATCATCAGTTTCTTCTAATCCAAGCATGGTAGGATCATCCAAATCATCTAAAGTACTGTCAACAGGTGCAGCAGTACTTTGGTCGAAAGTACTGTCCAAAGTATTGTGAGAGTATGTTGCAGTTTTGTTCTTCTTTGCCTCTTCATAAGCTCTCCTTTGTTCATCAGTGTAAGAATGTGCTAATACATCTTGAAGAAGCATCTGATTAAGTTCCTCATGAATAGATTGATCCTCAGCAGATAATGAGGATTGTGGTGCAACAGTACTGTTTTTAGGAGAATCAGTACTTTGCTTAGGAACATCAGTACTTTGTTTTGGACTTACAGGATCTTCATCAGGAACAGCATCAGATCTAATATGAACTCCATGAACAACATATTGTAAATCTTCTCCATTTTGCATAGGTTGATTTTCTTCTCTAACAGGTACATAATTCATTGAAGGAATTAAAACCTCAAGATCAAACATCCAATCAGGACCTTTACCTTTCTCAGTGTCTTGATCTTCTAAAAACTCTACATGAAGACAGTCTTGAATCTTCTTAGTAACTCTGTTGTATACTCGAAAGCCTTTACTATTAGTGCAATAACCCAATAAGTATCCTTCTTCTGATTTGCCATCAAACTTCCCCAGATTATCAATGGTGTTCAAAATAGTAAGAGGACATCCAAAAGGCTTCATAAAACGAATGTTGGGTTTATTTCCCATCAGCAATTCATAGGGTGTCTTCATCTGTGGTTTGGTGACAGAGACCCTGTTAAGTACATAGCATGCAGTACTTACAGCTTCTGCCCAAAATTGAATAGGTAGATTGGAATCTGCTAGCATTGTCCTTGCTGCTTCAATCAAAGTCCTATTCTTCCTCTCTGCAACACCATTTTGCTGTGGTGTTCTAGCAATACTAAACTCCCTCTTTATGCCTTTATTTGCACAAAATTCATCCATAGGCTTGTTCTTGAATTCAGTTCCATTATCACATCTAATACCTCTAACCTTGAGTCTTAATTGGTTTTCAAGTGCTATAATCAGTGTTTGAATAGCATCAAAGGTATCATCTTTAAAGCCCAAAAAGAAAACCCAACTGAATCTACTACAATCATCAGTAACAACCAAACAGTACTTTTTCTTATTTAAACTTGCCACAGAGATAGGTCCAAATAAATCCATATGTAACAGTTCCAATGGTTCTCTAATAGTTCTTTCCTCAAGTTTCTTGCAGGAAGCTTTGTGTTGTTTACCCTTCTTGCATGCCAAGCATGATTGATCATTCTTGTAAGTCTTTGAAGGTAAACCTCTAACTAGATTGCCTTTGACCAGTTTGTTGATGTTCTTGAAATTAACATGGCCCAATCTTCTATGCCATTGATGTGCCTCTTCAGATGTTGCTTTAGCCACCAAGCATGTGGCTCTTCCATAGGAATGTAGACTCTTCATGTCTAGACTATACACATCATTTGTCCTTGGTAGTCTAAGTACTACCATGTCATCATCAACAGGTTTAAAGCCAGAGGAAAGGATGAGACATTTTGTGTCAGTAAATAACACAGGATGCTTTTTATCACAAATTTGAGAGACTGAGAGCAAGTTGAATTTAAGCTCCTTCACATATCTAACATTCTCAAAGTCAATAAGCCCTGCTTTGATAGTTCCTTTTCCAGTAATCTTTCCTCCATTGGGATCATTCCCAAATGCAACTCTTCCTCCACTAATATTTCTAAAATCAGACAGAATCTATTTGTCTCCTGTCATACTTCCAGAGCAACCACTATCCACAATTAGATGATCTTTAAGCTCCTCTTCTGGGTTGCCCTGCACACAAAAAAAAGAGTTAGTGATTTTTAGGAACCCAAGCCATTACTGACTTGTGTTCCCCTTGTGGAGTTACAAACTCAAATTCTTTGAGTATGTAATTCCCACTATCTTTCAAATGATGATCCAAAATTATCTTTTGATTTTTAACATGTGGATTTTCAAAACTTTCTGGTTTTTCAACATAAATCTCTTTCACCAGATTATTAGCATTTTCTTGTATCACAAAAACATCAGATTCACTTTTTGTTAAAAGTACTGTGTGTCCCTCAGTAGTACTTTCCTTCTTAACCCATTCTGGTTTTACACGTGGTTCATGTGATCTAGATCCCCTATGTGTATTGTAATACCTTCTAGGTTGATAGTGAGATCTCCTAGGATTCCTATTCCAAGTAGTGTGATCAGTACCTTGTTTTGGCTGAGCAGTACTTTGGAAAGTACTGTGAGATACTGAAGGTTTTGAAAAAGGTCTTCTCTGATGTGGGTATCTATGATCTGGTGTGAAGTTTCTGTGATTAACCCTATTTGAATTATTCCAAACTGGTTTATGCTCTCTAGGTGTGTGGTTGGCAGATCTGTTCTTTGGAAATTTGCTAAGATATTCTGAGTGTCGATCACAATCTTTGATTAAGTGATTAGGACTATAACACACAAAACACAGTTTTTGACCCATATGTCCAAAGTGATTTCTTCTATGTCTATGCCCAAAATTATTTTGCCTTCTTGGTGAATGATAAAACCTGTTTTGACCAAAGTTATCCCCAAAAGATTTAGCAGTACTGTTTTGAAAAGGTTTTGCAGAAAGTACTGCTTGTTGAGCAGTACTTTGTTTTAAAGGTACTGCATGATTTTGAAAATTATTTTCAACAGCTTCTTTGGGTTTTTCATACCTAGATTGAGCTACAAGCTTCTTCCTAAACTCTAGACTGTCTACTCCAAAACGAGAAACATCAGGCCTAGAGGGTTGATGACTAATGGGATGAGGAACATCATGATAACCATTATCTTTCTTATACTCAGGAGGTGGTTCACTTATTGAGCCCTCATTACTAGATGTATCTACATAGTTTATGAGTTCATCATCACTAGTGGTTATGTCCTCAAAATCACCATCATCCTGATCACTAGGTTGGTTTTCATCTATGTTACTAAAGTCCATTCCAAATCCTAAGCCTGTTCTAATGTAAGCCCTTCTCTGTTTTTCAACATAAGCAACATGGGACAAGCCAGACTCTCCCCAAGCAGCAAACTTAGCTAACAATTCATCTCTTTCCTTAGTCAATTTCTCAATTTCAGCAATTTTACAGTTTAGTTTCCATTCACTAAGTTTTAACTGATAATCCTGTTGTTCATATTTTTCAGCCCAAGCCATTTCATTATTTTCATGAGTTAATATTTTGGCTTCCATAGACTCTAAAGTGATTTGATAACCTGCTACCTCAGACCTAGCCCTAACACAATTATCTCTTTCAATCACATAACTGTTAAGTAATTTTAGATAAAACTCATAACAGTTTGAGCATACCTCAAAGATAGGAGACTGAGTTGGTGAAGTAGCCACCATAGCAAGAAGAACATAATCCTCTTCACTTTCTTTGCTCCAATCAAATCCTCCAAAGCCATCATCAGATTCCAAAGCAGCATGTTCAGATTCTTCATCAAAAGCAGTGCTCCAGTCCAATGCTTCCACTGTGTCTTCAACTGTATCTTCCACTGCTACCATACAGTAAGTCACCGGTTCATCATCAAATTCTTCACTCCAGTCAACTTCTGATAACTTCTCTTGAGCAACCAAAGCCTTTGTTTCAGTTATTGGAATTTCTTTGAGCTCAAGTTTTGGCTTCTCAGATGTTCTGTTTGCTTGATACTTAGCAAACCTGCACTCCCTTGCAAAGTGACCAGTCTTTTGACAATTGAAGCATTCAATTTGAGATTTGTCAAAAGTTATTCCTTGTTTTGGTTTGAAATCAATACTTTTGCCTGTCTTCTTTATGTACTTTTTGATCCTTGCTGTGATCATAGCAACTTGCCACCTGATATCAATTTCTTCAAGTGCATCTTCTTCAATCTGTGCTAGATCCTCTTCATAAGTGACAGGTAAACTGGCTTGTTGTGCAAAGAAGGAGCACACAACTTCATCTGAGTGCAAAGTGGTAGATGGTGGGGCCTGCTGAGCATATGAAGGGGGATTGTAAACAGCAGTACTTTGAGAAACAGTACTTTGAGGAGAAGCAGTACTTTTGGAAGTACTGCTCTTCTTTTCAGATGATAGAAAAGCAATACTATGAGATTTGGAATTGGGTTGACCACTCATCTCATGTTCATACACCTTCAGTTGATGATAGAGATCATCAAAGTCCATAACATCCAATCCTTGTTGTCCTCTGATCATAGTAGCAATCACATGCCATGTAGATGGCAATCTCCTTAAAAACTTCAAATTAGCATCCTCAACTGACACTTCAGCCTTGTATAACTCCAACATGTTGAGGAGATTTTGAAACCTATCATATGCAGCATCAAGATTTTCTCTTTCACCAACTGTGAAAGTTTCAAATTGTTGCTTCAGCAAATTTCTGTGCATCTTCTTAGAGGCTTCATTCCCTCCAAATCTGGTCTTGAGAGCAGCCCAGAGCTGCTTAGCATCTTTAGCATCATGAAATTTGAGAAGATGACCATCTGGAATGGCAGATAAGAGAATGTTTAGTGCCTTTTCTTGATTCCTTAGGGTTGCTGCTGGTAAGACTGCCTTTGGTGCAGTTGGTTGTCCAGGAATATTAATGGGTTCTGTAACTACTTCATTCCCATTCACAATTACATTCCATAGAGCATGGTCTGTAATGGCAATATACTGCCTCATCTTCATGCACCAGAGATCATATTCTCCCTTCTTGATAATTGGGATTCTGAGTGAGGTGATTGAGGGTGGTGGAACAGCTTCAGTCGACATCTTGAATATTGTTGAAGTAGGATTTCTTCCTAGTCAGAGTTTCCACACAAGCTCTGATACCACTTGTTGGATCGTTGTAGCTCTTAGACGAGGTCTAATAATATATCTAGGAACACATAATAACGAAAGCGGAATATTCAATAAGAATTAACGTTATAATGAACAAGGTTTTTCATTATCATAAACTAACTAAACAATAATAAAGATCAAAGACTTGATCTTTAACACTAACTGTAAGATATAACTTTTCACATACACATCAAACCATAACACAAGGTGGCGAATAAGATGGAATTCTAGAGAGAGAAAGTTAGAGGTTTAGGGAACTTAGTGAGAGAAAGTGAAAAATATTATTATGAGCTCCAACTCTCTACCTTGGAAGGTAGAGAGTATTTATAGTCTTACATAATTCGCCACACTACGGGCTGTGGATCAGGCATACAGTGGGTAAAGACCCGTCCGTCCTCCACGGTGTTACTTAACTAAATAACTACTTAACTTAAAAGAACTACGACTACGAGCTTTCTAACGATTACATATACTTGAGGTGACCGACTCTTTAATACCGGGAATTTCTAATTCCTAACACTAACTAACTAAACCACTAAACCCTAGGCGTTTTCCCAAATCCCTACGCCTAGGTTCCCACACACACACACCTTTAGACGTCTACATCTTGTACGTCCGTGCTAAAACTAATGACCCTATGTCTCTTTATATACTAAAGACATCTAGGGTTTACAAGAGGAATCATAATAGAATTAGGAAACAATACAATTAGGAAACTAAATATTCTTTTAAGCATATCTTCTAGAATCTTCCAAATCCTCCATCTTTTTGTAGTTTCCTTCTTGTCACTTTTAGTCCTTCATGTTTCATTCTTCTTGTTTTGTATCATCAAATCTATAATAGACCCAACAATCTTCCCCTATTTGATGATGACAAAACAAACACGATTCTTGTATGAACTTCCCTAGACGAAGTAGCAGAAGTTGAGATCATTGAATCTCACCATAAATGAAACAATCTTCCCCTTGACTTAAACATGTCACTCAAACATCTCTTCCCCTTTTTGTTATCAACAAATAGAGAACATATGCAAACTTGATCTTGACCACCACGAAACAATATCATACTTCCAATCTAAGACTTCCAATGCTTCAAATCGCCCACCATTACGCACAATAAGAAAAATGGATTCAAAACAATAGAAAACTCCAACTAGCAGTAGTAATAATGATCAACAGTAGTAAAAATCAAACACTTTCCCTTGAGTGATGCATGTAGATGGTTAAACTTTTAACAATAAGCTTCCCCTAAAAACCATATGTTAACCATCTTCTTGATTCTTCAAAATCTGTAAGCTCCTTGTAATGATCACTTTATGAAGAAAAGCAAATATAACGAACTTGATGAAGAAGTAGAATTTCCCAAACTTGTGTCTTAAATCTGTACAATCCACGGAACTCCATACTTATACGAACCAACAATATAAGTAGACCGCAATCCCTTGAAAAGAATCCTCAACTAGTATGAGACACTGAGCACTACAATGTAACTCCTTCAAGTGATAGCCAATGTGTGCATAGAGCATCATAAGAAAAATCACACATTGCTAGATTCATCAAGCTATATGATAAGAAAACAAACCAAGTAATTCCACTTCACCTTCAAATAAGTGATAAATAATTCTCTTCGTAATCAATTCTTCAATAAATCTCCATAACGAGCTTTTTTAAATCCTTTTAAGAACAATTAAGCAAACTCCTTGTGTGTGTGAACAATAACCTGTGTGTGTGTCGTCCAAAAACCATAACAATAACCTATCTGCTTGATTTTTATTTTACACCATTTATATATCCCATGTCTTATTCTACCCTTTAGTCATGAAGCGTGTCTAGGTGATGCAGCGAGCAATCTTTGGTGTCTTGGCCATGGATTTGGTCATGTATCATTGATTTTTTCCACTTCGCCGTGACATGTTAGTAATGACGAGTCACCCTTAACCTTTGTCGTGTCTACCCATATTGCCTTTGAAAATTGTTTAGCCCTTAACTCTAGTGGTGGAGATTTGTGTAACCGCCAAGCTTATGATAGAATACATGCTATGACTGTGCGATTGAGTGATCACCCCGAAATTGACACTTAGAATAGTTGAGAGATTTGAGTGTTTCATTCCCATTTCGTGAGGTGTTCGGCTTTGTTTTATTCAAGCATAAGGGATTTGTAAACTTATATTTTCCAGGTTATGGGAGATATCTTTTTAGGAATCTATCTAATAAGGTCTACATGAAGGCAAGTAGGGTTCAAGTGGGGGGATATTTGATAACATCAAATTATCCTGAATATTAAGTGTCAATTTCCCTCGATAATGCTTGCAATTTATATCATTTATATGGATTTACGCTTGTTTTCCATTATATTCCACTTTCAGGTAAATTACGAGCATTGGAGCTAAAGAGACGCGGAATTGGAGAATTATTAAAGATTTATCATAGTATGCTCACTTTGAAGAAGTTACGGCGTAACTCATCTCTCACATTACGCCGTAACTAAAGCGTGACTCAGAAAGCCAACTCATTAGAAGATTACGGCGTAACTCTCCTAAAAGATTACGACGTAACTATATTAGGTCAAATGAGGATTCGCGCCGCTGATAACTACGCCGTAACTCATGCATAAACTACGGCGCAACCAAGAATTATTGAAGATATGGCGTAACTCGTGCAATTTACGATGAAATAGAGGATTACGGCGTAACTATTTTATTAGTTACGTCGTAACCCAGATCTGGCCTATAAATACCCCATGATTTCCAGCATTTCAAAGCATCCCATTTCACACACCACAACCAAGGAACGTGGGGGAGAAGCCAAAGGCAAGTCTAGAGGAGCATACAGAGCTATCTCCAAGGGAGAAATCACTCCCCTACGATAAGCATTAGCATTTTATCTTTCCTTTACTTTCGATTCATGTATTTCGTAACATTAATTATTGAATTGATTTGTATGGTTAATATGAGCGGCTAAGCACTCTTGGTGCTGACCTAGTTATGATTCCTTAATTATTTTGTTTGCGTTTATATTACTTCCGTATAATTATTTCTAAGTGTATGCATGCATAGTTTATTGGTAGCTACCCTTGTTTTGGTAGTTTTGAATGGCGGTAGAGGCTAGTTGCTTAGGAGATATGACCAACTGACCCTAAGTGAGTAGACTGAGACGGGAAGGGCAAGATATGACCAACTGACGACCCTTTCTACTTGTGCGATTTGACCAACTGATCACCTACCGTTTGGATGAACTTAAGAATTAGGGGGTGAGTGTTTAAGTTGCTACACCCGGGCACTCACTATTATAAGTCTAGCATGTAGAGGTACTTAATGACTCGGCTTAGGGGACCAGGAACAACTGGACTTATGAGGGGACACCTGACTTCTCCAGTGGTGGCATCTTTGCTGATAGGTTAGGGAAAATTGACCATATGTTGTCCTCTCGACTTTGACCCCACCTGAAGTAATAGGAAGTAATTAGACGTAGACATTACTAGCTAGGATAAATAACTAGGTTAGCACCACTCTCCTTTATTGATTACACCTTTGCCTTTACTTGCTTTATTAGTTAATTAATTAAATCATCTTAAAATCCGTGAGACCTAGACTTAGTATTAATCCAACACACATAGCTCTTGGGACGACCTCGGTTTTACCGAATACTACACTACACACGACTGGGTACACTGCCCGTTAGTGCATTAGGGTAGACCATAGGTATAACGAGACATTATAAATATTAAAACCTGGTCAGTAAAACCTGCATCACACCCTTTGGTGTTAGCCAAGTTTATGAATATTATGATTGTTTGATTTGTTTACATTGATTTAATGCATTTTTGTTGGATATTTTATATGTTTATCATGCTCGAAGTATCTCGTCTATTGTCTAGATTATAGGTTGTTTGATTAATTTCTATGATTTTATGATCCGTATCATAATGGTGGGTGTAACTCATAACATGCCATTAGGACTAGAGGCCGACCCAACCCTAGGTTAGATGAATTACGATTTAGGAAAGTAAGTTAGCGCGAGATCTCTTACAGATGACCATACACGGGCGTTTAGGTAGTCTTACTCCCATTAGCCTACTAAGATAAATCATATAGAACAGTTGACAAACTTAATGCGTGTTTGAGACTTATTAACACTGTAACCATTAGGTTAAGGGTTTATATACACAGGACTAGGTAACCATGACCATCTGGCCTAGCCTGCACTCGATTTAATAACATAAGTAGCATTAGATCATTGCACTTGTAGACAAATCAGGAAGACATAATAGAATAACTTTGGCTAGCACGTTCTTCTATCATTGACACAACCAAATACTTACTTTCTTTGTTATAGTTTAAGTAAACAAAATCGTGTCAATCTCTTAGATTGAACCCCTTTTAATTGTTTAGATTAGATAATTAGATTGTCGTTAGGTTTAGCCCCCTTTAAGTGTTTAGATTAGATAATTAGATTGCCATTAGGTTTAGCTTAAGTCAATTGACTCTTTGTGAACGACCCGCACTTACCATCCTAGCTATAACTGATCATGTACACTGCCCGTTAATGTTAGTCTATTGTTTAGTTCTGCTTTATAAATTTAAGAATAGATAATAACACATCAATAATCCTTATAGAGCACCTAAGACCCTTGGTCTAGTGGTATGTGAGTGCCCTACCACTTAGAGGTTGTGAGTTCAAGCCTTACTGAAGCCATTTGTGAGATAGGAGGTATACGTGGGAAAAAATTGTTGTTAAATATATATATATATATATATAGAGGGTGTTTCTTGTGAGAAGTCTAATTTTTGTGAGAACGCGAGAAGAGATCCTAGCCCTCCATCTAATCCATCATTTTTTTTAGATCTAATGGCTAATATTAATTTACAATCTACACTAACTATCATATACTAAAACAGGGGTATTTTTGTAATTCCAATTACACCTAATATATACAGAAAAACACATACTTTCATCACAGTTCAACGTGAAAGACATAACGGTTCTCTCCCAGCTACCTTCGTAACCACCGCCATTACCACCGCCGTAACCTCCGTTCAAGCCACCGCCGTAACCTCTGTTCAAGCCACCGCCATTACCACCGTTCAAACCACCACCATAACCATCGTTCAAACCATTGCCATGACAACCATTCAAACCACCGCCATGACCACCGCCGTTCAACATCAATTAACAACTTAAATAACAAAATTGGAGCTGAGATAAGTGAAGAAGACAATCTTTTCAAATCAGATTACACATAAATTTCAAGTAATTGTTATTATTATTATTATTTGATAAAATTTAATTGTTGAATTGTAAATTATTGTGCATTTAAAGTTATCATCATTGTTTTAATTGTAAATATGTCACATGTGAATGTATAGATTACGAATTAGGTCTTGCTTGTTTTAGGCGACTTAATTAGTTTGTGTAAAGTAAATATAGTAATGATTAAGTTTATTAAGAGTATATTCGCGCGTGAAAATATAGGAGATATTAATCTTCGCGTGTGAAAGTTTAGTAAGAGCATGATCATCTTCGCGCGTGAAAATACAGGAGATATTAATCTTCGCGTGTGAAAATTTAGTAAGAGCGTGATCATCTTCGCGCGTGAAAATATAGGAGATATTAATCTTTGTGCGTGAAAATATAGGAGATATTAATCTTCGCGTGTGAAAATTTAGTAAGAGCATGATCATCTTCGCGCGTGAAAATATAGGATATATTAATCTTCACATGTGAAAATTTAGTAAGAGCGTGATCATCTTCGCACGTGAAAATATAAGAGATATTTTTCTTCGCGTGTGAAAATTTAGTAAGAGCATGATCATCTTCGCCTGAAAATATAAGAGATAATTTTCTTCGCGTGTGAAAATTTAGTAAAAACATCTCCGCGCGTGAAATATGGAAGATATTAATCTTCGCGTGTGAAAATTTAGTAAGAGCATGATCATCTTCGCGTGTGAAAGTATAAGAGATATTTTTCTTGAAATAGTAGTTTTGGGGCCTTGAAAAAGAGAAACATGTCCTCTTGCATTCTGTTTCCGATGTTATCGTTCAACAAGGATATTTACAGTCTCGTTATGGTGTCTACTCTGTTAGAATCCAAAATGCAAGCCACACTATCATCCAAATTCAAGGCATTGCCAATCCTAACCAATTCAGAAACGTATGTACCTATATCTTTATGCTCCAATAATACAGGGATTTAATTAATACGTCATTGTTAGAGATAGTTTGGTTTCATGTTTGTTCCTCAGGCTGTTTTGACGCGCCTTTCAAATATCACTAATCAAACTTTTCAGCAACATGGCGCTTCTTCTAGAAGATCATTACAGGCACCGGTATATCCCAAACTTAACTCTGTCAATCATCATTTGCTAATTAAACCACCGGTTTTATATGTGTATTGATGTTGTTATCATTGTATATACTTGTTGGTAATCGGCAGGTGTCTCCCTTAAAAGTGCCAACCCACGATACGCTGTCTCACGTTGGTGACTTTGCTGCACTAAAAAAGCTAGACCAAGTTGGCAATTCTCTCAAGGTAAAACCCACCCTGTCCTTCAATATTCGCTTAGTGTGCTTTGGATTCGGCTGTAAAACTCATTACTATTATCCTTCTCATCTTTTGCTGGTGCATATTGCAGAGAGTCCAGTCATTGATCGAGGAGCGACAACACAAAACATCTCAATGTAAAGATTGAGGTCGGTACTCTTATTGTTTACATTTCTCAGCCACAAAATTAGCAACTCTGGAATTTTCTCCTTCACTAGCACCCAAAAAAAGAAAAACATTGTAAATAACATTAAGTAGGCACCTCAAGTGGCATAAGCCAGATGTATCACTATCGCAAGTTCCATGCCTATGTCATTGATTCATGGCGTTCCTCGTTAAGGGCTATTTAGCAGGAATAAGCTATCAAGTTGTCTGGTTCAGTTTTATCCTTATTTATTTGTGTATAGCAGATAAACACTGCATCCATTCCAACCCGAATAGGAACCCGTATTTTTATTAAATGATTTGTAAGTTCATAGGACCCCAGATGAAACCAATCTGATCGGTTACATTTAGCAAACAAAGTGAGGCAGCTGACAAATTAAACCGATTGAAGGGGGTATTTAGAGATGATGGTGCCACCACTAAACCGACAAGTTTGTCTTTGCCTTATTGTCATCATAGTCTGCATTTGCATTAGAAATTTGGATTATTCTAATATATGCCTAAAGTAATATCTCATACGTTCATTGTAAATTTCTTGTATTCAGTTGTTTACTTCATCTATGATTTTTTGTTGAATTGATACCTTATCAAGTTACATATAAGATAAATGCATATTTAAGCTTGCCTGTTTAAAAATGAACCTTTTATACACGCCATCTGTCTTGCCAGGAATCTGTGTTGTGCAGGCCAAAGTCCAAAAATGTAATCTGTAACGTGGAGCTGTTTCGAAATTTATGAGCTCAGTTTATTCTTTGATAAGGATGCCTATTAATTTAACGACTTCAATGTGATTGCATGAGGATACGCTTGTGTATGTACATGGAATATTGGCAAACGGTCTGACTTGTTTGTTAAGACTCTGCATCTATCTTTCCCAGTTTGTAACCAACATAAGATTTGAGAAATTAACATTTGATGTCTAAATAAAAATGCAAAACGAAGAACTTGATGTATCTGTTGGCAACTATTTCTAAGACAAATACAAAAAACACACAAGAATGCAAATGGCTTGAGCCAAAGTAAAGAAAAAAACACAATAACACCCCAATACAAAAAAAAGAAAAGAAAAAGAATACACAAGAATGCAAATGGCTTGAGCCATTGCATTGGCTCAAAACTTTTGGCTCACGAATGGCACGATGCTCCGGTATGGTTGGCACACGAATGGCATGCATTTGGCACACCAATAACACCTCATACCTTGTGCTCTTAGATGTACAAAAGTTGGAGAACAATGTATCAGTTTATTGTTTAAGACATGCATCCGGGCTGATCATCGCGACCAAATCCATGTCATAAAACATAACTTAGAAACTGCTTTTTGAATATTTGTTCATTGTCTGCTGTTGTTCTTTGCTTTTCATTGTAGGCTTCGACTTTATTGTAGAAAACTTCTAAAGCTTGTACATATTTCTGAAATAGTTCAGACTTCAGACTTTTTGTATTGATTCTTCTATTATAGGTGGTGTTCGTTTTATGGCTATGTGAATGAGAGAATGGTTTTCGTTTCTTGTAATAGTGTTTGGCTTTTAAATTGGGCATCAATATGGAGTTAGCAAAGAAGTTTTCGAAGTTTACCAACAGGCATGCTGCTGATTAGGAATCGGTAATTAAAGAGAATTCAAAAGTTGAGGCGTTGGATGCAACTGGAAGAAGTTACTATAGTTGAAGGTTAGTATTGGCTTTTACATTTTTTTAGCTTGAATGACCTCTTGTTTTTATACACATTTGTAACTGATGGTCTCAAAATAGATTCCTTGAGGGGTATAAGTTTTAAAAATACCGTATACTTTCCTTAAGCTAATTATGAATTTAGTACATTTTTGTGACAAACAGCTTCCTTTCTACTAAAGAAAACACTAACTTTTTGTTATTGAATGCAAAAGGTAACATTTTTTACCTTAAAATGATTTTAGAGACTAGTATATGTATTAATGATTGGTTTAATCTGATCAGTTCATTAATTAGGTCACTTATGGAACGTAAGTTATTTATCGTATCTTGGTACAGGTTCTTAATAAATGTCGATCTCATTGGTGCAATGCCATTGCACGTAAAAGTGGTTCTTTTGAAATGTCGGAAGATAAGTATATTTACATGCATTGGTTACATTTGGGCTCATACGCTTTACCAAAGATTGTATTTGGGTAAAAGGGATATGATACAGTTGTTGTGTAATGATGTATAAAATACATTTAGTAGTTTTTAGATGATCAAACTGATGATAATTTATATGCTTGTCAATATGCAGGCCAATGTTTTCCATTATGGATCAATAAGTTTGATAATGGAGGCCTACAGATCAGCACATCTTAAAGCAATGGAAGTAGCAAAGGAAGCATGGGCACTTTTGTCGTATGACCCAGACTGCCATTGTGGCCATCACCAGAGGAGGCACGTAAGAAAATCATGAGCATACGGGATAAGGCTGAGGTGATCAAAGTGAGTGATAACGAGCTTGAGTTTCTCACAGGAAGTGCCAAAATTGATGATGAGACTGCAATGTCTCCATGGCACCCAAATTTGACGCTTCTGTTGGTCACTCTCGGTGACAGAGGTTGCAATTACTACACAAAGGTATGTGACCTTACCCACTCTGTATTTACTATTTGACCAAGAGCTGTAAGTCCTGAAATCCGAAGCAAAGTACATCTTTTGGTAAATTTATAATTCTAGGGGCATGATGTTGGAAATTCGGCTTTTTAGCTCTATGTGAATTATTTTCAAAAAATGCAGACTATAAGGTATAAATCTTTTTTCAACTATCATAAGCTTTTAACTTGGTACCTCTGTTTTATCACAATGCCAATTTGACTTTTAAGTATTTAAAGCCCCATAATCGAAAAATATTATCAGCATGAATGAAGTTTTGATGTTATTAGCGAAATTTTTGATTATTAAAGTATAGCAAGAGTATCTTCGCATCTAAAAAATATTATCGAATTTTTTTGCATGTGAAAAATAATCTTCACATGTGAAGAAACCCAGCATGAATGAAGTTTTGATTTTATTAGAGGAATTTTTGATTATTTAAGTTTAGCAAGATTATCTTCGCATGTGAAGAAAATCAGCATGAATGAAGTTTCGAAGTTTTGATGTTATTAGAGGAATTTTTGATTATTTAAGTTTAGTAAGATTATCTTCACATGTGAAGAAAATAAGAATGAATGAAGTTTAGATGTTATTAGAGGAATTTTTGATTATTTAAGTTTAGCAAGATTATCTTCGCATGTGAAGAAAACCAGCATAAATGAAGTTTTGATGTTATTAGAAGAATTTTTGATTATTTAAGTTTAGTGTTAGGAATTAGAAAATTCCATAGTGAAGAGTCGGTCACCCCAAATGTTATCTAGCTTAACTTAGCTCGTAGACTTGTCGTTATTTACGTTATTAAGTTGTTTATTAGTTAGTTTGTAGCGTAGTTTAGTTTAGAGCAACACCGTGGAGGAAGGACGGGTCTTTACCCACTGTATCCCTGATCCACAGGCCGATAGGAGGTCGTTATGTTTGTAAGTATAAATACCCCTTCCATGGATGGAAGGGGTGGTGCTTTCAATCTAATATTTCCATACTTTTGTAAACCTCTAGCAAGAACACCCTTTCTCTCTCTACTAACTCTCTAACTATGGCAATCATGTATTTCCATCATCCAAGACCACCCGAATCATCAACACAATAATATTTGGATCCTAACAATTGGTACCAGAGCCAAGGTTTATTGTGTTATGGTGATTTGTGTGGTTTCGTACCATGGTTGTTGTGGTTTTGATACTTGTTTACTGGTTTGTGAATTTGTGTGGTCGGATTATTTCTTTATGGGTAAACTGGTTTTTAACAACTCTTTTGTTTCTGCTGGTCAAATGGTTACTTGGTCCAATCATATTGCTTACTGTTTTTATTCTCAAGTTTTTTATTAACAGTCTTGAATATTATATTTTTGTGACTTTTGTACCGATATTTGTGAAACAAATCTGTGAAACAAAAGTGGTCCTTCTGGTCTTTTATATGGTCAATCTGGTAAAGTCTCATGGTGTTATTCGAATAGGTCAAAATGGTATTTTTATGACAGTTTTCTGGGTTTGTTTGAATATTGTTGGATTTTGGCCGGAAAACTCATCGGTAAAGTCAAATGTCTTAATGCATGATTCCTAGCGACTTGACACAAAAAGACCTAGCGACTTGTTATTTAACAAGTCGTAGCGAGTTGGCTTAGCGACTTGGCTAGCAACTTGGCTAGCGAGTTGGGGCTAGCGAGTTGGTGCTAGCGAGTTGACTCTTGACTATGAGCTAGTGACTTGACTCAGAATAAAAGATGTAGCGACTTGCTTTGTTTATACATAGCGACTTGACCTTGTTACAGAAATGATGAAGAAGAAGACTATGACTTGACCATGAAAACCAAACTACAAGACTCTTATGCGACCCGTTAACCTTTCATTTGTCTCGACCACAAAAGACCATAAACCATTCATCACGACTTCAGGATTATTTCACCATCATCAGTCCATGTTTTTCAATATGTACCGAATCGTTGCAAGATCCAACACAATCTTATCGAACCAAATCCTAATCTAGACTCACTTCAAAGAAACCCTCACATTCACTCCCCATCTCTCATTCAATCATGACTCAAAAGGAAAATATACATGTAGATCTCAGATCGATTCAATCTTTGTGAAATCTTTTACAGATTTTTTCAATTAAATCTTTTTCATCATAGATCTTGTATGAAGACAAAGCCTCAATGTATATTCGAATATATCAAAGAAAGACCAAGACCTATGTCTCAATCTTCTTTATATTCGGTTCTTATAACAAAACAACAAATCGATCTCCGTTATTGTTCCTTATGTGAGTGGTACTTCAAACTCATAGATATCATTTAATCTATCCACATAGGAACGTTTCATCATAGATCTATTTAGGAGTTTCACTCCTTTCGAATATCCGAATATTTAAGACAAAACATCTAACAAGATTGTTAAATGTTTCTCTTGATTCGTTCTAATAACACAAAGATGGAAGATGCTTACCTATGAACGTTTGTTTGAACCTTGAAGCCATGTCTTATTCTTTCAGCCATCCCTGTGGCCGACACTCAAAAACCGCATGCCATCTCTGTGGCGCATACATGAATAGTATGAAGGTGTCATGGTCCATGAATCTGATTGGTGTGAATGAAGTTAGTTTCGTTTGTGAGTCTTCAAGGGTTGAAGCTAATTTGAGTAACGAATTTTAGAGGGAGGCAAAGATGTTTAGGGTTTGTGTGAAGGATTAAATCAAGATGGAGGCGGATTTGCTTTTGATTATTTAGGGTTTGATGACTGAGAAAGTTAGAGGGGGGCGGATGCTTTGATGTTAGGGTAAATGGTAATGACCTAATGTTTAGGAGATCATGTGTCTATAATCTGTGTGTTATATATTCGCTTGGATCAGGTTATAATAACACTAAAATGGGCCATACGTTTGTTTCTACTCGTGACTTGAGCATAATATGTATGGGCCTCATGTGTTAAATTTAATATGGGCTGTGATTTTTGTTGGGTTTAATTACCAAATCACAGTTTACTTCATTTGAATGGACTATGATATTGTAACACCCCCAATTTCGTGATACGCAGCGGAATTCAAACTGGGTGTTACTTCATGGCACAACAGTCATAACAATAGAAAACGTACTCTAATGGAGTCGTTTTAAAAGATTTATCATTCGATTTATATAAATATCAGAGTTTACAAAAATGAGGTCCCAAATGGTTCCATTGTTTACAAAATACATTAAATGAGTTTTCGAATGATAATAAAATTTATAGCCTTCTTCAGTATCCTTGCTCTTCCGTGCCAGCTTCCGACATTATGGACCTGAAATACATGCTTAAAACTGTCAACACAAAGGTTGAGTGAAATTCATAGAGTTTAGGAAATCAGTTGAACACATAAGGTTTGTGTGGGTTACGTTGTGATACACCCATAATGTTTGTAGTGTGAGTTATAAATTCACACCAATGGTTTGACAACCAAAAGAGCTATTATTGCACTAAGCTCATGATACCGAAAACGTTAACAGATGATATATAATAGTAACTGTTGCCCTAATAGGTAATTTGCCAATTAACCTATAGATCTTCAAATATAGTGCGTTTGTTTGCCTACCCGGTCAACACAAACGGGATTCGTCAATCCCAATAGGCCTATCCATAATATTCGCGTTCACTCGCAAGTGATTAATGGTTCATGATAGTAGGGACTTAGGATTTGGCAATAGTGGTACTTAGTGCAAATAATACACTCAGATAAGCATACAGTTTGAAAGCAATGTGTTCGATTTAAAATAAAGCATGTATCTCCCCCAAGGGTTTGTAAAACAATTAAGTAATAGAAAGTGGGGCTAGGAACTCACGGTAATCAGTAAAAGTTTAGAGTAATTATAAAAGTAAATGAAAATAGTTGAGCATGTATCTCCCCCAAAGAGTTTGTAAAACAAGTATTAAAAGAGTAGGGGCTATGACTCACCTTAGAGTAAATGATATCAAATGTATAATGAGGATGATGGATGTGCCGTGTGAACTTCTACGAGCAACCTAAAATAGAATGTTGCGACTTAGGTTTGGAATAATGTTTAGGAAAACATAAACCATCCTATATATGTCATCGTGATGTAGTATTTGTATGTTTGTTTATAGAAATGGTTTTAGTTTGTATATCTCGTACTACCGTTCGGGCCATCATAATTCAGAGGTCATGCAGTAAACGTTCGAGGAGCTAGGACACTTTAAATCGTAAATCCAGCAACTCGTCGAAACGTTTTCCTCAAATGAACCCCTCACATGAAGTTCCCTAGTGTTGTAGTGCTCAATACGTAAAACATGTATTTTGATTACTTGATTATGTTATATATTAAGAGTTTATAAATTCAATAAATAAACTAACAAGTTTATAAGTATTTAAATAAGTTTGAGTCTTATAAAGACTTACCTTAATATAGAATACTGGAGTATTATGGAAAAATAAAATATTAACGGAGCTTCGACGTAGAATTTGCAATCTTCGAAAACCCACGGCTATTAGAAGATTATAACAACGCCTTCTTGAAAGCTCAAAGTATAATAGAAGATTATAACAACGTCTTTTTGGAGACTTGAAGTTATTTGAAGATTATAACGACTCTTTCTTGAAAACTTCCAAGAACGAAGATCAAACGCTAGTTTTCTTCAAGAACACATGAATGTTCTTACAAGATCTATAAGAAATGCCTTTAGGTTTAGGACTTTAGATGTTAAGAAGGGGTGGTGCAAGAGAAATGAAGTGATTTAGCTTGGTATTTATAGGCTAGAGATTTAGGTTAACTATATATTGGGTTAAAAACTAACCATGGTTAAATTACACATGTAAATGATCTAACGATGGTCGAACTCTCAGGTTATTACTAAAATAATTTATCTTACGAGAATGTGGATTAAAAATTTTACGATATGAATAGTGAATTTGAATAGTAAAAGTGAATAGTAAATTCTCGAAAATAAAAAGTAACCTAAAAATGCGGGTGGCTACAGTCTCAACCCCTTAATGGGAATTCCGTCCCGGAATTCAGGGTGTGTTACCCGATGTTGAATTGTCTAGGAACATGAGGGTGTATACGCCGAATCCTAGCCTTTGCGTTCTGAAGTTTCTAGTCATAGAATGTATTATGTACCATGTGACGTAAGTTGATAACCTAAAGGGTTTTGTTAAAATCTTATAGTGTCCAATATACCTAAAGTTTGGCTTTTCCCGATTCTCAAAACGAATCATACCTTATTGTATTTGTATGGTTTCCTTAGTTGTTTCATGGGTGATCTCTAAACACCTTAGTTCAGCAAATGGTTAACTAACACATTCGTCTATATAGTGCCTCAAAATGGAATAGTTTTGTTGTAGTTAGGGTAACTGTTGTTAATCAAAGGTGTGAGATATTGCTGATGTGAAACGGTTTGTAATGATGTGATAACTGTCATTGTAGGGAAAGTTTTGCTAGTGGCAAGTGGTTATCCAAACCATTTCCAAAGTTGATCCTATCTTAGGTGGTTTCGGGATGACGGCTATATCGTATAGTGTTTATGTCTACTAGTGTTTGAAGGAAACGTGATACTGTGAAGTTTTACGTACTGAATTTCAATGAGGTTTAGATAATGATGTGTCATGTTGACGATTAGAAGAGTGTAACGTACGCTTACCATTATTCTTAGGTAGAGATGTAAAGTTTTCTTTAAAATCATAAGTGAATTTTAAAGGAATATGGTGGAATGATATCCTTGAAACCTAAACAGGCTAGTACTTCTAAGAAATGACGAGAAGATTTGATGACTATCCTAAGATAGTAGTTAGGATTATTTCATAAATGAAAACTTTCAAGAATGAAATTAGGTAGTATACATAAGTGTTAAGATCTCGCTGAGTGGTAAAACACTATCGCGTTTCTAGATCTTTTTAATGAATTCTGGTGGTTTATCGAGTTTAAGAAGGAAATTAACCTGAATATAACACTTGTATAACTATTCTCAGTGTTTGAAAAATTTAAGTCGAACATAGTTAGTCAGACTATGTTCCACTGTCCCTATGTTAAATATAGCTGACTAGACTATATTTAGCCGAGGTTCGATAAATTTTCCAAATACCTAAATTAGGTACACTTGTGATATGTCCATAGCTTTTGAGAAATTGTCCACTAAGCAAAGGCGATATCAAACCATCCAGTTGCAAGTCCTGGCCATAAAAGACTTGCAACCTATGTTTTCACATTCCATTGCATAGCAGATAGTATGGGTAGATACGTGTGGAAAAGAAAGGAAATCTTAAGTAATTCTAAGATTCACGGACATTTAACAATGAAGGTTTCAAAAGAGAATTTTGATGAATGTAGAGAAAGTTGCTGAACTTCAGCTTTTGTAAATGATGAGTCACTTTGTCCTTTAGAAATCCCATTTCTTGTATTTCCATTAGGGAAATTGATAGACTGTGACGGGTTTCATGTAAAACAATATCATATAACGTTTATAAGAAACTTTTTAGAGACTATTGTATAACTTACAATATCTGAGGAGTAGTTGAGACCATTGTGCAACTCACAATGTCTGAGAAATAGTTGAGACCATTGTGTAACTCACAATGTCTAGGAAGTAATAGATACCATTGTGCAACTCACAATGTCTAAGAAGTGATGGAAAGATCATTGTGTAACCCACAATGTCTTGAGAAATAAATGAGATCACTGTAGGATTTACAGTGTCTGAGAATATAATAGAGACCACTGTATCTCACAGTGTCTTGAAAAACGAATGAGACCATTGTATCTCACAATGTCTGGGAAGTAGGAAAGACCATTGTAACCAGTTACAATGTCTTGGAGGAAGTTTCGAAATCCTAAAATGCACGAGTAGATGCATGATTGGGAGATTAGGAAAATATGATTGTGCCGTAATGCCTTAGAATAGGCATACGTAAATATGTTGAGTACATTGTTTATGATGGAAATTATGTCAGGTATATATATCAATATACTAGTATGTTTGTATAGCTTAAAATGCCTAAAAGTCACATAATCGTCTGGAGGATGGAAGGCACGGAGAATGGAAGGCTATAAAATGTTTTTGTTTGTAAAAGTAGTTATAGTTTAAGTCTCAATTAGACCCGTTTCTCTATAACTGTGGCTCTGATACCAATCTGTAACACCCCCAATTTCGTGATACGCAGCGGAATTCAAACTGGGTGTTACTTCATGGCACAACAGTCATAACAATAGAAAACGTACTCTAATGGAGTCGTTTTAAAAGATTTATCATTCGATTTATATAAATATCAGAGTTTAAAAAAATGAGGTCCCAAATGGTTCCATTGTTTACAAAATACATTAAATGAGTTTTCGAATGATAATAAAATTTATAGCCTTCTTCAGTATCCTTGCTCTTCCGTGCCAGCTTCCGACATTATGGACCTGAAATACATGCTTAAAACTGTCAACACAAAGGTTGAGTGAAATTCATAGAGTTTAGGAAATCAGTTGAACACATAAGGTTTGTGTGGGTTACGTTGTTATACACCCATAATGTTTGTAGTGTGAGTTATAAATTCACACCAATGGTTTGACAACCAAAAGAGTTATTATTGCACTAAGCTCATGATACCGAAAACGTTAATAGATGATATATAATAGTAACCGTTGCCCTAATAGGTAATTTGCCAATTAACCTATAGATCTTCAAATATAGTGCGTTTGTTTGCCTACCCGGTCATAACAAACGGGATTCGTCAATCCCAATAGGCCTATCCACAATATTCGCGTTCACTCGCAAGTGATTAATGGTTCATGATAGTAGGGACTTAGGATTTGGCAATAGTGGTACTTAGTGCAAATAATACATTCAGATAAGCATACAGTTTGAAAGCAATGTGTTCGATTTAAAATAAAGCATGTATCTCCCCCAAGGGTTTGTAAAACAATTAAGTAATAGAAAGTGGGGCTAGGAACTCACGGTAATCAGTAAAAGTTTAGAGTAATTATAAAAGTAAATGAAAATAGTTGAGCATGTATCTCCCCCAAAGAGTTTGTAAAACAAGTATTAAAAGAGTAGGGGCTATGACTCACCTTAGAGTAAATGATATCAAATGTATAATGAGGATGATGGATGTGCCGTGTGAACTTCTACGAGCAACCTAAAATAGAATGTTGCGACTTAGGTTTGGAATAATGTTTAGGAAAACATAAACCATCCTATATATGTCATCATGATGTAGTATTTGTATGTTTGTTTATAGAAATGGTTTTAGTTTGTATATCTCGTACTACCGTTCGGGCCATCATAATTCAGAGGTCATGCAGTAAACGTTCGAGGAGCTAGGACACTTTAAATCGTAAATCCAGCAACTCGTCGAAACGTTTTCCTCAAATGAACCCCTCACATGAAGTTCCCTAGTGTTGTAGTGCTCAATACGTAAAACATGTATTTTGATTACTTGATTATGTTATATATTAAGAGTTTATAAATTCAATAAATAAACTAACAAGTTTATAAGTATTTAAATAAGTTTGAGTCTTATAGAATACTGGAGTATTATGGAAAAATAAAATATTAACGGAGCTTCGACGTAGAATTTGCAATCTTCGAAAACCCACGGCTATTAGAAGATTATAACAACGCCTTCTTGAAAGCTCAAAGTATAATAGAAGATTATAACAACGTCTTTTTGGAGACTTGAAGTTATTTGAAGATTATAACGACTCTTTCTTGAAAACTTCCAAGAACGAAGATCAAACGCTAGTTTTCTTCAAGAACACATGAATGTTCTTACAAGATCTATAAGAAATGCCTTTAGGTTTAGGAATTTAGATGTTAAGAAGGGGTGGTGCAAGAGAAATGAAGTGATTTAGCTTGGTATTTATAGGCTAGAGATTTAGGTTAACTATATATTGGGTTAAAAACTAACCATGGTTAAATTACACATGTAAATGATCTAAAGGTAGCATGCTTAGGATTTTGACACCAAGGTGATGACTCCCCTCCCAAATTTCGTTCATGATAAGGTAGGATGACTTATGTGGTTAGTTTTGGTATTATCTTGATTACGGAGTGAGTTTTGGTTCCGTTAAATGCTAACCGAAGCCATAAAATGTAAAACCGGGTATCGTAAAAATACGAAATTTGTAGGAATGATGAAACTCATCATTATACTCCATATAAAAATATAAAATGGGTGATAAGTCTCATTGGGTGCAAAAACGCTGGTTAAAGCTGGAAATACGGGTTAAAAACGCGTAATTCGCAGTTTATCAGAAAAGAACGAAATTTCAGGGAAACGACCGTGAATTTATTTAGAGTAGACTAAAATTAGTCTAAAAGTGATATGAGATGTCAAAATGTGGTTTTCGTCGTACGCGGGATAACTTTACAGTTATTTGTGAAGTTTAAAAGTTACGCGATTTAAGCAGAAATGTAGAACGTACAAGGTTAATTCCTTTATGGTCAAAGGAGGAGGGAAATATGTTTGACTTTTCCAAAAATGTAAAAGTATCAAAAACATATTAGAAACACAGTGCAGGAATCGTTAAGTCTGGATGTAAGTAGAATTGTTTAAAACGTAAGTTTAGTTTTGTTCAGCGCTGGGCTTATTTGGAAATATTAAAAATAATAATTCTTAAAAATTCTCAAATTAATCATGAAGGATCTAAAAATTTATCTGATGCGAGGAAAATTATCAGGGTTGATTTTCGTTAAGCGCGTGATGTTTAAATGGTGGACCGTCTAAAACGAAACTTTAAAACGATGTTTACTTAATAACTTTTGCGAAAATGATCTAACGATGGTCGAACTCTCAGGTTATTACTAAAATAATTTATCTTACGAGAATGTGGATTAAAAATTTTACGATATGAATAGTGAATTTGAATAGTAAAAGTGAATAGTAAATTCTCGAAAATAAAAAGTAACCTAAAAATGCGGGTGGTTACAGATATCAAGTTGGTAATTGTCCCAGCTTACGTCATTTGATGATTTATGTGTTATTAAGTTGGTACTTGGACCGGGTATATACATCATTTGAAGATTTAAGTGATATTCCTTGGACGTGATATTAACGAATGTGTACATGGACCTGGTATTTAAATGGATGATTTGGTGTTAAAGTGATGGTTCACGATTCATTTTATTCGAATATTGCCGAAGTCGGGATGAATAATTGCTTATCAATGCATTCTTATACGTTGTGTTATATCAGGCATTTTCATTCGTTAATATTGAGTGGCGTATCCGTGCACATTCATGGCCATAGTGTGATGAGATTCAATATTTACTGCTTGATATTTGTGTCTAAAGTTAGACCAGACATGATGCTAGGAAATTGAGCTAATATTTAATCATCATGGGATGTGGGTTATAATCTAATTGAAATGACTTGACGGTTGATACTTTGGTATATACATTTTCACGATGATTATTATGTCACGGCTTGGCTTGAATTAATTAAGGTTGACTACGGAGTTGGTTGCACGGTATCTCTTATTTGGATTTGAAGTGAGGTTTTCCGGGCATGTTTACTTGTTTCGTCTTCTTTCTTTCTACCTTTCCGCAAAGACGACTTGTTTGGGCATTTATAGAGTGTGATAAAGACTTGGCTATTTAGTTTCGTTTGTGATTCTTTCTTGCTTAACCCACAACGTAACTATCACTTCGGTGTCTCTCGCAGTTGAAGTTATGTCAAGAGGTTTTGTACATTGGGTACACCGTTTCTTCTTCACAAGAATTAGTACAAGGTTAAGTAACAAATCTGGGGAATTCTACTTCATGATCAAGTTTGGTATATCAGGTTTACTTCTCCATGTGGTCACTACAATAGCCGACTGATTGCGTGAATGATGTGTTTACCAAAGTGTTAATTGGATGGTTGATGATGTTGGATAATGATTTGTTGATGAACCGCTGCATGTTCCCCTAAAACAGATATTCACCGAAACCCAAATTGTCATAACACGTTCAAGACGACATTGTTTACGGTTTTGTCTTGATTTTGTAAAATCCCGCGAAAGAACCTATTTCTCGGTTTAAATCATAGACCTGTAAAATCCCGTGACAATGGAAACATCCTAGTAATAATAAGGTGCATTTCCGGATCTATCTTACGGTTTATTCTTGGTTTTGTAAAATCCCGCGAAAGAAACTATTTCTCGGTTTAAACCATAGAGTTGTAAAATCCCGTATTGATGGAACCATCCTGGAGAAAGGAAAGTGTATTTCGGGATCTCATTTGATGCTGGTGCTACGGTTTCTGCTTCGAAGAAGGGATAAAAGGGTGTACTTCATGAATTGGATGTGTGTTTCGATATTCGTCATGGCGGTTTGGTTACTTCAAAGTTTTACGGGGTTATGCTCATTTAACCATGGTCGGGATGAAAACCATTATCATAGTTCACTTAAAAAATCAAAGAAGGCTAGATTTGAGGTTTTAATCAGAAGATGTGTCAACAGGGTTAATTCACTATTATTTATTTGAGGTTGAAGTGAAATATCACGGGCGAGTGTACTTAGTATCTGAAGGTATCGGGGATGGTTGGATGAAGATTCTCCATGATCCTTGTTCGAGCTTATTATCAAAATCGAAGACTTGGAAATCTAGTTATTGTTGGGTGACTTTTACCTCTTCTTTTACCACTTGGGGGAATTGGGCTCTTATCACCTCAAAATAACTATCACTTAAAGGAGTTACGTTGTAGTACTCAGTGTCACATTCAATTGTGGTTTTTCAAGAGGTGATGTATGTCTTATACTTGATGGTTGGTTGGATGAAGAGTATAGAGTAGTTAGAGATTCAAATGGGCATGAAGTCTCGGCACCGCTCTTTGTTACATATGTGCAAGTTTAAGTCACGAGTTCGGGGTATTTTACTTCAGGGTCAAATCCATCATATTGGATCTTCTCCATCAGTTGTCACAACAAAGAGCCTACAGAATGATAATGGGGATGATTGCATGTTTTGCTAAGAGAGCAGAAATGAGAGAGATTATGACGTCTGTTCACATCAGTTCAGGCCTCGTTCTCTAAAGAAAAGAAAAGTGTACGTTTCAGTGCGCTTTATCTTTAAAAGAAGAGAAATATTCTAATGACGTATGAACACAACAGTTCATGCCTCGTTCCTCAAAGAAAAGAAAAGTGTACGTGTCAGTGCGCTTTATCTTCGAAAGAAGAGAAATCTTCTCATTAATGACCATTCTCATCAACATGCTTCATGCTTTTTCCGCGCGCTTTCATTTATCAAGTGAACCGGACTACCGATGATTGTTTTCTTATTCCACTAGCTCAACTATGATGACGATGGCAACATCCTGTGCTAATTTTGCGGGGGAGAAGTGTGAATTGACTACATTTGGATGATTTTCACTTGTTTAATCAAGAATGGCATCTCCGTATGCAATTCTTGAGGGGGAGAAGAAGTGTGATAATTTTGCATGGTTGATTGATATTTGAGAATATAAATGGTCATACGGCTCTAAACTCATGTAAGAACCGAGCCTCTTCTTATCGGGTTATCTTCACATGGAGTTTTTCTCTTCTAAGAGCCGTTGGTTGACATCTTCACTCGGATTGATTAGTTTATCGACAAAGTGCTTCCAGTTAATGCTTCACGTATACATCAACATGATGATTCCGAACAATCTCTCTGTTCTTGTTTGATGTGATTGGTAGTTTGGTGTTACCATATTGTGTGTTCGTTGCAGCCTGATTGCTGATTTCCTTGATGAACATCTTTCTGTTCTTGTTTGATTGGGAGGGATTTTAGTTAAGGGGATTTGCAAGATGTAAGTTAATTGGGATGCTTTTTGGTGGGATGCTTTTTGGTGTGAGTTGAAGATGTTAACTATCTATTCCCCAACTGGACAATCTTGAAGAAGGTCGAGTCTACAGTCGGTTCTACATTTTCTGCTGCATGTTAGAAGACTAAAGACGTGTTGCATTTGATCATCCAAAGACTTCTTCTTAATTCAAGCATTCATCATAAAGATTGTCGGTTTAGGGGAGAGCACTAATTGGGGGAATGTGATATGTCGAATTTAATCCCCAATTAGACTTGCTCACATTATTCAGCATGTTGATTCTCATAGAGACTTCAAGCGATCTTCTCAACAAATTTCAAGTATTTGGGCATTCAAAGAGTTGCTGATTCTGAAGTATCAAAACCAGAAAGGGGTAAGGAGACAAGCATCTAAACGCGAGTAAACTTGATGAACTTAATACTTCTAAGTAATTGAAGATATCCCGGGAAGACAAATGTTATTACCGCAGAGAAACTCAAGGTTCTTAATTCTTCTAAGTGATTGAAGGTATCCCGGGAAAACAAATGTCATGACCGCAGAGAAACTCAAGGTTTTATTCATCAAGGCGTTTAGTATTCTTATTCCAACTATGTGGGGGAAGCGATGTTAGAGAATGTTTTTGAAGATATAAGAGGTACATTGGTGTGTGATGATCTCGATGTTATCGCAATCATCAGGGGAGAGAGAATTGTGTACATTGGGGATGCTCAGCTGTTTTACTTGAGGGCTTAATCTGTGATTCAAAGATATAATCACTTATTCCGGTGTTGACATCCGCAGAGATTGTCACCCGCAGAGATAATCAGTGATTCGGCCTACTTCTTCAATGTTATCGGTTGTTCTCTCTTTGGGGAATGTGTGTACTTCGGGTCCCTGAGCTTCATACACGATCATCAGGGAAGAAAGCCATTGTTTACCACAAACATTGGGGAGGTGTTTTCCTTCCGGGCATGATGTGTATTCGGGAGAGTTCTTGGATATTGGTGTACTTCAGGTTCTTGAGCTTCATACACATTCATCAGGGACGAAAGATGTGAACATTGGGGAGTTGTTCTTCATTACCCTCATGATGTGTATTTGGGAGAGTTCTTGAGCATTATTCTAAGAGACTGACTGCATCTTTTCAACTACACGGGGGAAGTGTTCTCTTGACACCTTTTTGGAATGGATTGCGTCAGACTTCAGTGGTTATGAAATTTGAGAAGACTATTTAAGTGTGGGATGAAACGTTGCTGTTCTTCTATTGGATGATATAACCCCGAATGGAGATCCTCGATTATCATTCTTAAGTGGAGCAGCGGGATTTATGATAATGGTGTGCTTCCTTGTGCACCTGGCTAAAGCAAGCTTGAAATAGAGCTTCGAATCTGCTCAGCTAAAGGATTTTCGGTTTGGGGGAAGCTGCCAAAGTCTCACTTTCAGATGGTTCAATTTCTTTCTTCTATGCAAGAGCCCTGGAAGCTTTGGTGGTGAATGTTTAAGAGTTGATGACTTCTATCTTCTACGATGTGCTGCTCGATATCCTTATCTCGGTACTCGTATCATCATCTTCTTTTACTATATCATCTTCTCTATCTTTGTATATATTTATTCAAAAAGCAAAAAAAAATATATATATATATATATATATATATATATATATATATATATATATATATATATATATATAACCAGCAAAACAAAATACAAAAATATAAAACCAACAAAAAGAAAATAGAAAAATATAAAACCTTCAAAAACCATAAAAATCAGAAAATTTCAAAAATTCCAAAAATATGTTTTTCTCTAGACATGTCTTCTGGTATCGATAACATCTACGGTCTTAGAAATGTCATTCAATAATGGCACGGGACTATAGATGAATTTCGAGCAGGAGGTGTAAATATTCTTTTCTAAACATGTCTCCAAAAATGGATTACAGTTATTTCAGACTGTAACCCGGGATTCAAAAAATGGTTTGCAGTTACTTCAGACTGTGACCCGTGCTTAAACTATGGCTTGCTATTATTTCAGATAGCAACCCGTTCTTCAAGAAAGGAAAGTGTTGCGCTAAACCAATTTTCAAATATTTCGTGCACTTATCCTAAAAGCAATATGAGGAAAGTATGTCGAAGGACTGCTGTTCCTACACAAATGTTTTTCCGTCTATAAATTCTTCAGAAAAATATTTGTTGTTTTCTAAAATGGTGGTAAATGAGTTGCTTTTAAAACAATCAGATTCAGAGTTTTTGTAAAATTGGAAACTCAATTAATGACTTCAGCGTTTTTAATCTTTTCAGAAAATAAGTCATTGATTGAGGGGGAGAATGCTGTCAAATTTATATCATCTAACAGACTTTCTTAATTATCCTACGTGCTTATCTGGAAAAATATAATTGCCTATGTTGAAGGACTAGGTTTCTAGGATATGATTGTTAGGTTTAGATGATTAGAGTTTGAGAAACACATTATTCCCATACCTTACATGATCTGATTGATATGTTGGATTGACTTTTATTAGTCGATTGCTGTTTGGGTGTTTTCGACCACCATATATTTGTATGTGTGTTCACTTACATATGCAGGTATATTGGTATATAAGAATGTTTCCGATCCGGATCCCACAAATGAACATGATTGGATGCCGCAAGGAAAGGGTAACGATATCTTGGGTTGACAAATGAAGAAACGGAGCTTAATTGGACTTCAATGGAGAGTTGGCATAAATGCAACGTAAGAGGTATCACTGCATCAGCAGATGGTTTTCTTCTAAGTGATTGAAGAAACGGAGCTTAATTTGACCTCAGTTGGCATTCAAAATGCAACGTAAGAAGAAGTCTCACTGCATCTGCAGACGGTTTTCTTCCAAGCCCTACAGCAACAACAGAAGCTTCTCAACCACTTAATATATCTTTGTGCAGGATACCATTTTTAAACACTTTTGAATAATTTGATTAAATTGTTTTGAAAATGGAAAATATTGTTTTGAAAATAAATTGGACTTAATTTTGAAAATCACCGGACTTCATTTTTTCAAAACATAAGTCACTCAATCATCGACTACTGTCATGGATTGAGGGGGAGAGTGATTTAAAATAAATTATTTTCAAACAATATTGCTTCATAAAAGTCCGGATTGTACAATAATAAGTGGTGATCTAAAGATTTAATGTTATGTCATGGTATGATTTTCTTTAAAACTCAAAGATCTTACAAAATGAAATTTTTTCTGTTCTTGTTTGATTGTGAAATTGTTTTATTTTACTAAAAGATCTCTTAAAACTTTCATACCTGACACTAACAATCTTTAATGTCTTAAAATGGTCCTTATCTGTCATTTTTCAAAATCAAATCTTGTCACGTCTTTCCCTAAAATTTTCTAAATGATTTAAATCTTTTGGGATCACAAATCTCAAATGGTTTGAAATTTCTGATCGGGGTAGAGATCGTGATTTAAATCTCAAATCTGTTTTAAATGGAATTGGTTTTAGTCCTTCAAAGGCACTCCTGCCTCCATGTGCCAAATGATTTCTAATACACAATGCACATGTTGAGGAGGAGGATTTATCCAAAAACCAGATGAGTATTTAAACAAGGCCACATTTTCTCCCATGTTTTCTAAACCTAATTAAATCACTTGGGATCCAAAATCTCAAAGGGTTTGATATTTTTGATCGGGGGAGAATTTGTGATTTAATAATGAAATTTGATAAAAGGTTATCGTTTTGATTTAATTGTGCAGGCTGCTCTCTCATATGTGCTAAACGTTTTCGAATCTCGAAGCACATATTGAGGGGGAGCAAAACCATCGAGGTACAGAAGTTTTTTTAAAAGAGATTATAAAGTACCTTGATTGTGTTTTCAAATGGTTTTCCTAATGGATTTTGTGATTGTGGATGTGCTTCAAAAGAACTCTTGCCTCTATGTGATAAAATGTTTTAAAATATCCTATGCACATAATGAGGGGGAGAATTTTACCATGAAAATCAAATGGCTTTTTCGTATGAAAATTGTGATCAAAGAAAATATTTCAAAGTCCTCTTGCCTCCTTGTGCTGAACAATTTCTAAATCATACGCACATGTTGAGGGGGAGGTTTTCTAAATGATCAAAACTATTAAGGTACAAAATGCTTTGATCTCGTATCACAAGTACCTTGATTGTTTTTCCAAATGATTTTTTCAATTGGTTTCATGAAGGAAAGAACAATACCAAAAGACCGACCAATTTACTTTATGCATGGAGTTATAAGGATGGTTAGGTTAGGTATTCGTTCCCACGATCCGCCAAAACCGGAGGGATCTTCCCAGGGACAATCCACTAGATAGTGTAGAGTCCTTAGGAATATTGAAAAAAGGAGAAAAATGAGGAATGGGAAGAGTGCGGACTGAGACAGAGCTAGTACTGGAATAAACCCAACAAGGTTCTAGTTATGAAGTCTCGGTAAGCACTGAAGGGGTTGAAGAATGAAAAAGAAATGAATGTGAAAAAGGGTGAAAAGAAATAGCCCTCCATCAATTCAACCTTAGGGCAGAAACCGGGTTCAATACATATGCTACTGGTTGTTACTAAGGTAACACTGGTATTGAAGACAAGACGTCATGGACCCAGTGACGCACTGCACTTCAACTTTCCAAACCACTCAAGTTCCTCTTAAAAGGGCTTGTTTCATTCTCACGGGGAACCGACATTATCTATCGACTTTCTCTTAGAGATTGTTGATATTGAAGAAGGAGACCCTTTCCCTAGTCTCCGACACAGGAACCAAATGTGCACTATTGAGTCTAGAGCCAAGAGATCATCCACAATATCTCATTAGGACACTATTCTTGAAGACTTGTTGTTTCACACAATGTGGAAAGTAAGAATATATTAAGAGTCCTACGCATTATCCTTGTGGTATTGCCAGAACATCCGAGTGATATGAAAATATTCACGATGAAGATGGAAATCCTTCTAGAGCTAACATCAAACAAGCTCTTGGTGGGTGACATGTGAGATCTTCTCGTAAGATCAAACTTGTGACAACTGGATAGAAACAATGGGGCGATTCAGTCTTGAATCAACCTTGGTCCAGGAATGGAATTGACGAATACTTTTGGAAAAACCGTTCGATGTGCAAACCTTCTTTTCTCTAGCATGTCGAATGTGTATTCATTTTCAAATTCAAAAAGTATCTCTGATTGAAAAAATGCTTTTGGAAAAACCGATCGATGTGCGAATCTCTTCTTTTCACTAGCACGTCGATTGTGTACTATTTTCAAATACAAAAAGTGTTTTGATTGAAAATTGATCTTTCTCATAAAACCTTCGTCGTATTGCAAAACTCTTTATTCTAAGCAATACGCGATTGTTTTCAAATCATTTTTCATCAATCAGTGAATCTCAATTCGCTGGTTCACTCACTCCGTGTTGTCTTCTTTGAGACGTTCCGGTTTGAGAACAGCTAGAACAGCTGCGAAACCCTGTCAAGGAGATTCTTAGGAATCCTACCTGATCACAGGCAGTACTTGTACTGATCAACGGGGAACCGTGGGCCGTGTACCTCAATTCGACGAAAGTGATCAAAGACACTTTCGTGCGCTTTATTGCTAACTGTTGTTTGCAGGTACATTTGGACGGTTGCAGCTGATCAGAATTGAGGAGTCATTCCAAAGCCGCATGCTCACAGCATCCACACTTAACTTGAAGAAATCATGACTGGTGCATATTTACATAACCTGGCTCTGATATTTCATAATATGCTTCTGCTTCGCTGCTGCAAATATCATGAACCAGTTAGGCTTTCGCTACTCTGATGGAAAGATGTCATGATTCGAAAGTGTGAGCATGTCGGTCCGAAAGTCACAACGTCACATGAAGGCAACACAACTATGGATGATCCAGAGAGATTTACTGTGGCTGATGATCTCAAAGAAAGCTCAAAGATCATCAAGATGTGGATCAGTTCAAAGACCTCCACTCAAAGTACAAAACTATGCAGACTTTGAAGAATCGCTACAAAAGCACAAAGATTGCGGAAATGAAGAATTCAAGTCTACGAGCTCAAGAACAAAGTCAAGAATAGAATGCTAGGATTCGAAATGTAAAACATGGGGTGACCTCCCTTAGGGGGAGATTGTTAGGAATTAGAAAATTCCATAATGAAGAGTCGGTCACCCCAAATGTTATCTAGCTTAAGTTAGCTCGTAGACTTGTCGTTATTTACGTTATTAAGTTGTTTATTAGTTAGTTTGTAGCGTAGTTTAGTTTAGAGCAACACCGTGGAGGAAGGACGGGTCTTTACCCACTGTATCCCTGATCCACAGGCCGATAGGAGGTCGTTATGTTTGTAAGTATAAATACCCCTTCCATGGATGGAAGGGGTGGTGCTTTCAATCTAATATTTCCATACTTTTGTAAACTTCTAGCAAGAACACCCTTTCTCTCTCTACTAACTCTCTAACTATGGCAATCATGTATTTCCATCATCCAAGACCACCCGAATCATCAACACAATAATATTTGGATCCTAACATTTAGTAAGATTATCTTCGAAGCTGGTACAGAGGATTTATCACTTGATGAAGATTTGACGGGTCCACTAGAAAAACTTGTCAAACATGGTATGTCTAATATAGAAGAAGGCTTATTAATGGGAAATGCTATCTTGGAGCAGGTGGAAGGGTATTCTAGGAATACAGTTCATGCTCGTGAGATTAACAAAGTTATAATGGGTGGTGAGAAGAATGGGAGTGGAGGGGATTATTTGTTTGATAGAGAACATGGCAAGTTAATTCTCAATTATGAGAAGCTTTCAAATGGGACTTCCAAAAATGTGAGATACCATGTTATGGCAGCAACCTGAGCCCTTAGCAAGGGTGACTTCCAAAAATCCTTTACGGTCATCAACTTACTAGACGTCTGGAAGCTTCTTAAAAATCGTGAATCGATCCTAGAAATGCTTAAAAACAAAATCAAATAAGAAGCTTTAAGGACTTACCTTCTCACCTATTCTTCATCATACTGAAATGTATCAAGCTATACCAAAATTACTTGTTTCGACCCGTTATCCAACCCGTTTGGCCAACTGAATTTTTTACTTTCCAAATTATACTCCAACAGAAGTCGCTTCACCATACGTGCTCAGGATCTACTAAACTAATGGCAAGTAAACACATAACATTGGTCTATTGATTAAGAGCTAGAACCAGGTTGATCTTTACATGTGCCAAGGGAAATGAATTTGACTGTTTTAGACATGACAACAAACACAGGTAAAAATTACTTTCTTGGTGCACGCAGTATGATACTCTTAGATTGCAACAATAGTTTCATACTTTTCCTTATGTGATAAAAAGAGTAGTATTTAGTACTATCATGCACATTTAGTTTTAGTGAAACTAAATGTAAACTTTTTTTGTAATCAATTATCGGTCTGGCCTCGCTGTCACATGTATTATATGTGTGGCCCGTATGGAAGCTGCATGACTTTAGGAGACGAGCTGAGATTGCAAATGCATTAAAACGCGTGGCACCAACAGGTCGGCCTTGCAAATCTGTCATAACACCAGGTAGTACCTGCTATCCACAAGTAACCCACTTTATGTAGAATTTTAGGTTGTTTGGTTGCCGATGTTTAAAATGGTTGTTTCATTTCAAAACTTTTATGTTACGAGCCGGTGAGCTTATGATCTTTAGTTGTGTTGTAGGAAAAGGATGAAAATATGGCAGGACGGTTAACTATTAATTAGATGTGGGAATGCTTCAGGAAGCTAATATTAGTTTCATCAGAATGCAGGTACTTTTCATTTAATTTTAGTTTTTTTATTTTATTTTTTTTTATTTTAAACACAAATGTTTTCTTTTTCGTTTGTCTCCTTTTAGTAATTGTATTAGTTTTTCTTGTACATCACTATATGAGTTATTAAAAGATCGTTATGTGCTCCGTTTGGATAATTTTGTAATCCGTAATCTAAGCATAGTCATGTAGGCTTTCAATGTATATGTAAATCTCGCATCTTTGTGCATCCACTTAACACTTGCACATGAAAAGAAATGTTCTCTGTGAATCGTGTTTTAAGTGAGTTTTCCTTCAAAATGACCAAATGTGATGCACAACTATTTTTGTAAGGATGAATGTCTTCTAAATATGTTGTGTTTGATAAACAGGTAGTTATGTCAATGGATATATCAATTTCTCAGTTTAGGTTTCTAGAACGCTTGCTGTTAGTGTAAGGACATCGGTTTGACCAAAGAATATCTTATTTGGTAAGGGTCTTATCATATGTTTATTCACATATTAGCTCGCTAGATTAATTTGAAAAACAACCTTATTTTACATTAGCAGATAGCTACTTTTTCTGTAAGAATTGGGTCGGAACCTAGGTGTTCTTAATCAAAGGTTGTGCATCATTTTCAGGTAAAATATTAATTGCCTATTTACCTCATCTTCTCTCACTTCACACTCTCCAAACAAACCAACACTAATGAAGAAGAAAATGAAGATGACCTCGGCTTCTTAGAAGAACCAGAAACATCACCAGACCCATTACATTATGACCCATATCAGGATTTTCCAGATTTTGACCCATTTGCAGGAGACGAGGATGATGACGAAAGCTTCGATAACTACAAAGAGTTTGAAGTACCTGACAACAAGATGATAATGTGCTAACTCATTTTGATGATCAAGAATGATTTTCTTTCTACATGCCCATTCTAGTATGTGTTCTCGATCTCCATGGTAGATCCACTGATCTAATGACCCATTACTCATGAATTCATACATAAGAAGCCGTTGTGATTTCCAAGCACAAAATCCTCTGAGTCAAACTAAATTCACAACTACATTGCTGAATGTTTGAGCAAATGGCATTTTCTCCACAAGCCACAGGATATGTATCACATCCTCCAGACGAATTGCTAAGTAGATCAGCCGCTCCTGTCCACCCTTGTTGCCATTCGAAGACTTTCAAATGTCCATCTAACATTAGTTTCATGTAAGTTGGCTTGCAAAATAAAAGAAAGACAAGCTACCATTTGCAAATGTAATAGTATTAGATTGTTTATTAAATTGAACTCCGTTGAATACTCCGCACTACCATTTCCATATGTAACATTTACTTTTTTGTGTAATATTATGTAAATTGAATGAATGCGCGGGCGCCGATTTGTAGTAAATGTATGGATGTGGGTATGCAGCAAAAAAAGCATACAACCCCTCACGTTTGGGTACTGAAGAATAAAAACTTTTTCGAGCTGTCCAATTGGTTGACGAAACACTTGCAAGGCTTCTGTCCTTGTGACAGAGTTTTCCCAGGTAACAAAAAGTTGGTGGGGTGATCAAACGATTGAAAAACCACCAAGTAGTGGACATCACACAACACAAGGTTTCCGGTATTGGTTAGGTTCATTCCAGCAACAGATTTTTCAGTTGTGTTGGTAGTCCAAACTGTGCTACCATCAAAATCCTGTAGGAACAACTCTCCCGCTGAAGTTACATTTAGTTTTGCACCAACTCCGACCGGATGATCTCTGTTTGCTAACCAGACGAATTGTGGGGGTACATCTTGAGAGACATCAAAAATGAAAATACCAAAATGGTAAGAAATACATGTTTCATTCAGATAAAACCACATGAGAAATTGGTTCGGGTTTGTCCAGTGGAATTTGTGAGGAGGATGGATATAACCATTGAACCATCTATAAAAAGGTCAGCGGATTCATTGTTGGTCCATGTTGTAGAAAGACCTGCAGTCGTCGGATATTCTAAGCATTTGGAAAAGGATGAATAGCAAATAAATATGAGAAAAATGGCAACGAAAAAACTAGAGATCAATGACAATCTCATAGCTGCTGGTGAAACTAAAGAGCCTATGAATAGATGATCGAATTGATTTAACTGGTAACTATGTTCATTGCAACTTGCAAGTCAATTCAATGCAAATACACGTACATTAGTACATGAGTATATACTTTTTTTCATTTGTGAATAAACTTTCTTCACTATTAAATACACGCACATTTATACATGAGCATATACTTTTTTTTGCTAATGCTATCCGTGAAGACCGTAAAGAAGCATAAAACTCCAAGGACACAGCTATAATTACACCTTTAAGAAGCTTCATATTTGAATCATCAGAAGGCCTGTGAGCAATTCGATTGATTGTGACCAACTGGAAAATGAGAAAAACCAAGTCGTTGGAGTAAGTAGTGAGTCCAAATACTTTCTTTATACGCACCAGGCTTTAGATTCTTGAACCCACATTAATTTTCCATAATTTTACTAATGCTACACAAACATAAAATATAAATGAACATAAAACCACCAACGGATGTAGGGCTTAGAACATGTAGCCACTATGAAATGTGTTCTTTAGATTGCTCCTTAGTTTGACTGCCATATTTGATTTGAGGGACGTCTATAGGACTACTACATGCTTCAAACCAAAACAGAAGCCCAAATGTTGTCTAATAAACTTTGAACCATTATGTGCAGCAACTTTATCAATGAAAATGTCAGATACTCCCAGCAAGGATGTTCCCATCAAGTGCAAGTAAATTCCATGAATGATGTGAATAATTTAGGAGTAACTCTTGAAAATTTTCCCACTGCAAATAGACAAATGAAGTGTCGATTAAAGAAGCTTCAATGCAACCCGAATGTCATAAAGGAACAACTCATAATATAACTAATCACATTCACATATAATATTACTTCAGTGCTCCCCCAAATTGATGATAATATCATTGTATATCCATCTGAAAGCCATGGTTTACTAAGCAAATACAAACAGTAGATCCCAGGAAAGCAATCATCATCAGGACACATTACAGCAAGACATGAGATATTTATTTATTGCAATAATACAGTTTTTGTAATTTTGACCGTATCCTACAAACAAATTGTATATGAAGTTGGACCAAAAGTGTTTAAGCTCAACCCAACCCACCCTTTCCGGCCAGTACAAAATTTATTTGTTTTAAATCGACATAGTAATTAACCCGCCCGACCCATTTCCCATCTCCAATTGAAATGTATTGAGCACTATGGAAATTGTACAAATGCAACTGGTAAATGAAACAACACTAACCAGAAGAGCAGCTTTGCTGGGTAATCTCGTGAAGTCCCAATGGTGTCACAGAAGTCATCATTATCATTTGGGTGGTTTTCTTGGCTTCCCACATCTGAATCTTCCGTTAAGTTAGAGATGGTCTCTTCCTTGAAGAACCTTCGAGCTGTGCATTGTACAAGTTCTCGTATAAACTCCTCTACCTCTGGAGATGACGGTCTGGATAATTCATTCACCTGTTCAAAAATATAAATAAACCGGTTTTCAGGAATAAGCTTCAGGAGGAACGGCTACTATCACAACGATGAAATTAAGGTAATTACCATGTCAGGATCCAATGACCGCAAGTACTTCAAAAGATCATTGTCACTTTCTCTTGTATTTTCAATTTGCATATTTTCCTGTTTCCTAGCATGCAGTTCCTGGAAAGCAAGCGTAACAAAAAAATTAGCATAATAGATGGTTCAAGCGCTGATGCTCTATGATAAACAAACTGATGATCTTAATAGATGGAATGCTAATAATAGTAAGGTGCGCAGTTACTTTAATCCCAGCAATCACAGCTTCAACGTCCCCCAAAATTTCTTTGTGCACCTGAAGAGGATTTGGGCCATACTATCTAACTTTTAAGGAATAGTTAATACAATCAATGTTTATTTTGATCACAAAATTCTAGAATATGACATCAAATCAACTCAATTGTGAAACAGAGAGCTTGTTTCAGCCAACAACACCAAAACAGGTTCTTTTGCACCATATATGCACCCCATACAGAGGTGAAAAATACATCAGCTATGTGAACATAAGTCTTATGGGCTTCTAGAAGGCATTACATGGAAAGAAACCTGGTCACAGAACTAATCAAGCAATTGTTCAATATGTGTATGCCTGCCAGATAAAAGTGAAGTAAAAAGACAAGAAAAGGAATATTATTTGATGCTGTTAATTAGTATATTCTAAATGTGAGGCTCAATTGCAGTTTCAAAGCTTTTTTTAATGATTACAATTGTCCCACATATATCATCCTAGAGATATTACCTCGGTGAAAGTCTCAATGCATGGCCATACCTCAAAACGAGAGATCCATTTACGGAGAATACCCTTTTCGGTTCGGAATGGAACTTTGAGAATATGAGAGTTCTCTGATCCAAAGACTTTCTCAAGACGCTAACCACACGTGGTTCCAATAGCGTCAGGAAACAACCTTGTGACAATGAGAATGCGAGGAACAATATGAACTGAGGTTATAGTGCTTGTAGCTGTAAATGTGCTTATTGAAGTCGTTCACCTATACCTTTATCGAGCAAAAACTAAATCTATAAATAAGAAAGCATAACAAAATAGTACTGCGCCTTCCTAGTAATGTATAACAGAATCGCAGATTACTTTTATTAGAGACATTACACATAATTTACATTGGCAAGCTAATGAGGAAGTGAGGACATGGAATCGCAAATCACAGAACTTTTGCACTTTGCAGCAAGCAGGACTATTCCACAACTTAGTAGCCTTATTGAACGATGACAATAACATCAACAATCACGAACCTACCCACTTCTTATATATAATGTTATAAAGATAAAAAGGAGCGAAAGCTATAGAATGGTTTTGCATAATAACAGAAAAGCATTAGAATCTGATCATCTGTTTCCTGAACTATGAACCTTAAACGTCTAGTAACTATAAACAAGTTCCAGAAGTTTGGTACACTAGATAAGCAGGCAGCAAAAGAATTTGGAATTGGATTGCATCTAAGTAACAAAGATAGCTCAATCAGCATACGATGGGAAGCAATTTGCATCTAGGTGTTCACACATCATTTAGTCTACTACTTTGTATCAAAATGATGGTTGCTCGAGAATAGTCGAGATTTAAAAGGTACTTAAGTTTTTGATGTATCATAACATCCAACTCCAAAAATAAGCAACAGCCACTAACTACTACTAATAAGAACAATAATGTAAGCTGCTAATGGTTTGAAAAGTTTCTTAGTTTGATGAGTATTTAGTTTGAATTATACATCTCAGCCGACCTATAGTCACATGTGAAGAAAAACTATATGTTTCATCAAACTCCTAATGCGCAATAAAAAATAGCACATGTGAAAAAAAAAAAAAACAAAAAAAAACAAAAACAAAAAAAAAAAAAAAACAAAACAAAAAAAAACTACACATTACATCAAACACCTAATTTGTATAAAAAAAAATAGCACATGTGAAGAAAAAATACACATTTTAGCCAACGTATAGTCACATGTGAAGAGAAACTATAAATTTCATCAAACACCTAATGTGTATTAAAACAATTGCACATGTGAAGAAAAACTATAAATTTCATAAAAAACCTAATGTGTATTAAAACAATTGCACATGTGACGAAAAACTATAAATTTCATCAAACACTAGAGTACACTATTCTCATAATCTATCTTTTACGCAAACTAACTCATTCCTAGATGATTTTCTTCACAAGTGAAGATAATGTTTCTAAACTTAAATAATCGCCTCTAAATCAACACTAGAGTACACAATTCTCATAATCTATCTTTTACGCAAACTAACTCATTCCTAGATGATTTTCTTCACAAGTGAAGATATTATTTCTAAACTTAAATAATCGCCTCTAAATCAACACTAGAGTACACTATTCTCATAATCTATCTTTTACGCAAACTAACTCATTCCTAGATGATTTTCTTCACAAGTGAATATATTGTTTCTAAACTTAAATAATCGCCTCTAAATCAACACTAGAGTACACTATTCACATAATCTATCTTTTACGCAAACTAACTCATTCATAGATGATTTTCTTCACAAGTGAAGATATTGTTTCTAAACTTAAATAATCGCCTCTAAATCAACACTAGAGTACACAATTCTCATAATCTATCTTTTACGCAAACTAACTCATTCCTAGATGATTTTCTTCACAAGTGAAGATATTGTTTCTAAACTTAAATAATCGTCTCTAAATCAACGCTAGAGTACACTATTCTCATAATCTATCTTTTACGCAAACTAACTCATTCCTAGATGATTTTCTTCACAAGTGAAGATATTGTTTATAAACTTAAATAATCTCCTCTAAATCAACACTAGAGTACACTAATCTCTAAGTAATCTCCTCTAAAGGAAACATATCTAACCGTTGAACTACATAAAACCATAACATAAAAATCTTCACATGCGAAAAGTTACAGTACATATAAATCAACGCCATACATTAAGTTCAAAACTATATGGACATTAAATTTCAATTAAAAAAAAGGAAAAATATGAACCAGATTTGACTAAAAAAGAAAGATTTTGTGAAATGAAATGAAATGATACTAGTGGCCGAAAACTTGTTCTACACATATATCCATGAAATTTTAGCCAAAATTACACATAACTAAGTAAGGCATTTCGTCAAACAGTCAGTCTACATATATATCCATGAAAATTTCAACAAAAAATACACATAACTAAGTAAGCCATTTCGTCGAACACTTGGTCTACACATATATCCATGAAAAGTTTAGCCAAAAATACACATTACTAAGTAAGGCATTTCGTCGAACACTTGGTCTACACATGCAATCCACAACATAGTTATGCATTTTGCCAAACACTTAGTCTACGCATACAATGAATCAATCAATTACACAAAGCATCATATAACATCTTGACATGTGACGCAATAGATAAGAGGTTTAAACACATATTTTATAACTACAACCAGTAAAAACATTCATTATTTGAAAATATTACCAATATTAGCATTCAAATCCACATAACATTGTTTCAAATGATTAACATACGAATTATGTAAAGAGAATTGTTGAAAAGTTGAAATTTATACCCAATTGAATCGGAAAACAATCAATTAATAAGTCAACGCGGCAGTCAACGATGCAGTCAACGCCGGAGATTATTGGCGACATAGAGATGACGGAGATAACGGTTAATAACCGGCGAGATGAAGCAGAGGTGTGATTAAAAACCAGGGAGATGAAGAAGAGGTTTGGTAGGTGCGTGTGTTTCAGAGTGTCTAGTTTATCCAGAGAGAAAAGGGATATTTTTTTGGTGGGTGGGAAGCAAATGAGAATAATAAACTTAGACCCCTCTAATTTTTGACCAAAAATTACAAAAATGCCATTCCGCCCAAAATCAGATTTACTTGATCCTACGGTCCAGATCTCTTCTCGCGTTCTCACAAAAAATAGACTTCTCATTTGAACGCTTGTCTATATATATATATATATATATATATATATATATATATATATATATATATATATATATATATATATATATATATATATATATATATATATATGGAAAACTAGAAAGGGGGGGGGGGTTGAATAGTTTTACCAATTTAAAACTTCTTTTTAAAATATTTAGATCGACTTATGTCAATCTACTTAGATATGTATGTTGGACGTTGATAGATAGATATATAAAAGTGTAATGAAAGATAAAGAGTAAGAAGCACATAACCACGAGACGAGTATTTATAGTGGTTCGGCTACAAGGACACCTTCCTTGCCCTACTCCACTCCCCGAGTCACCTACTCGAGAGTTCGTAATCACTACACGACACCAACTCCTTATGGCGGAGAAGCCTTCACAACGTCGCCTACTCTTTTTCCGGTACTAGGCTAACCACCGGGTTCTTTCACACCAAGGTGAACCACACCTACCACAACGTCGCCTACCCTTTATCCGGCACTAGGCTACGTACCGAGTTCCATTACAATGGAGGAACTACTACCCAACACTACAAAACACCTAATCCCAAAGGAGACCTACTCCTTATTACAACACCATCAAGGATATCAACATCCTTGAAACTAAACAATCACTATATGTATAACGATGCACCTCATCGATTATACGACCTAGGCATTCTTCACTAATTCCACTTGATTTGATTCCTAGGCATCCTTCACTAATTCCTTTCTCTTGACACCTTTAGCATTCTTCACTAATGCTCCTGACACGGACGTTAAGCATCTTTCACTAATGCTTTCGTCTTGACTCTTTTGGCATCCTTCACTAATGTCTTCGATACAACACTTCTATGGAGAAAGAAAGAACTATCAACAAGAAAACCTCAGTAGTATTGATGATGACGAAGCATGGAAACTCATGGACTTGAGCTTGCTCGACTTCAAGAAGTGGTGATCTTGCCTTTAAGAGGAACCTAGAGAATCACACAAAAACAAAAGACAAACTACATAGAAAGATCCCTTAGGATCAGTGGTTAGAGAGTTACAATACTTGGGGAAAGTATATGTAAGAGTGGCAAGCCAAAAGGAAGAAATGGCTCACTATTTATAGAGGAGAAATTCTTATTGTTCCCCGGATCCCACGGATCCCTCCCTCAAGGGATCCGTCTAGTGTAAAACTAGGGATCCGTGGGACGCTCCTCTTTGCCCATGGGTATTTTGGTTATGGGTCATGGGTCATGGGTTATGGGTTGATCCATGGGTCTTTTATTAGATACAATGTATCTCATGAGTGCAATGCACCTAGTCAATACCATGGGTTATGGATATATTCCATGGGTTGTAGTTTTTAAACCCATTTACATAATATACTAGTTATGTATATATTTTGCCCAATATGTAAACACTAGTTGTTGTACATATATATTACTAAATCATAAAATCACTTATACTTGTTTTAGCGTTTTATGTGAAAACGTAAGTGTGTTAGAAAACTATTGGCTCAAACTATTTACGTATTTTATTTGTTTCGTTAAAATGATTTTACGTTTGTTATCGACAAAACATTAGAAGATCGTAAAATATAAATAAACATTTTTACGGCATATTTGTATTAACAATCTCCCCCTTTTTGTTGATGACAAAACATAAAATTATTTTAAGGAAAAACTAAAATTCGTAAAAGTTCGAATTGGAGTTTTTACTCTCTTCTCCCCCTTTTTGTCGAAACAAAAAGAGCGTCAAAAAGAAACTGACACATTGTTTTTAAGAAAAACATGTAAAAGAGAAAGAAAATGTAAAGAGAGTAAGTGACGGGAATGGTTCTCGTCTTAACTCCCCCTTGACGAGTCCATCCCTTTGTGAAGGCGTCAAGTAAATATAAACTAATAAGCTAACGAATTGCAAATTGTTTGCAAATGGTTTCGTTCGTGTGACGAAAATGCTCCCCCTTGAAGATTGCAACTTTGCAATGGGGTGTCATGAAGTGTAATCCAAATAAGGATTAAGTTGCAAATGGTTTTGCAATGTATGGTTTGACACAAAGCTCCCCCTAGCTTAGGGTGTCAAGTTCTTCATGTGTATTTTGAAAACCTACAAAATAAAGGTTAGAAAACAAGAGTATAGTGCATAATTTCCTGCAAATAAGACTCAAGTTAGTAGAATTTTGTTCTTCTGTACCACGGATCCCACAGTTCCCTCTTTTGTGGGATCCGTCTAGGCAATTTCCAGGGAACGTCTGTCTGGTGACAGATTATTCAGCAAAGGTGATATACCAAACAATGCTAAATATGAAAGTGAGATATTTGTACAAACAACGAACATATACTCAAGAAATATGGCAAATAAGTTATCATTCAATAAAAAAAAAGATAATCAACAAATCTCTAAAACTAAGAGAATGATTTAGCCATACATTTTCTACTAATATTAATAAGTTACTAAAGCTTGGAATGTAACAAAGTGCTCGAGTCTAAGGATGAGTAGACTTATTGATTTGGTCCATTCTTTCAAGAAGATGATTAAACATGAAATGCAACTCATTTCGTACTTCTTGAACAAGTCCTTGGGTGATTAGACAATTAGAGCAATTATTGTCTTGATTTGGAACCGGAGGAAAATGGATGTTTTGAGGAGGCTCTATGAATGATGGTGAGGTTTCATTAAGAGAATTAGGGTGAGGTTCTACTAAGAATGAGGGTGGTGGTAATGGATATTCCTCCATGTGATCAAGTCCTTGGTGGTTCCTTGTTTCCAATGATGGACTAGTTGGTGTTGTAGGTGGTTCCCTATTTAACGAGAAAGTTGGTGAGTTGGATGTTCTTGGTGGTGAATGCTCTAATGAATAGAGATTTGGGTGAGGAAGAGGCTCGTTGGATGAGTGTAATCGATGTTCTAGGAATGAGGGCTTAGACGGTTTGCGAGAGCTAGCCATGTTTGGTTTTGAACTAGATGACCCTTTTTCTAGCCCAAAAGGTTTGATGCTAATTCTTGCCGTTCTCTTAGCAATTGTTGAAAGGGTTTGTTGAGGTGGAATTCTAGCATTGTTATCTCTTACGGGAGATGATTCGGTGGATGAAATCTCATGAATCATGTGACCATTTCTTTTGGATGAGCCTTTAGTTGAAGAGTTGTTGCTAAGTGCTTTGGTCATGGTGATGGTAAAGATGCAATATAAGCTTCTAACTACTGATTTTTGAGAGCTAGGTGAGAGTGATTATTTAACCTTAAGAGTGTTTGGTTTACAAAGGATAATTTTGAATTAGGGAATTAAATTCTTGGCCACTAAGGGATTAAGCAGGCACTTAGGATATTGATCAGCTCTAGGAAGATATTAAATGGTAACTAAAAGTGGTTAGAAAACCAAAAGGTGACTAAACTTTGAAGAGGGAAGCTGATTAAAGCTTTCTGCAGACACAGATCCCATGGATCCCTCTCACCAGGGATACGTCTGGTTATAAACCAGGGATCCGTCTGTCAGACAGATTCTTGATGAAATGATTATGCTTTTTGCAATGTCTAGTACCTATGTATCTTGAGGTTTTGACTTTATTTTGATGTCATGAGAGGTGGATGTCTTAAATGCTCAATCATAAGAGGTGAGGGTGCTTAATGATGGTTTTGGGTAGAAAAGTGGACTTTAGATAGTCTAACTAAGTGTTTGAGAAGAGTATTATTTGATTTGAGATGGAAGAGTGATGGTAATTAGTACTAGAAGTTAGATGATGCCTAAAAAAAATTAATAAAATCTTTAAAAATAAGAAAAAATGAAAAACTAGTTTCAAGCTTATTTTTGAGTTAATGACGACTAAAATCAATTTGCTAAAATTGATGGATAAATCAAACTAAGTGTTATGAGACGTGAGAATAAAGTGTGAGCGTTGGAGCGGAAATATGGTGAGTTTTGATGAGTTGGTAAATCAAAAAGCATTTTGAAATAGATCTTAAGTAAGTTATGGGTGAGTGTGATGCTTTCAAATGTTTGAGGAATACTTAGTTGGTTCTAAATTCATATGTTTGACTAGTGTGAGGTGATCTAGTGAGATGTCTTTGATGTAGTAAGGTCTGTTTTGCTCATCTGTGGTCACGGATCCCACGGTTCCCTTTTGGGAGGGATCCGGCTAGTTATATTGTTGGGATCCGCCTACTGCAGATCAGAAGGCTTACAGCAAATGTGCAATTTTGCACTCTTAGCACAATGCTTCTCCTATTTGTTTCTACAAATACTAAATGCAAGAACACATAAAGTATAATGCATAGCAAATGTGGGGGAACTAAAGGTACCTAAAGATGAGTGACGAAGACTACTTGAAGAAGTCGTAAAATCTCATCCTACACGTTCCTAAGTTAAGATTGTTCAATGCCAAGTTATGGCAATAGCTACATACTACATCCTACACTACATGAGTATTTGTTTAGATGTTACAACCTATTGTTTCAAATTGTTTTTCACAAATTAAGGTCCTATGACCTTACCTTACTTCTCCACCACTTCCCATCTTCACCCCTCCTCCACTCTTTATCACACCATCTCTACTTCTTTTTCTTCAAGAAGTTGGCGAAGCACTTGAAGATTCCCTTGGTTTGTTGCCATTCGGGTGATGCGCTAGGAACGTCTAGCAATTGGTTGATGTAATCCAAGGGGTCGAGATTGGTATTTCCGAGTGGGTTGCTACTACCTTCACCTTCTCTTTGCCTCTCCCTTTCATCCGAGGAATCCGTGGGTGGGTGAGGCCTTTTGCCTTCCACCATAAACCTTGTCGTTCTACCCTCGGTCAATGACACCATAACTTTGTTGCAAAAGCTATGATCATAGGATTGCAGAGAAAGATCTAATGCAAAGATGAATTTTCAAGACGGGTTAGGAGCATTAGGTACGGAAGCACCATTTTGTCCATACTTTTTACACTTGCCATTCTCTTAATCATGTAGTAAGCAAGGTTGAAGCGAGTCTCGGTCACTAGGCAATAGATCATGAAACTTAGGCATGCATTGGGGTGATCCTTGTTTCCTACTAAGCACAACACATTCTCCCTCACCACCATTTCCCATTTCCTATACAATGCGTACATCTCGGAGAGCTCCATTTGGAAAGGATCTCTATAGATCACTTTCGAATTCCTAGTGACCCTCGATGGGGATGCTCTTGGCATGAACACGGTGTCCCTCACCGTGGTTGCTTCCGGGATTAACATGTTGTAGATTTCATGATGATCAACCATAGTGTGTAACTCCTCTAAAGACCACTCATTGGAAAACATGCAAACACCTTGATATGGAACCCCTACTATTCTTCCAAACTCCACAAGCGAAAGGGTGTACTCACACTCATTTATGATGAAGACAATCGAGATGGACCCATCATCATTTCTAACTATCCTCATTGTCTTGTAGAACTCGAGTACGAAAATCGGGCAAATTTGTTCGTTTATGTCCAATAAACAATCAAAGCCAATGGTCCCTAAAACTTGTCTTATGTCGGTGTTATCAAGAAATGATGGTTCTACTACTCGACCCTCATGAAAAAGTCTCTTTTCGAGCATTTTAAAAGCTTTCCTATCTTCCGGGCTAAGTCCATCTTTTCTATGGTACATTGGTATGTAATGAGCGGTATCTTGATAGTCTTGTTGTCGGTTACTTGGCATGATTGTTCCTAAATAACACAACCACTATGTAGTGTTAATTTTGAATAGTAGCCTAAAGGGTTTAATCACAATTTTGCTCAAATCATTTTTATTGAATTCAAGAAATGAGTTTAATTTGTATTAACAATGTTAATTCTTTGATTTGGATTATCTTAGAAAACAATGTGGTAACAAATTATGATAAACCCATTTGAACCCAACTTCTAAAAATGAAGAAATTGTAATCCTAGAAATCAAGGAATTAAATTAACAATGTAGTGAAGATTATACTTACACAAGAGATTGTTATGCTTGAAGGAAATGATCAAATTGCTCCTGTGAACAGTAATAGGGTTTTTGTTCGTGAGTCTTTGAAGGGAAAATGATTGTGGAGCATCCACAGTGATCATTACTAACTTATGTTGTCTTCTGTTGTGCGGATCCCACGGATCCCTCTCATTCGGGATCCGGCTTGACAGCAAAAAATCAGTTGAAGCATTCCTTGATAACTTAGGTTTGGGAGTTCTAAAACGCCTAGAGTTTGATGTTTAAGCTCTATAACTTGTGATTTGAGGTTTTGACGGTTTAATACTAATGCTATTTGACGTGGTTCCCTTTTTTTTAAGAATTAGTCACCATTCTTGGGAGGTTTATCAAAGATTATGATAAAATCCCATTTTATCATAATATAAGAAATTTCACATGGATATTCATTGACATAGATGAAGTGTCAATAATCCCTTTGTGATGAATAATGCTTGAGGCTATCGAATAACCAAGATATCATTATTACAGATTAGTAGTGTAGTCTATACAAATCAATCGAATAATATTATTCTTGATGATGACTTTAATATAGATAACTACTCAAGTAATTGCTAGTAGAGATTAATTATACAACTAAGATTTTAACAACGATAAAACAAATGTAAATTATTAACGATCATACCTTTGCTAAATATTCATCTTAAGAGAAGAAGTATTTAGAGAAAATGCTTTGTGATCTTCTTAGAATCTCCAGATCCATGTGTGAGAAGAAAAACATTCTTTTCACGAAAAGAAATATTAAGATAGTTTCTTCATTATCTTCTTGGTATGCCCAAATCTAAGTATGGAGAATTCTTTGACAAGGAAAGTATTAGAACATTCTATCATTGTCCAACAATAAACACTACAATGATTTTTAAAACATGACTTGAAAAATCCTTCTTTGTAGTTTTCAAACATACACTGATCGTATCAAGTTTTTAAAGTACAACATACTCTAAGAAACTTGGTAACGAAGCTCTGATGCCAATTGTGGAAAAATATAAGGGGGGGTTGAATAGTTTTACCAATTTAAAACTTCCTTTTAAAATATTTAGATCGACTTATGTCAATCTACTTAGATGTGTATGTTGGACGTTGATAGATAGATATATAAAAGTGTAATGAAAGATAAAGAGTAAGAAGCACATAACCACGACACGAGTATTTATAGTGGTTCGGCTACAAGGACACCTTCTTTGCCCTACTCCACTTCCCGAGTCACCTACTCGAGAGTTCGTAATCACTACACGACACCAACTCCTTATGGCGGAGAAGCCTTCACAACGTCGCCTACTCTTTTTCCGGTACTAGGCTAACCACCGGGTTCTTTCACACCAAGGTGAACCACACCTACCACAATGTCTCCTACCCTTTATCCGGTACTAGGCTAAGTACCGAGTTTCATTACAATGGAGGAACTACTACCCAACACTACACAACACCTAATCCCAAAGGAGGCCTACTCCTTATTACAACACCATCAAGGATATCAACATCCTTGAAACTAAACAATCACTATATGTATAACGATGCACCTCATCGATTATACGACCTAGGCATTCTTCACTAATTCCACTTGATTTGATTCCTAGGCATCCTTCACCAATGCCCTTGACACAACGCTTGGCACCTTTCACTAATGCCTTCGTCTTGACACCTTTAGCATTTAGCATTCTTCACTAATGCTCTTGACACGGACGTTAAGCATCTTTCACTAATGCTTTCGTCTTGACTCTTTTGGCATCATTCACTAATGCCTTCGACACAACACTTCTATGGAGAAAGAAAGAACTATCAACAAGAGAACCTCAGTAGTCTTGATGATGACGAAGTATGGCAACTCATGGACTTGAGCTTGCTCGACTTCAAGAAGTGGTGATCTTGCCTTTAAGAGGAACCTAGAGAATCACACAAAAACAAAAGACAAACTACATAGAAAGATCCCTTAGGATCAGTGGTTAGAGAGTTACAATACTTGGGGAAAGTATGTGTAAGAGTGGTAAGCCAAAAGGAAGTTGGCTCACTATTTATAGAGGATAAATGCTTACTGTTCTCTGGATCCCACAGATCCCTCCCTCAAGGGATCCGTCTAGTGTAAAACTAGGGATCCGTGGGACGCTCCTCTTTGCCCATGGGTATTTTGGTTATGTGTCATGGGTCATGGTTTATGGGTTGATCCATGGGTCTTTTATTAGATACAATGTATCTCATGAGTGCAATGCACCTAGTCAAATGGGTATGGGTCAATACCATGGGTTATGGATATATTCCATGGGTTGTAGTTTTTAACCCATTTATAATATATACTAGTTATGTATATATTTTGCCCAATATGTAAACACTAGTTGTTGTACATATATATTACTAAATCATAAAATCACTTATACTTGTTTTAGTGTTTTATGTGAAAACGTAAGTGTGTTAGAAAACTATTGGCTCAAACTATTTACGTATTTTATTTGTTTTGTTAAAATGATTTTACCTTTATTATCGACAAAACATTAGAAGATCGTAAAATATAAATAAACGTTTTTACGGCTTATTTGTATTAACAATATATATATCTTATAGAGTTTTATATCCCACCCTTATAACTCTATCTACTTTGCTAGTTCTTTTTTCATAATTCCAATTTCCGTTAAAAAAATTGTGTCATTTGTCTCATTTAATTTTCTTGTTTCTTTACGCGGACATTTTTCGCTTAAAGACAAATAATTAACATTGGAGTTTACTATCGCTTAATGTTTTTTGTCAAAAAGATAAGAGTTAGGATTCTCTAAAGTTCAAAATGAACATGACCCATAATGCTGAAGTTGTTGTGAAAAGGAATGAACAAATAATTTATTATTGTAAGATCTTTATTTTATTTAAAATTAAGACTAAAATACACTGTTGGTCCCTAAACTTGTTCCTGCGCATCATAATGGGACAAACTTGGGCGTTATCATCGCTGGAGGTCCAAAACTTGGGTTTTATACTCTAGACTAGTCCTTTGACCAGGATTGCCATAGTCAACATGAATTTTCTGGCTTTACATCGAGGGTATAATAGACCATTCACAATTTTTACATGCCATAGTTAAAATCTAACCCAACCTTCAACCAAAGTCGAGTAAGAATCATCATTTCCAGAATGTTGAGTTTCAAGATCATGATCTGAGCTAGTTGGGCCCTGTTACTGCAGGAACTTTCTCATTCTTACATACCTTCACAAAAGATGTTTAGGAGGATTTATCATGACTGGCTACATAAACAGGAATCAGGATCACCAACTCCATAAATACTAAGCTTATACAAGACAATGTACAAGAACACCAAATATATAAATGAACCAGACCAAACGAGACAATATACAAGAACACCAAATACCATGTATATAAATGAACTAGACCAAACGAGTCCATACAAGAACCAAACCATGATCCCGACAAACATAACATAGTATCCAGATATCAAACAATATAAATGTCTTGTACATCATAAATTCTCAGACCAAAAAATAATCAGTATCCTCAAGGAATTCAATAGTAAAATAAAATATTTCATTCACAAAACCACTCGCCGCGGTTTTACTTGCACAATATGATTCAATTTACCTCTAGTAACCTGGAGCTGGGTAGCCCTGTGGAGGATAACCGGCAGGTGGGTAGCCCTAAGCTTGAGGTGCTGGTTGTGGAGGGTAGCCATATGGTTGTTGTGGTGCGTATCCAACATTAGGAGGATATGGTTGATCAATCCTTGATATTTGCTGCATTGGTGGGACTACCATTGGTTGTGGTCCAAACTTTCCATCTCGTTTGTCCATCTCAACCTTGTGCTGTGTCTGCAATAGTCAATTTAGCCTTGGATTAAATAACCACATGAATATAACCATTTCAAGAAAATAATTAAAAATCCTACAATGAGATTTTTGGTGGAGATTGGTTCGCAAATGATTGAATGGGTATGGTTTGTTTTAAAGAAAATGAGAAGTGATGTTGGATGAAGTGAAACAGGGCCCATCTTTTGGTCTTCTTTTTAATAATGAAATGACATCATTTACGCAAGAACCGAAGTTAATTCTATAGTATGTGTGGAAAACTAGAAGGGGGGTTGAATAGTTTTACCGATTAAAACTTTGTTTTAAACTATTTAAATCGACTTATGTCAATCTATTTGGATGTATGTTGGATGTTGATAAACAAACATATAGAAATATAAGTATGTAATGAAAAGATAAAGAGTAAGGAGCACAAAACCACAACGCGAGTATTTATAGTGGTTCGGCTACAAGGACACCTTCCTTGCCCTACTCCACTCCCCGAGTCACCTACTCGAGAGTTCCTAATCACTACACAACACCAGCTCCTTATGGCGGAGAAGCCTTCACAACGTCGCCTACTCTTTTTCCGGTACTAGGCTAACCACCAGGTTCTTTCACCAAGGAGAACCACACCTACCACAACGTCGCCTACCCTTTATCCGATACTAGGCTAAGTACCGAGTTCCATTACAATGGAGGAACTACTACCCAACACTACACAACACCTAAACTCAAAGGAGATCTACTCCTTATAATAACATCATCAAGGATAACAATATCCTTTGACCCAATACTAATCTATCATGTACATCGAATCACACCATATCGAATGTACACCTTAGGTACCTTTCACTAATGCCTTTGACTAGATCTTCAAGACACCCTTCACTAATGTCTTGTGACTTGAATTCTAGGCACCCTTCACTAATGCCTCTAGCCTTGACTTCTAAGCACCCTTCACTAGTGCTTTCAATACGGACGATCGACACCCTTCACTAATATCTTCGTCTTGACACTTGAGACATCTTTCACTAATGTCTTCAACACTACACTTCTTATGAGAAAGAAGAAAACTATCAACAAGAGAACCTTAGTAGTCTTGATGATAACGAAGCATGGCAACTCATGGACTTGAGCTTGCTCGTCCTCAAAAGATGGTGATCTCGCCTTTAAGAGGAACCTAGAGAATCACACGAAAACAAAACTACATACATAGATCACTTGGATATGAGGTTGGAGAGTTTGTAACTCAAAGAGAAAATATGTGAGAGAGGGGTGAGAAACAATGAAGAAATGGCTCACTATTTATAGAGAGAAAACAGCTACTGTTCCCCGGATCCCACGTATCCCTCCCTTGAGGGATCCGTGGGACGCTCCCTTTTGCCCATGGGTTTTGGGTCATGGGTCATGGGTTATGGGTCATGGATATCAAGTAGGTTCAATGTACCTTCAAGATGCAATGCATCTAGTCCATGGTTCATGGATTAAAACTATGGGCCATGGATTAAAGGCATCAAAGTTAGGGTCCATTTCCAATCAAGGTATTCTACTTTTTTTCTTGCATAAAAAGGTTTCCAACAAAAAATTTCAGCGGATTTGGGTATTTTCATTAACTTCCGTCAACTATTTTTACATTTAAACATTTATAAATTTAGAAGGGCCAGTTTGAAACTTTTGTAAAAAGTTAATAAAAATAAACGTTTTATTTCTTCTTCCCCAGATTTCCCCCAAATCTTCTTCCCCAACTCTCCACATAAACCCTAATTCACTATTCACAAAATTGAACCGTATCTTGTGTTCGTTAAGGTAATTAATACTTAATGTCGTGTTTAATTATCTTAATAATCTTTATTCATTGACCTTTGTGTTCATAATTTTTTTTTGCAGGATGGCTTCTTCATCCAAAGGAGGTACATTAACATTGGATATTTATTATAATGGGTATTTCAGTCTAAAACCTTTAACCTATCATAATGCTGATATAGTCACAACTACTCTTGATGTGACCCCTTTAACCTATAATGAGTTGAAAATTTTTGTTCAAAACAACATAGATTCAGTAGTGTCTGTGCTGTATTACTTTAGTAATGGGTTAAAAAGTATTAAGTCTGATGATGATGTTAGGTTGTTTGTTGAAAAGTGGCAAAGTAGTGATGAAGGTATCATACCCTTATATGTTACTCATAAGAATGAATGTTTAGTTGAATACACTGGTGATTATGTTATTGTCATGTTAAACCCTACTAGTTATTACAAAGACTCAGACTCAGATGTTGCATCAGTTGACCATTTATCTGAGGGTGAAGAAGAGTTGAGGCAGGTTAGGATAAAAGAAAGGAAAAGTTTAGATGAAAAGAACATAACAAATGAAATTGTTGTATTTGATGAAAGTAGGCTAGTGTTGGAAAATGACAGTGATTTAGGTGATGAATCTCAAAAAGAAGCAGATCCTTTATTTTCAGACTTAGGTGATGAATCTCAAAAAGAGAAACCTCATGTTGAACCAGAAATAAGCTTAGATGAAGATATGCCCATCAGTGATGAGGATGAGATTGTGTTTGACTCTAATAAAAGAGATTACCCTATTCATGACCCAAACACACATTGGAAGTTAAAAAAACCTTTATTAGGTGAATTGTATGCAGACTTAGATCAAGTAAAAGATTGTCTTACATTTTATTCTGTTGCCAATGGATACCAACTTTGGTATGAAAAAAGTGATAGTGAAAAGTTGCTTGTTAGGTGTGGCTTTGATGAAAAAGAGAGAAGAAAGAAAAAAGTTCCTAGAGATCCCAATAAGCCTTGTTGTCCTTTTAGGTTAAGAGCTGTGAAGATGCATGATGGAAATTCTTGGCATATAAGAACCCTAGTGAATGAGCATACTTGCAGTAGACAGTGTAATCTTGGATGTTTAGTGACTTCAAAATGGATTGCAAGACAATTTGTAGACAAAATCAGAATGTATCCTGATATGAAAGTTTCACCTGTAGAAACTAGCTGTAGAAACTTCAAAGGTATATACTTATGTTGATCAAATAATACTAGCTGTAGAAACTCTGCTAACTTGTAGTATACTAACAGGAAGTGGAGTTTGAATCCAAGTGGATGGCATCAGTTTGAAGTAAGGCAAGGGAATTTTGAAGCATTTGGTGTGGACTTACAAAAGAGGGAATGCAGTTGTAGGCAATGGCAGTTAACTGGCATACCATGCCCTCATGCAATCACAGCCATTTACTTCATTAGCAAGCAGCCAGAAGATTATGTGAGCAATTCATTCAAGGTAAGTACATACAAAAGTATTTATGAGTTCAATATTTTGCCAGTAGGTGGTATAGATATGTGGGAAAAAAGGAAACATGTGCCAATGAAACCTCCATTAGAAAGAAGGATGCCAGGTAGGCCTACATTGAATAGGACAAAGGATAGGTCTGAATTGAAAAAAAATAAACATGTAGCAAGGCCTCCAAGAACAATGACATGTCAAAATTGTGGTGAACTTGGTCATAACAAAAAAGGGTGTACTAAGGAAACAGGTGAATCATCAAAACAAACACCTAATCAACAAGCTAATCCACCAAAAAAGAAGGGCAGACCTATGGTTCAAGACCCAGTCAATGCTAGAACCCCAAGTTGTAGTAGAAAGAATAAATTTGTGACTGCTAGAGGTGGTATATGGATGGGAGGAACAAGTGCAGGTGGTAGCAGTGGAAGGGGTAGTTCTAGTGGATCAAATAGTGCGAGGGGCAGAGGAAGTGGTAGTGGATCAAGCAGGGGAAGGGGAAGAGGAGGGGGAAGGAGAAATGATAGTGTGTCAAACAGGGTAAGTTTCATTTAGATGTTTATTTTTTTTGTTACTGTCATTTAATTGATTTATATTCTAACTAAGAGAACCATTATACAGAATGCCCAATACAGACTCTTTGATGATGATCATTTGGTTGATGTACAACTTGAGGAAGTAATTCATACAAGGTCAAATAATCAGTCTAATGATGTACATGCTTTTGATGATGATACTCTGGTTGATGTACAACTTGATCAAGCAAATACAGAAGATATGGAAGTCAATATTGATCAACCTAATGTTGATGTTGTTGATACTGCTGCAAAAGTTGATGCCAACCCTGTTGATGCAGCTGCAAAAGTTGATGCCAACCCTGTTGATGCAGCTGCAAAAGTTGATGCCAATCCTGTTGCTGCAGATATGGATGCCAATCAGGATGAAACAGCAAAGCTTAAGAGGAGGTATGATGAATTTTGGAAAGGTCAATATAATTCAGGATATCAACCCCCTAGAAGGACTTCTCAAAGATTATTAATGAAGAATTATAATAGGAAGATAAACCAGGACTATGAAGGTCAAGGACTCACACCAGATGAAGCATTTGAAGTAGACTAAGTATTTTATTGTTTGTAAGAACTTACTATATGGTGTATAAGAACTTGTAAGAACTTATTAGTCTCTTTTGTAACAACTTGTAAGAAATTAATATCAAGCTCTTATGGTCCATATCAGTTGCTTTTTTTTTACTTAAAACATAAGCATGATACCATTGGAAATGCAAATGATTTCTGCACAAAAAAATTATAAAAAATATAATTATTATGAGTTAAAAAGATATGAGAATGCAAATTATATAGTTAATACACAACCTGGTTTCTTGTTTTTGCTCATTTTTTTAGTTGTAGGTTTTCTTAAAGGTGTGAGATGAAAATGAGTTGTTGCTTATGCCTTTATATAGTGTAAAAACAGTCAAACCATAACAGTGCTAGCATTTGATGCAGCTGCAAATGTGATATAAGCCAATTTGGATTCTACTGATGGATTCCACTGAAAGCCATTTCTCCTTCCTCCCAACTGTGGATTCTACTGAAAGCCATTTCTCCTTCCTCCCATCTCCTTCCTCCCAACTGTGGATTCTACTGAAAGCCATTTCTCCTTCCTCCCATCTCCTTCCTCCCAACTGTGGATTCTACTGAAAGCCATTTCTCCTTCCTCCCAACTGTGGATTCTCCTTCGCATTAGATGCAGCTGCAAATGTTGACATTCTTATCACTGTCTTTTATCAGTGTCCTTTATCACTAATTTTTCAATACATTGATCAAGCTTTTCAACAAGGACATTTCTGTCACTGACTTTTCAATACATTCCATAATCAAAAGTAAAGCTTTTCAATACATAGATTCATCAAAAGTAAAGCTTTTCATTACATTCAAAAGTAAAGCTTTTCAATACATACATTCATCAAACTAAAAAGCTTTTATAATCATCAAGAAAAGCATTCCTAACAGTACAAAGATAACTCTAGATTGCATGCTAACTGTACACTTCAACACTTCAACTTCTTCTTCCCATCTCTTTTTTTTCAGCTCAATTTCCACAGCTTCCTTCTTCATTTGTTTTTCCACATCTGCCAATCTACCTTTGTAATGCTCAGTTGCAAAATCTGGATCCCACCAGTGAAAGAAATTACACTTCTTTCTTGCCTTATAGTTAGGACATCCAAGAAACCTCCTGCCTGGATTTTGTTCAGTCCAAGAAGTCCACTTACCACTAACATCACCACATTCGCACAACACACAAACACGATTCATCAAATTATCTTTTTCCCAACCTGCATTTCTTCGATTCCAGTATACCCAATTTGATGAGTTTGATGAATTAGATGAGTTTGTCATGACTTTGCCCTAATTTAGTATTTGGGAACATACCGTTTGCCCTAATTTAATTTTTGGGAAAAATGTCTTTGACCTAATTTGATTCTGGGGAAGAAATGATATTGGGGAAGAAATATTCTTGGGGATAACGGTTTATAAATGTTTCAAAATGCGTTTCACCTAAAAAAAAAAGTTTCAAACTGGCCCTTCTAAATTTATAAATGTTTAAATGTAAAAATAGTTGACGGAAGTTAATGAAAATACCCAAATCCGCTGAAATTTTTTGTTGGAAACCTTTTTATGCAAGAAAAAAAGTAGAATACCTTGATTGGAAATGGACCCTAACTTTGATGCCTTTTTGTGCCATTTGCCCTTAAAACAATGGGTCATGGATATTATCCATATATGACATAAGCATGATGTCATGCAATGGGTTATGGGTCAAGTTCCATAGGTATGGGTTATGAACTTTGGGTTGTACTTAACTACATTCAATGTATTTGGTCAATGGGTCAAATACTTACGTTTATACCCAATTGTATTACCCATTATAATACATACTAATTATGTATATATTTGTCTAATATGTAAACACTAGTTGTTGTACATATGTATTACTAAATCATAAAATCACTTATACTTGTTTTAGTGTTTTATGTGAAAACGTAAATGTGTTAGAAAACTATTGGCTCAAACCATTTACGTATTTTATTTGTTTCGTTAAAATGATTTTACGTTTGTTATCGACAAAACATTTAGAAGATCGTAAAATATAAATAAACGTTTTACGGCTTATTTGTATTAACAGTATGGAACCGAAGTGGTCCAGTACACCGATCTGGCTCAGATCATGATCTTGAAACTCAACATTCTCGAAATGATGATTCTTACTCGACTTTAGTTGAAGGTTGGGTTAGATTTTAACTATGGCATGTTAAAATTGTGAATGGTCTATTATACCCTCGATGTAAAGCCAGAAAATTCATGTTGACTATAGCAATCCTGGTCAAGGGACTAATCTAGATTATAAAACCCAAGTTTTGGACCTCCAACGATGATAACGCCCAAGTTTGTCCCATTGCGATGCGCAGAAACAAGTTTAGAGACCAACGGTGTATTTTAGTATAAAATTAAATATCCACACACAATAACCTTAACAGTTAACATGATGGGTCATGTTGATTTTGAACAAGAATCCTAACTCAAAAGATAATGTCTGATCCTAAAGAAAGAAGTGATTAATAGGATAAGGAACAAGTAAGCAAACATCCACGTAAACATTAGTATAATCATAATTAATGGACATGCTTACCAAAAGCATGACTTATTACTACAAAACAAGGATATGAAACATAAAACTGACTTTTTCTTTCTCATCCGATGTACGTAAGCTCCTATACAGTGACAGTGGATTCACCCACCGCGCATCCCACTTTCCCTTTTGACTTATTTGAATGATTGGATTAGCGATAATATCCACAAATCCAACTCTGTACATGCTCTAAAGATGCTACTTGTTAACTAATGGTTTAAGGTCAAAAGTGTTGAAGCTTGAAACATAGTAGCTCATATCCGATCCATCAACTATCACGGCACACACTGAATAGAGTTTTAAGCATTTGTAGTTTAGTTTAATGTTTCTTTAGTAGCTAGCTTTCAATGATGAGCTTGTATATCACTCTTCAAATAGTTTGGTTTGGCTTTTCGGTTGATCTTCATGATCTCTTATCCATGTACCGTTTTTCTCAAAAAGAAAAAATAAGTATTCTTAAAAGTCTTTTAGTATAATATATGTCGATTTTACCTGTTGGTCGTCAAGAGGCACAATCGTCTCAGTCACCACAACCGTGCCGCAAGTTTAGTGTGTCAGATATTCAGATAGGGACACAAAACTTTAGTGAGGTATTCGTAATAGGGCATGGGGGGTCTAGCAAGGTTTACAAAGGAACAATTGCAGTTGGTGAAAATTATGATCTGTTGGATGTTGCCATTAAGCGTCTGCAATCATCTTCTTCTCTACGAGAGAGAGAGTTTCAAGATGAAGTATATGTACTATATAAGTTACAACACGGGAACTTGGTGTCTTTGATTGGTTATTGCAATGATGGGCAAGAGAGGATCATTGTGTCCGAATATATGCATAATGGAACTTTTTCGGATCGTCTCCATAAACGCGTATATCCTCCTCTAACTTTTGTTAGAAGACTGAAAATCTTGATAGGGGCGGCTTGTGGCTTACTCTACCTTCACACTAATGGTGTCATACATCATGATATGAAACCTGAGAATATATTGTTAAGTAAAACTTGGGTAGCTAAGATATGTGACTTTGGCATGTCCAGAACAGGACCAACAAATAGGACTTCTGATTCTATTAAAGGTACACCTGGATTTATTGATCCAGATTATGTTCGAACAGGTTTTCTGACTCAAAAGTCTGATCTTTATGCATGTGGCATGACAATGCTTGAAGCGTTATGTGGTAAAAAAGCAATAGAAGAAAGATTTGATAATAAGGACCAATGGATTCTGAGAGAATGTGTTCAGGAATGTATTGCAAACGGTACGCTAAATCAGATAGTTGATTCTAATTTATCACAGGGGGCAGGGGCAATATCGATCAAATGTGCAAATTCTTTTGTGCAACTTGCTTTGTTGTGTTTGGATACTGATCCGAACAATCGTCCTACAATGGCTGAAGTTGTCGCGGGTCTTGAGTCTATCCTTGCCTCACAGGAAAAAGCCAACAGAAAATGCATCAAGTCTATGAAGAATAAGATTTTTGGTATTAAGGTTCCATCATTTATCACACCATTCAAGAGGGAAAAAAACTCAGGTATTATTTAGTAATACACAACTAGCTAGCTAGCTAGATACTGTAGTATGTATCATGTATGTTTATTCAAGTATACAGCTTTCTGTTGGAAGGAGATCAGTCTTTCTTAGACAAAATGATTGATCCATATACTGTGATTTTTATAACTGAAGAAATGTTTTTCCATATTTATAGTTACTTGTTTGAAAGTTTTTAGTTCATCCTTGTGATTAATAGGTGTATTAATTTCCTATTATGTAAGTGTAAACAAATAGGAGTAACCAGTGCCCATGATCTCTAGTAGGCTGTAGGCCGGCCTGCTAAAAACTCTGTATTGTCATATACTAATCTGGACATCAACCACTTGAAATAAGAATATTTAATAATTTGACATTAACCTGAAATCACAACATAGACTGCTTCTATCAGATGATCTATATTTGATATCTTTACTTTACATCTTTAAGAGTTTTGCGAAAAAGATAATTTTACAGAAATGAAATCCATAGCAGTCTAAATTAAAATACGACCTTAACTAATTACAACATAAATTTGTTTTGGAACTTGGGAGTGCTTCTTCTTACTGCAATTATGTATCCATATAGCTACTTGTTATAATCCCATTCACTTCATCCAACTTATTTGTGTTATCAAACTCACAACATATGCTTCTAACAACTTATCATTTGTTGAACTTGTGGTTGGAGATACAGGTTTGAAATCATTGGAGTTCCACCTTTACACTGTTGGAGGTGAAAACCGTATACTACACCGTTTTGATATTAATACTATCAATGTTGCCACTGGTAGCTTCTCGATAGCTAATATAATTTCGGATAATGAATTTGGTACTATGTATAAGGTATCCATAATCATACACATGCTACTTGTTTTTCCTGTTTTCTGTAATTTTCTGCTAGAAATACCATCTTGTTTTTCTATTTCAGGGAAGGTTACCAAATGATCAGGATATAGCAATTTATGGACCTTCTTCGGATACCCAATATGAATTATATAAAAATGAGGCTTCGATACTTGTAAGCGTTGAACATGAGAATTTGATTCAGTTTATTGGATATTGCATTGAAGGAATGAAAGTGTACCTTGTCTATGCTTTTGCCCCGTATGCAACTCTGGATCGCTTACTATTTGGTAAGCATATATTGATTTGAAATGTATCCTTCTTGATTTAAGTAATTATTGCTCTGTTATATAGTGAGCATATTGAAACTCTCAAGAACTCATGATGATGTTAAAAAGCAGATTTTAGTTGACCTGATGTACTAAATTACCTTGTCATTCGTTTTCTAATCTGTCCTCACAGATCATAGTCGTGATCCCTTGGACTGGGATCAGCGGTACAACATAATACTAGGTGTTGCTAGGGTACTTCTTTACCTTCACAAGCATGCTCCCACTCGGGTCATACATTCTAATGTCCAACCCCATAACATCATCTTAGATGAAAGTTTGAACCCAAAACTTTCTGGTTTTTACTTCGCTAGATCTACAGACACCAATGACCCTGATTGCATTAGAATGGATATTCCCCGTTGGAACATGTAAGTACATACATACCCCTTCTCTAAGATTTAACCTACAATAAATATATCAGTTGCAAAGATTTGTTTTCTACTCACTTTTGAAAAATATGTATCTTTTTGTCAATTTGTTCACACTAATAAATGTTACATATAACAATAAGGTTTTCTAAACATAAAAAATTAAAATTGTAGAGATCGATTTGTTAGACCCATTTTTTTCTTCGCATTAATGAAGTGCGTAGAAAGTAGGCATGAGAAACTGATCTTTACCCTTTTTAAGTGTAGAAAACTGTTGTATTTGTTTGTGCTTATAGTTGCGTTCCTTTTATAAGGGCTAATTGCACGGAAATAAATGTAATTTGTCACTTTTTATAGTTTTATGTAGCCAATTATTTTTTTCAAGATCTATGTAGCATATTTTTTTTAATTTCATCTTTTGGTGTTTTGTATGACCAGTTTTGTGTATTATTTAGCCGAGTTACTCCTCTTCCGGTTAGATTTGAGCGTATAAATTAAGGGTAAAATCGTTAAATAATACAAACAACTGATCACATGATACATTAAAAAGACCGAATTTAAAAGTATGTTACATGGATCTAGAAAACAATTTTGCTACACAGAACTATAAAAAGTGACAACAAGTTTGATACATTTCCGTACAATTAGCCCATTTTATAACGATATTATTAATGTGGAATTGTTATGGTAATATTTACATTTCTACGCGCTTATAAATTTAACCATTTTATACATTTTTTGTTCACGGCGTTGTTCATTTTGTTAGTTGCTAATGCCTGCTTTTTTGATAGGGGATATTTGGCACCTGAGCATCTTTCTATAGATCCTATGCTCTCAACCATGTGTGATGTATTTAGTCTTGGTGTGCTGATTTTGGAAAGTATAACGGGGCAAAAAGGAATGTTGCAATCCATAGGATCCAGCAAGTCACTTGAAGAATATGTAATTACGATTATTAGATTATATCATGATAGATTTTTGCTTGTAAGTACTTTATGCCAACATATTAATAGAGTTATATATACGTCTAACTGTTGCAGGTTCAGAGAAATTGGTTGGAAGGAACTATCTCTGATATAGTTGATCCCAGAATGAATGTCGATTCAAGTTTGATGAAAAGAATCGTCATGATTGGGTTGTTGTGTACCAAGGTAGATGCAGAAGACAGGCCAGCAATGGACGAAGTTGTTGACATGCTAATTGGAAACTCATCTTCTGATGCTCTTCTGTCTGAAATACGAGCTATGGATAAACAGGGGTGGGAAATGAAAGTTAAGACTATAAAAAATAGCCGTGTTTGAAGTCTTTTATTAGTTGTTTTTTGTATTATTATGAAATTTGAATAAGTGCAAGGTTGTGTTGACCTAACATTTGTAGGTTTGTGTTTCTTATTTATCGATTGTTTTTGTGTTGGCTTGCATACAATCAGTTGACCGGTAAAATGAGAGCCTTTTAGTAAAAAGGCCGGGTTCAATCCCAACTCCTAACTAATTAGGTTTCTGGGTCATGAGATTATTGTGTGAGGCTTGTTCTTTTGGGAAGTGTCAGGTGTCCCACCGATTTACACTTTTATCAGTTAATGGGATATAACTTTTAATATTCACCCTTGAGTGGTTTAAATATTTGTAGTTTGAAAGCTTTCAATTGGGATCTAATAGGAAAATGGTGGTCAATATATAGAGTGGAAGATAGCATATCACTACAAGAAAACATTGCGACGTGTTTAGCGACACATTTTGGCTCTGTGACACATTTAGTTACGCAACACTAGAAGTGCTACGAGGAAGTCGCAAAATTCTAAGACAAGTTGTTATATATAGAGATAAACTAGCGGGTTAACCCGCGCGTTGCCGCGGGAGTGCGTTGGCCTCTATTATTTTATGTACGGGAGTCTTTGTCATAATTTTTTTTATTAAGGGCTAAATTTGCAAAAGAACGATAACGGGGGACTAACGGTGTGATTTATAGCTAACGCGAGGGACCTTTTTTGTAAATTCCATAGCTACAGTACACGCACTATTTTCAAACTGATTTTCACTGTAGCAACCACTGTTACGCACTGTTTGGCACTGTAGCAGTGGTATTTTCGGTTTTAGTCCCTGAAACAATCGGTTTGTTGCAATTTTAGTCCTTAAAATTAAACTTAACCATAGGGGCTGTTTTTTCTTAATATTTTAACATAAACAGTCCCTCAAGTTATTTTTTTGTTGCAACGTTAAGTCACGACTGTTAGGTAACGGTTGTTAAGGACTAACTTTGTAATGAATCAAAAGCCTCAGGGGCTATATTGCAAATTGCCCCGTACTGTAGCTACAGTGCACCCGGATGCTTTTTAGTATATATATAATAATATGTTGTAACTTTAATAGCATAACAATCATAATTAAACACAATAAACATCAAGTACACATGCGAAAACGTATAGGAAAATATAATGAATAATTAAATAACATAAATATAAAAGTATGCATACCTTTGATTATAGCTAAACAAAAATCAATTCCAATCTAGCAATTGAGATGAACCCTAATTATGGTTTATAAGGATTATAAGAATTGCCCATTACCTTTTTTTTTTTTTCTTTTTTTTTTTTGCAATTCAATCTAAGATACTTACAGTAGTGTGTAAGTACCACGTTCTTGTACACACGTACTATAACGAATTAAAGTAAATTCTAGTTTATGAACAGAAAACGTTTGTTTAAGAAAAAAAACAAAGTGATCGACCCTCACAGGGTATAGGGATGATCGTTTGGGACTAAGAACAAGAAAAACACAAGCTTAGGTTTTAGGTTATGTGCACAAGAAGTAAATAATAATGAACCTAAGCCTTGTATTTATACTTGTAGAAAATTAGAGCCCAAGTTAGGGTAGGATTGCCCTCCTAATCCTTGTGGCCGATATGTTCTATCCCTAAGGGAGTTCTAGAACCATCTTGACTTCTAATTTCATCTTTAGTCCTTTTCTTTAACATTTGACGACCGTTAGTCCATTACGTTTAATTACTTAACGTTCGTTATTCGTTTTGTGTAAATAATAACTAAATATAACATTTTATATTTAATTATTAAACTTTAATTCTCATACGTAAAGTGTGCAACCCTGTGGTCTCAAGTTCGATCCTAACTCACAACTACTAATTTATGTCCATAAAACTAACAGCTCCCACTTGGACATATCTTAATAGTGTGATCACATCGGTTAGCATCTAGCAACACTTCGATGCCTCTAGCACAACTCGAGTAAGGCTCATGGAAAAACCTTTTAATGATTCATCATTATTTTTATCATTTTGTTTCTAATACCATGTTAAATAAAAATATGGATTTAAGTCATTCTTTATTCAACTATTATGTTTCTCATTGTAAGATTACCAAATCTTCTGAACATATTCAGGGGAGATCTTGGGTGCGGGCGCACAAACATCTTGTCAACCCTACGAGAGGCCCAACAGTATTAAACTCCAAAATAAATTTGAATGAACATATTCTTTCTTGACTACAAGAATAACTCACAAACTTTGCAACACTTCTGAAAACAACCCTTATAACTACCAATTACGTTTAGCGTTAAGTTGTTCCACAGAAGTGCACTACATTCATGATACTTATCTCGTATCTCAAGTCTGATGATAACTATTCATGATTTACTTAATAACAATATCCATAAAGTAAAATCATGTAGTTAGGATAAGTCTTATATTCAATTCATTGAATATTATATGAAATTGGCATGCAACACATCAATATACATTCAAGTATATTCTACCAAAACACTCAAATGTATCTTAATTTAATGATACTCCCATATCATTAATTGACAACGGACGATTTAGAATAACTAAGTTATTCATGGATTAAACATGCAAATATAGGACAACAATAGTATGAATGAACATAAACATAACCAATACTTTATTTCATTAAAAGATAATAAATGTTTACAATATCCTTTATCCAAATACTAAGCATAGTTATGCATGAAACTATTAGCCAAACGAAGTCCAATGCAATTGGCAATGTTGAAAACTAGAAGGGGGTTGAATAGTTTTACCGATTTAAACTTCGTTTTAATATATTTAGATCGACTTATGTCAATCTATTTGGATGTGTATGTTGGACATTGATATATAGATATGTAAATGTGTAATGGAAAGATAAAGAGTAAGAAACACATAACCACGACACGAGTGTTTATAGTGGTTCGGCTACAAGGACACCTTCCTTGCCCTACTCCACTCCCCGAGTCACCTACTCGAGAGTTCGTAATTACTACACGACACCAACTCCTTGTGGCGGAGAAGCCTTCACAACGTCGCCTACTCTTTTTCCGCTACAAGGCTAGACACCGGGTTCTTCCACAAGATAGAACCACACCTAACACAATGTCACCTACACTTTATCCGGTACAAGGCTAGATACCGAGTTCCATTACAAAGGAGGAACTACTACCCAACACTACACAACATCTATCCCAAAGGAGACCAACTCCTTATTACAACATCATCAAGGATATCAATGTCCTTGGATACAACCTATCTCTATTTATACATCGATACACCTTATCGATTGTACACCCTTGGCATCCTTCACTAATGCCTTTGACTTGACCCTCTTGGCATCCTTCACTAATGCCTTTGACCCGGACGTTCAGCAACTTTCACTAATGTCTTTGACTTGACCCTCTTGGCATCCTTCACTAATGCCTTTGACATGGACGTTCGGAACCTTTCACTAATGCCTTCGTCTTGACATTTTGGCATCCTTCACTAATGCCTTTGACACGGACGTTAAGCACCTTTCACTAATGCCTTCATCTTGACTCTTTCGGCATCCTTCACTAATGCCTTTGACACAACACTTCTAGGGAGGAAGAAAGAACTATCAACAAGAGAACCACAGTAGTCTTGATGATAACGAAGCAAGGCAACTCATGGACTTGAGCTTGCTTGACTTCAAGAGGTGGTGATCTCGCCTTTAAGAGGGACCTAGAGAATCACACAAAAACAAACACAAACTACATAGAGAGATCCTTAGGATCTGAGGTTAGATAATTTACAATACTAGGAGAAAGTATGTGTGGAAGTGGCAACCCAAAATGAAGAAATGGCTCACTATTTATAGAGGAAAATAAGCTACTGTTCCACGGATCCCTTACTTGAGGGATCCGTCCAGTGTAAACTGGGGGAACCGTGGGACGCTCCTCTTTGCCCACAGGTTTTGGGTCATGGGTCAAGGGTTATAGGTAATGAGTCCTAGACTTTGGACCATGGGTATCCAAGTAGATACAATGTATCTAGTAGGTGCAATGCATCTAGTCCATGGGTCATGGGTTAAATCCATGGGTCATGGATAATACCCATTTATGACTTATGCATGATGTCATGCAATGGGTTATGGGTTATGCTCCATGGGTATGGGTCATGGAATTTGGGTTAAACCTAACTACATTCAATGTATTTGGTCAATGGGTCAAATACTTAAACTTCTACCCATTATAATACATATTAATTATGTATATATCTACCCAATATGTAAACACTAGTTGTTGTACATATGTATTACTAAATGATAAAATCACTATTACTTGTTTGATGTTTTATGTGAAAACGTAAATGTGTTAGTAAATTATTGGCTCAAAACATTTACGTATTTTATTTGTTTCGTTAAAATGATTTTACGTTTGTTATCGACAAAACATTAAAAGATCGTAAAATATAAATAAACGTTTTTACGGCTTATTTGTATTAACAATCTTCCCCTTTTTGTTGATGACAAAACATAAGATTATTTCAAGGAAAAACTAAAATTCGTAAAAGTTTGAATTGGAGTTTTTACTCTCTTCTCCCCTTTTTTTGTCGAAAAAAAAAGAGCGTCGAAACTAAACTAACACATTGTTTTAAGAAAAACATGTAAAAAGAAAGAAGATAAAAAAAATGTAGAGAGCAAGAGACGGGAAGTGTTCTCGTCTTAACTCCCCCTTGACGAGTCCATCCCTTTGCGAGGGCGTCAAGTAAGAAGAAATACTAAACTAGTGCATTACAACTATGTTTGCAAATGGTTTCGTCTTTGTGACGAATATGCTCCCCCCTTGATGATTGCAACTTTGCAAGGGAACGTCATGTAATGTAATCCTAATGTGAATTATATTGCAAATGGTTTTGCAATGTATCGCTTTGACACAAAACTCCCCCTAGCTTAGGGTGTCAAAGTCTTCATGTATATTGAAAATCTATAAAACAAAGGTTAGAAAACAAATATATAATGCATAATTTCCTGCAAATAAGACTCAAGTTAGTAGAAAACAAGTCTTCTGTTGCATGGATCCCACGGTTCCCTCCTTGGAGGGATCCGTCTAGGCAAAACAGGGGGATCCGTCTGTCTGAAACTTTAAGACAGCAATGGTGATGTGAACAAATGATGTCAACATCAAAATGAGATATGTAATATTGCACCAAACATATACTCAAGACAATATGGCATAAAACATGTAATTTCATTCATTAAAAATGCTAGAGATGATCTACAAATCTCTAAAACTAAGAGAATGATTTAACCATGTAATACATTTTCTACTAATTCTAATAAGTGACCAAAAACTTAAAAAGCATCAATGTGCCTGAATCTAAGGATGAGTAGACTTGTTGATTTGGTCCAATCGTTCAAGAAGATGATTAAACATGAAATGCAACTCATTTCGTACTTCTTGATCAAGTCGTTGGGTGATTTGACAATTAGAGCAATTATTGTCATGATTAGGAATCGGAGGAGATTGGTTGTTTTGAGGAGGCTCCACAAATGATGGTGGAGGTACATTGAGCAATGTAGGATGAGGTTCTACTAAGAATGAAGGTGGTGGTAATGGAAACTCTTCTATATGATTAGGTCCTTGGTGGTTCCTTGTCTCCAAAGGTGGACTATTTGGTGATGTAAGTGATTCCATATTTAATGAGAAGGTTGGTGAGTGGGAAGTTGTAACACCCCCAATTTCGTGATACGCAGCGGAATTCAAACTGGGTGTTACTTTATGGCACAACAGTCATAACAATAGAAAACGATCTCTAAAGGAGTCGTTTAAAAAGGATTTATCATTCAAATTATTCAAATATATCAGAGTTTACAAAATAGGTCCCAGTTGGTTTCATTGTTTACAAAGTACATCAATATAAAGTCTTTGATGTTTTGTGAATGATAAAATATTTATAGCCTTCTTGATCTAGTCATTGCTCTTCCGTGCCAGCTTCCGACATTATGGACCTGAAATACATGCTTAAAACTGTCAACACAAAGGTTGAGTGAAATTCATAGAGTTTGTTAAATGGTTGAACACATTATGTTGGTAGTGTGAGTTAATTAGACTCACACCAATGGTTTGAAAACAAAACAGTTATTATTAGACTAAGCATCATGCAATCAAGGCGTTAACGTGTTCCAAATTTAATTGGAGAAACTGTTGGTGCGTGCCCTAACAGGTAAAAATTGCCGTTTTTACCTAATGTACTCAAATATAGTGCGTTTGTTTACCGGACCTGGTCAAACAAACGGGATTCGTCAATCCCAATAGATCTATTCACAATATTCGCGCCCACCTTCACTCAGTGATTAATGATTCATGATTAAGGGACTTAAGTTTGGCAAATGCGGTAACTTAGTGCTAATAAAACAATCAAACAAGTATAGAATTTGAAAGCAATGTGTTCGGTTTAAAATAAAGCATGTATCTCCCCCAAGGGTTTGTAAAACAATTAAGTAATAAAAGTGGGGCTATGAACTCACCGAGAGTTAATGATGTTAAGTACTTTAACGGATATGATGGATAGCCGGGAAACCTCTACGTGCAACCTAAAATGGAATGTTGCGACTTAAGTTTGGAATAATGTTTTAGGAAAACATAAACCATTCTATATATATTTCTATGTTGATCATGATGTAGTCAATTATCATTTGATGTTTATAGTAAGATCTTTAATATGTGAAAACATATTTAGTTTATAGATATCGTACTACTGTTCGGGCCATCATAATTCAGAGGTCATGTAGTAAACGTTCGAGGAGCTAGGACACTTTAAATCGTAAATTCAGCAACTCGTCGATGTGTTTTACTCAAATAAAACCCCTCACATGAAGCTCCCTACTATTGTAGCACTTAGTAGATACAACATATGTTTTGAGTGAAAATTGTTATAACATAAAGTTTATCATGTTTTTAATAAATATCTAGTTTTTACAAGTTCTCATTGTTTACTAGTGATTACAACTTTTTAATCTGTTCAAGAATGAAGTTTTGGTAAAAATCGTCCGAAAAGGGTAAAATGGTCATTTTTCCGTTACTTGTGAAAATACTAATTCAAAGATTAAATGAAGTTTGTTAAGTTAATATGTAACTAGCTATGAAAATAACTTGGTTTCGCTTTTAGTTGTGACAAAAGTATAGTCGTGAAACTACATATAGGGCAGTTTCAGTTTTTGAAAGAATATGGCCTATTTAAGCGTTTTCAAGGTCCGAGCTTCTTTGCTATTGAAGGAAAACGTCGTTCCGGACAACTTTCGTGTTTTAACTTTTTGATGATTCGAAACTTGTAGGAATGATGAAACTCATCATTATACTCCATCTAAAAATATAAAATGGGTGATAAGTCTTATTGGGTGCAAAAACGCTGCTTAAAACTGGAAACACGGGTCAAAAACGCGTAATTCGCAGTTTATCAGAAAATAACAAAATTTCAGGGAAATGATCGTGAATTTATTTAGAGTAGACTAAAATTAGTCTAAAGTGATATGAGATGTCAAAATGTGGTTTTCGTTATACGTGGGATAACTTAACAGTTATACGTGAAGTTTAAACTTTCAAAAATGTTTATCTTACAAAAAAGTTACTAAACTTTCAAAAAAATTTGTCCTAAGTCACTAATGTTTATCTTCTGTCATCTAGGTTACTATACTTTACGTAACCGGTTATCTTGGATACCAATAGTGAGACAACCGGTTGTTACCGGTTAAGGTATACAAACCAAGTTGTGGCACATGTTATCTAAGGTACTAAACTTTGCGAAAAATTTGTCATAAGTCACTAATGTTTCATTCCTGTCATCTAAGGTACTAAACTTTGCGAAAAATTTGTCCTAAGTCACTAATGAAAATTTTGTCTAAGTCACGAGTTGTGGCACATGTTACTGAACCTTTAAAATTATACGTTTTATAAAATTTTATGCACCTTTTATACGTTTTTATTCATTTTCATTCGTTTTTATACGTTTTTGTTTGTTTTTTTACGTTTTTGTCCGTTTTTATACGTTTTCGTCCGTTTTTATACGTTTTCGTCAGTTTTTTCCCATTTTTTACGTCCGTTTTTATACGTTTTTATGTTTTCATCCGTTTTTATACGTTTTTGTCCGTTTTTATATGGTTTTATACATTATTTATACGTTTTTTTTCCTTTTCATCCGTTTTTATACGTTTTCGTCCGTTTTTCTTACGTTTTCGCCTATTTTTTTATGTTTTCAAACATAAAAAAGGGACGAAAACGAATGAAACATAGAAAAACGGGCAAAAACATAAGAAAAATGGACGAAAACGTAAAAAACAGACGAAAACGTATAAAAACGGATGAAAACGAATAAAAACGTATGAAAACGAATAAAAACGTATAAATAATGTACAAAACCATATAAAAACGGACAAAAACGTATAAAAACGGATGAAAACATAAAAACGTATAAAAACGGACGTAAAAAATGGGACAAAAACGGACGAAAACGTATAAAAACGGACAAAAGCGTAAAAAAACAAACAAAAACGTATAAAAATGAATAAAAACGTATAAAAGGTGTATAAAATCGTATAAAACGTAAAATTTTAAAGGTTCAGTAACATGTGCCACAACTCGTGACTTGGGACAAATTTTTCATTAGTGACTTATGACAAATTTTTAGCAAAGTTTAGTACCTTAGATGACAGGAATGAAACATTAGTGACTTAAGACAAATTTTTCGCAAAGTTTAGTGACTTGTTTGTATAGGTTTAGTAACGTATGTGCCACAACCGGTTACCAATCCTTCGAGTGACTAGGGTGACACTTATAAAAAGGTTTAGTAACATATGTGAAAAACCCGTGAAGTATAGTGACCTAGATGACAGAATACAAACATTAGTGACTTAGGACAAATTTTTTTGAAAGTTTAGTAACATTTTTGTATATTAACCCTTATCAGAAAATAACAAAATTTCAGGGAAATGATCGTGAATTTATTTAGAGTAGACTAAAATTAGTCTAAAGTGATATGAGATGTCAAAATGTGGTTTTCGTTATACGTGGGATAACTTAACAGTTATACGTGAAGTTTAAAAGTTACGCGATTTAAGCAAAAATGTAGAACGTACAAGATTAATTTCTTTATGGTCAAAGGAGGAGGGAAATATGTTTGACTTTTCCAAAAATGTAAAAGTTTCTAAACATCTTAGAAAATACAGTGCAGAAATGGTTAAGTCTGGGTCTACGTAGATTTGTTTAAAACGTAAGTTTAGTTTCGTACGGCTCAGGGTTTATTTGGTAACATTTAAAAGAAATCTTAAAAATTCTCAAATTAATTATGAGTGATCTAAAAATTAATCTGATGTGGGGAAAATTGTCAAAGTTGGTTTTCGTTATGCGCGTGATGTTGAAATGGTGTTCCGACCAAAATGAAACTTTAAGACGATGTTTTCTTAATAACTTTTACGAAAATGATCTAACGATTGTCAAACTCTCAGGTCATTACTAAAATAATTTATCTTACGAGAATGTGAAATAAAAATTTTACGAGATGAATAGTGAAAGTGAATAGTAACTTTTCAAAAATATGAAAAGTAATCCAAAAAATGCGTGTTGTTACAGAAGTTCTCGGTGGTGAGTGCTCTAATGAGTAGAGATTTGGATGAGAAAGAGGTTCGGTAAAGGAATGTAGTCTATGTTCTAGGAATGAAGGCTTGTGCGTTTTACTAGAACTAGGTGCGTTTGGTTTAGAGCTTGATGAAGCCTTTCCTAACTCGAAAGGTCTAATACTAATTCTTGCGGTTCTTTTTGCTATTGTTGATTGAGATTGTTGAGGTGGGATTCTAACATTTGGACTTCTTACGGGTGATGACTCTAGGGAATCATTAAATGGTAAGAAAAAGTGTTTAGATTACCAAAGATGGTTTGAATTTTGAAAGAAAAGCTGATTAGAAGCTCTCTGTAGACACGGATCCCACGGATCCCTCTCACTAGGGATCCGTCTGGTTATAAACCAGGGATCCGTCTGTCAGACAGAAAAGTGGTGAATTGATTATGCTCTTGTAAGGTCTAGTACATATAAATCTTGAGGGTTTGACTATCTTTAGCTGTCTTAAGTGACAGATGACTTAAATGCCCAACCATAAGGAGTGAGGATACTCAATGATGGTTTTGGGTAAGGAAGTGGACTTTTGAGTGTGTAACTAAGTGTTTGAGGAAGATACTTTTTTATTTGAGAATGAAAAATGATGGAAATTGATCCTAGAGATCAGATGATGACTCAAGAGAAATTTGAAAAATTCCTAAAAAATAGAAAGAAATGAAAAACTAGTTTTAAGCCTACTTTTAGGTAAGGATGCCTAAAATCAATTTGTTAAAATTGAGAGAAAATTAGGCTAAGAGATGTGAGGAACAATGTGTGAGCATTGGAGTGGAAATATGGTGAGTTTTGGTGAATTGATAAATCAAAAGCACTTTTGAATTTGATACTAAGTTAGCTATGGGTGAGTGTGAGACCTACTGAGCTTGAGGAAGACTTAAGTAGTCTTGAAGAATCATGTTTAGCTAGACTGATGTGATCTAAGGGACAGGTTTGATATAAAATGATTTATATCTGATATCTGTTTTCCCGGATCCCACGGTTCCCTCATCTGAGGGATCCGGCTAGTTATAGCCCAGGGATCCGGCTACTGCTGACTAGTAGCTTCTCAGCAATTGTGCAATTTTTTCACTCTTAGCAAATGCTTATCCTAATCATTTCTACAATCAGCAAACACATGCAAACAACAAGTATAACGCATAGCAAGTGGGGAGAACTAAAAGGTAATTAAAAATGAGTGATAACAACTACTTGAATAAGATCAAGTCGTCGTAAAATCTCATTTTACTAGCTCCTAAGTTAAAGTGTCTAATGCCAAATCATGGCAACTCCTACAAGCTACATCCTAATCTACATAAATATTGTTAAGATGTTTACAGACGATTGTTTTAGAAATTTTTTCCACAAATTAAGGTCCTATGACCTTACCTTCTATCCACACCTCCTTCCATTTCACTTCCGTCTTCATCTCCATCTTCATCCCCTTCACTCTTCATCCCACCATCTCTACTTCTTTTTCTTCAAGAAGTTAGCAAAACACTTGAATATCCCTTTAGTTTTGTTGCCACTCTTGTGATGGGCTTGGAATATCCGATAGTTGATTGATGTAATCTAAAGGGTCGAGATCGGTGTTGCCAAAGGGGTTGCTACTTCGTTCTCCTTCTCTTTGTTTTTCCCTTTCATCCGATGAATCCGTTGGTGGGTGAGGTCTCTTGCCATCCACCATGATCCTTGTAGTCTTTCCATCGGATAGAGGCACCATGACATTGTTGCAAAAACTATGGTCAAAGGAATAAGGAGAAGGATCTAGAGCAAAGATGAAGTTTGCTAGACGGGTCAGGAGCATTGCATAAGGGAGTACCATCTTGTCCATGCTTTTCACACTCGCCATTCTTTTTATCATGTAATAAGCGAGGTTGAAGTGAGTGCCGATCACAAGGCAATAAATCATGAAGCTCAAGCACGCATTGGGATGATCTTTGTTCCCTACCAAGCAAAGCACGTTCTCCCTTACCACGAGTTCCCATTTCTTGTACAACGGGAACATTTCTGAAAGCTCCATTTGAAATGGATCCCTATAGATCACCTTGGAGATGATCTTTCCATGAAGACGGTATCCCTTACCGTGGTTGCTTCCGGGATGACCGTGAAGTATGCTTCATGATGATCAACCATGTCATGTAACTCCGCCAATGACCATTCGTTTGAAAACATACACACTCCTTGATATGGGACACGAAGTATCCTTCCAAATTCTACAAGAGTGAGAGTGTACTCGTGTTCATTGATGATGAATGCTATTGAAATGGTCCCGTCTTCATTCCTAACAATTCTCATTGTCTTGTAAAACTCAAGCACGAACACCGGACAAATTTGCTCATTAATGTCCAAAAGACAATCAAAGTTAATTCCACCAAAGACTTGTCGAATGTTGGTGTTTGCGAGGAATGATGGTTCAACACACGGCCTTCATGAAAGAGCCTATTTTCTAACATCTTGAAGGATTTCCTATCTTTCGGGCTTAGGCCTTCCTTTCGATGGTACATTGGGATGTAGTGGGCGGTATCATGGTAATCTTGTTGGCGGTTGCTAGGCATGATTGTTCCTATACAACAAAACCACAACGTGGTGTTAATTGTGTGAATAGTAACCTAATGGGATTGATCACAATTTTGCTCAAAACATCTTCATTGAATTCAAGGAATGAGTTCAATTTGTATTAACAATGTTAATTCTTTGATTTAGATTATCTTAGAAAACAATGTGGTAACAAATTGTGACAAACCCATTTGAGCTCAACTTCTAAAGATGAAAACTGTAATCCTAGGAATCAAGGAATGGAAATAACAATGTAGTGAAGATTATACTTACACAAGTGATTGTTTTGCTTGAAGAAGATGATCAATTTGCTCCTGTGAACAATAACTAGGTATATGTTCGTGAGTCTTGATAGAGTAAAGTGGGTAGTGGAACTTCCACAGTGATCATTTCTTACTTATGCTGTCTTTTGTTGCACGGATCCCACTGATCCCTTGTATGAGGGATCCGGCTAGTTCAAACACAGGGATCCGGCATATCAGCAATTTGACAGCTTAAGTGATCCTTGATAATTTTGGTTTGGGAGTTCTAAATGCCTAGGGTTGATGTTTATGCTCTATAACTTATGGTTTGGGGTTTTGACGGGCTATACTAGTTCTATTTGACGAGGTTATCTTTTTATGAATAAATCATAATTCTTTGGGAAGTTTTCAAAGATTATGATAAAATCCCATTTTATCATAATATGAGAAATTTCACATGGATACTTATTGACATAGATGAAATGTCAATAATCCTTATGTGAGGAGTGATGATCAAGGCTCTCGAATAGCCGAGATATCATTATCACTAGTTTGTAGTTTTGTCTATAGAGATCAACGAAGAATACTATTCTTGATGATGAGTTCAATATAGATAACTACTTTAGTGATTATTAAGAGAGCGTAAAGATACTACTAAAATTTAATCATGATAAAAAAATGACCTTATTAATTTATGGGTTTTATATCAGACAGGTTACCCAACTTTCCAACTTTATTCGCCTAAGTTACCAAACTTTATTTTTGTGCAAACAGGGTACTGGACTATCGTTACCGGACAAATTAGGGACCGATCTATTTTTAACCTTTGATACCCAGTTGCTAGCCACGCTGGCAGCTGACTTTTATTTTTATTAATTTAAAAATAATCTTTATATAAAGGGTTTTTATACAAATAAGTTACTAAACTTTGCGAATTTGTTCACCTAAGTTACTAAAGTTTTTCTTGTTCAATTAGATTACTGAACTATGCAACTTTGTTAATTTAGGTTATCTTTATCGGTCACCTGAAAACATCCTCACTCACTAAACACATCGACGCCACATCATAAATTAAAAATGTTACATAAATAATTAAAAACGTAAACGTATGAAATTAAAACCTAAACATTCATAAACTATAAACCGTATTCATTCATTTAAATAAAAATGAGAATTCAGCCACTAAAACCATAAGTCATGTATCCTTTATTTTTAATAATTTCCCATGACTTAAACAATCCTGAGATCTTGTGATGTTATGAGCTACTTTTTCTTTTTTAAGCATGAAGAACTAATCAAAAACACAAAACCCCTTTGAATCTTGAATAATCATATTCTTGTATTTGGGAGTTTGAGTTTTTTAATAAAATAAAAAATTTTAATTTTATTGTAATAAATTAAAAAAACTACTTTTTATTTTTTTAAAAAATTTTATAAAAAATCAAAAATTTATAATAAAACTAAAAAAAAGTAATTTTAATTTTATTATAATTAATTTTTTTTTAAAAAAAACTGCTTATTCTTTTAAAATGTATGAAAACGTATAAAAACGGATGAAAACGTACAACAACTTGTGATTTTTACAAGTTTCAAAGGGGTTTTGATTTGATTTAATTATAACTACTAAAATGATAAATTAAACTAATTAAACTATTCTATGAGTTTTGTGATCAAGCAAAGAGGAGAGTGCTAGCCATGTAAATAAATATATATTAGTAACCAAATTGAACAAAAAAAAGAACTTCGGTAACTTAGACGAATAAAATCGCAAAGTTGAGTAACCTATCTGTTTAGTAATGGTAAGTAGATATCTGAGTTGGACAATGGGGCCCACAAAAAGCTTACGTGGACACCATGATAACTCCAACTCCCGGTTGCCTGTTTTTTGGGTAACCTGAATGAACACGTTTCTGGTTTCGAGTAACCTAAATGTCAAACCCGTAAACTCCAGTAACCCAATTGAACAAAAAAATAGTTGGGTAACTTAGGCGAACAAAGTTGCAAAGTTGAGTAACCTAACTGTCATAAAACCCTTAATTTATCTAGAAGGAAAATATAAACAAAAAAAATTTTATTTGTAATTTATTAAAGATCATACCTTTGCTAAATATTCTTTTTAAAGAAAGAAGTATTTAGAGAGAAACTCTTTATGATATTCTTAGGATGCCCAAATACAATTATGGAGAATTCTCAATAAGTAAAATATTAGAACGATCTATCATTGTCCAACATTATAAAATATGATGATTTTAAAATGTGACCATTTGTTTTTAAGGAAGTTCCTTCCTTGTAGTTTTCAAACATATATAGATCGTGTTAAGTTTTTAAAAGTACAATATACTCTTAAGAAACTTGGTAACGAAGCTCTGATGCCAATTGTTGAAAACTAGAAGGGGGGTTGAATAGTTTTACCGATTTAAACTTCGTTTAATATATTTAGATCAACTTACGTCAATCTATTTGGATTTGTATGTTGAACATTGATAGATAGATATGTAAATGTGTAATGGAAAGATAAAGAGTAAGAAACACATAACCACGACACGAGTGTTTATAGTGGTTCGGCTACAAGGACACCTTCCTTGCCCTACTCCACTCCCCGAGTCACCTACTCGAGAGTTCGTAATCACTACACGACACCAACTCCTTGTGGCGGAGAAGCCTTCACAACGTCGCCTACTCTTTTTCCGGTACAAGGCTAGACACCGGGTTCTTCCACAAGGTAGAACCACACCTAACACAACTTCGCCTACACTTTATCCGGTACAAGGCTAGATACCGAGTTCCAATACAAAGGAGGAACTACTACCCAACACTACACAACATCTATCCCAAAGGAGATCAACTCCTTATTAAAACATCATCACGGATATCAATGTCCTTAGATACAACCTATCTCTATTTGTACATTGATACACCTTTCGATTGTACACCTTTGGCATCCTTCACTAATGCCTTTGACTTGACCCTCTTGGCATCCCTCACTAATTCCTTTGACACGGACGTTCAGCACCTTTCACTATTGCCTTTGACTTGACCCTCTTGGCATCCTTCACTAATGCCTTTGACACGGACGTTCGGCGCCTTTCACTAATGCCTTCGTCTTGACTTTTTTGGCATCCTTCACTAATGCCTTTGACACGGACGTTAAGCACCTTTCACTAATGCCTTCGTCTTGACTCTTTCCGCATCCTTCATTAATGCCTTTGACACAACACTTCTAGGGAGGAAGAAAGAACTATCAACAAGAGAACCACAGTAGTCTTGATGATAACGAAGCAAGGCAACTCATGGACTTGAGCTTGCTTGACTTCAAGAGGTGGTGATCTCGCCTTTAAGAGGGACCTAGAGAATCACACAAAAACAAACACAAACTACATAGAGAGATCCTTAGGATCTGAGGTTAGAGAATTTACAATACTAGGAGAAAGTATGTGTGGAAGTGGCAACCCAAAATGAAGAAATGGCTCACTATTTATAGAGGAAAATAAGCTACTGTTCCACGGATCCCTTACTTGAGGGATCCGTCCAGTGTAAACTGGGGGAACCGTGGGACGCTCCTCTTTGCCCACGGGTTTTGGGTCATGGGTCAAGGGTTATAGGTAATGAGTCCTAGACTTTGGAACATGGGTATTCAAGTAGATACAATGTATCTAGTAGGTGCAATGCATCTAGTCCATGGGTCATGGGTTAAATCCATGGGTCATGGATAATACCCATTTATGACTTATGCATGATGTCATGCAATGGGTTATGGGTTATGCTCCATGGGTATGGGTCATGGACTTTGGGTTAAACCCAACTACATTCAATGTATTTGGTCAATGGGTCAAATACTTAAACTTCTACCCATTATATTACCTATTATAATACATATTAATTATGTATATATCTACCTAATATGTAAAAACTAGTTGTTGTACATATGTATTACTAAATCATAAAATCACTATTACATTTTTTGGTGTTTTATATGAAAACGTAAGTGTGTTAGTAAACTATTGGCTCAAAACATTTACGTATTTTATTTGTTTCGTTAAAATGATTTTACGTTTGTTATCGACAAAACATTAGGAGATCGTAAAATATAAATAAACGTTTTTATGGCTTATTTGTATTAACAGGCAAGTTCAGTAAGCTTTTCTCTAGGTAAAGCCTTAGTGAAAGGATTAGCTAAATTGTCATCTGTGTGAACTTTCAGTAGATTTATTTCACTTTCGTGGACTTGTTCCCGAATATAGTGATACTTCCGTAGAAAATGTCCTATGCCCTTCATGACTCCAGGTTCATTGGCAAATATGATTGCAGCAGAATTGTCGCAATACATATGAATAGGCGATTGAATTTAAGGCATAACACCAAGCCTCCATTGCAGCTTCTAAAGCAGCTATGTATTCAGCTTATGTCGCAGACATCGCAATTGTACTCTGCTTCTTGCTCTTACAGTCTACTGCTCCTCCATTAATGACAAAGACATAACCCGTCTGAGACTTCATATAATCTTTATCACTTTGCCAGGACGCATCATAGAAACCTGCAACATCAAGCTCTGTATCTGGATTTCCACCATACACTAGAAACATATCTTTCGTATTTTTAAGATACTTTATAATATGTTTAACAGCAGTCCAGTGAAGTTCACCTGGATTCTGGTCATATTTTGAGCGAACGCCACATCTTGCGGTGCATCTTACCACATACATGATAGATCCTACTTCCGAAGCATAAGGAACTTTACTCACGCGTGCCACCTCTGCAGGTGTTGAAGCACCCATGTCGCTACATAACCCATGCTTTACTTCCATCGGCAAATATCCTTTCTTGGAATTTTTGCATATTGAATCTCTTCAATATTTTATCAATGTAAGCGTTTGTACTTAAACCAAATAACCGCTTTGATCTATCTCTGTATATCTTGATTCTCATAATATATGCAGCTTCTCTTAAATCCTTCATGGAAAAACATTGTCTAAGATATGCCTTAACACTTTGTAAACTTGGAATGTCTTTTCCTATAATTAATATGTCATCGACATATAGGATAAAGAAAATTACATCACTCCCACTAGCTTTGTGATATACACATGGCTCATCAAGATTTTGAATAAATCCATACTTTTTGATTTTCTTCATCAAATCTCTTATTCCATTGCCTTGATACTTGCTTCAATCCATAAATGGATCTTTGAAGTTTGCATACACGGTTTGAAAATTATGGATTCACAAACCCCCTAGGTTGCTTCATATAGATGTCTTCATCTAAGCGACCATTTAAGAATGCGGTTTTGACATCCATCTACCATATCTCATAGTCACAGTACGCTGCTATAGCTTTGAGAATTCTAATAGCTCTAGTGTCTGCTACAGGAGAAAAGGTCTCCTCGTAGTCAACCCCGTAGGTTTGAGTAAAGCCTTACGCTACCAGACGAGCCTTATAGATGTGTACATTACCATCCATGTCAGTCTTTTTCTTTTACAACCACTTACTTCCAACAACCTTAGCCTTTGGAGGTAAGTCGACCTCTTCCTAGACTTTATTTTCTTTCATGGATTGCATTTTTCCATTCATTGCAGCTTGCCATTTGTCCTTTTCAGGATCAGCCATGGCAGCTCTATAATTAGCAGGCTCTCCAAGATCCCCTAATATAGTTTCCTCAACTTCTACATTAAGACATAGACGTTCAGGTGCACGCGTAGTCCTTACAGATCTATGAATGGGAACCACTTCAACTTCAGGTGGAGGACCCAGACTATCTGGTTCCACTGGAAGTATGCTAGTTTTTTCAGAAGGTAATACATCTTCATGATCATCTTCCAGATCATAAACTCTCCCACTGAATTCTTGAGATATGAGATCCTTTTCAAGAAAATCTCCATACCTAACAACAATTACTTTATTTTCAGGTGTAAAGTAAAAGTAGTAACCCATAGTTTCCTTTGGGTATCATACAAAGATATACTTTACAGATCTATGTTGGAGTTTATCTGTTGAGTCACGTCTAACATACGCCTCGCAACCCCAGACCTTTAAATAAGACAAATTAGGAGCTTTACCATTCCATATTTCATATGGTGTCTTATCAACCTTCTTGGTGGGAACCATATTTAGTATACGAACTGCATATTCTAAAGCATAATCCCAAAAAGATAAGGGTAGAGTAGTAAGATTAAACATTGATCGCACCATGTCTAACAATGTACGATTTCTTCTCTCATATACACCATTTTATTGTGGATTACATGGAGATGTGAGATTCTGGACAATTCCATTCTCAGCTAAATAATCTTTAAACTCTTGGCTTAAGTATTCACCGCCTTTATCGGATCGAAGAGCTTTAATCTTCTTTACTAATTGCAACTCTACTTCTGCTTTAAAAACCTTAAATGTTTAAAACACCTCATGTTTATGCTCAAGTAAATAAACATAACCATAATGGCTGAAAACAACCCTTATAACACTCATGTGTTTCCCTCGTAGGTTTCTTTGTCTTGTTTCTAGGTAGCTGGTGAGTCTCCTTTTCGGGTTTTTGTTGGTTTTTCTTCTTGCGAGAAAGATTTTCCACTCGGGTGGTTCCAAGGTGGTTTTTAGTTGTTTTCGAAATCTTAGGGTGTTGGTCATTAGTCATGTTTAATCGAGAAACTAGTGGTTTTTAAAAAAATAATTGCATTTTTTGAGTGAGAAATGAGTGAAAATAAGTGAAAATTTTCGTAAAATTTGTAGCTATTTTGTATCATGTCCCACGAATGGCTTCATGTTTACGTATGGTAAGTAAATCATTTTTGAGATGGGATCTTAATGGTTCTATTGTTTGGTTTCCCATGTATGTTTTTTGGGAGAAAACATGGTTGGGATATGTGTGTGTGGTTTGGTTCATTTAAATAAGTGGGTTATATACAAAAATGAATAGTCCCCAGGCAATCTCTTCGGTTGCTATATGTGTAGGCGGGAAAGGGACGAAATGCGCAAAGATAAGTTAAGACGTTGCAAATTTTGTCCTTAAGAAAAGTGTGGCTAGACAATGGCGGAAAACGAGTGAAATGTCGATAATACCCCTCAGGGTGGAGCCCCTAAACGTGAGAACTAACAGTTGTTAGCAAACAGTGTCTTTCGATGGATGTTTTGCAAAAGACATAAATATTAATGGCTGTTTTGCAACAAATTTCGTTTCTGGGTTATCCCTGCGTTTTCGAAAATTTACCCTATTGTTTTTTAGAAAAAAAACCACCTAAAATCTGATCCGAAAAAATAAATAGTAAAAAAAAAGAGACCCTAAGATATATTTCGTATCGAGTTACATCTCATTTATTTATTTATTAAAGAATTGCATAAATCTATCTTTACAAGGAGTTGCATAATATAATCAAGTATATTCATGCACTTTTATGTCATAAATAAACGACACATGAATATCCTCTTTATAGCTGCAATTAACAATTATCACTGTCAACAACCGCTACCGATTTTTTCTTCTTTATTATTATTATACATCGACGCCAATTTTTCTTGCTTCATATATTTTTTTTGTCGTCACCACAACATTGCATGTGTACCATGCTAGTCTTTGATTATATATATACATTAACAGAATAACAGGAGCAAGTGACATTGTTTAGATAAGCAAGTTAATACGGAGTAATAGGTGAATTAGTAGTAAATACATGAAGCGCAACAATTTAACAAAGTGTTTTTGGTATGATAATATTTGATTAACTGAAGTGTAATGATATACAAAAATTAAATTATGTATTTTTTTTTTGTCTGAGTAGAATAATCTGAGATCGAAGAAGTATCACAATTTAACGAACAAATCTTTCATCAAATGATTATGAAATATGTTATGAGGCAACGTTCATAAACTTTTTTTTCGATTAATATAAATTTCTATACAATGTTCAATTTTTATTATTAGTTGTAGTTTATAACAAAGGACAGGGTTTCTCGCTCCTATGGATTTTTTCGATGTAATATTAATTTTTTTTAAAAACATCAATCTAAATGCACTCGATTCAACAAAATGTGTTTTTTATATTATTGTTTAAAAAAATTTGTGTATTCGATCATATTTGATCATGATTCCGTATATGTAATTATAAGAGCATGGAGTATCACAACGAGGATCCCTCGCCACTCCAACGTGGCACCCTCGCCGGATCTCGCCGCCCACCGCTACCATACCATCCACCCTCGCCACTCCACAATTCGCCACTTCAACGACATGGATAAAGACAAAAATGAGGGTGGGGCTTTGATTGTTAAAGTTCAACACTTGTTTTGAAGATCTTGAAGCTACAGTTCTTGAAGCTAAAGTTCAACACCTTGAAGCTAAAGTTCAACACTTGTTTTCTTCAATTCGAAGAGGGAAAAATAAATATTGATGTTGGTGGGGCTTTGATTGTTAGATTAAAGAAGAAAGGAGATTTGTTGTTGATGATTTGAGGTTGATGATTGATATGATATGAGTTGAGTGTGATCTCAGTAGAGAAAAGTGTATTAATTTGATGATTTGAGGTAGACGTATTATCACATAAATATGTTTTATTGTGTTGAAATATATGGAAAAAAAATAAAATGAAGGTGGGTGGGGCTCAAATGAAGATGTTTGAGTTAGTTGTGATTTGGAGGTATTTTTAAGTGAGTGTGTTGGAGTGATGTGGAAGTGATGTGACACAAGTGAAAATGATGTGCCATGACACTCCATGCTCTATCATTGTTCTTTTGGTAGACCAGCATTCAAGCGTTGCCGAAGCACGTCCATTAATAACTCATCATAGTTTGTGTCATTTCAATAAATCCATTGAATAAACCATCTTGTTGTCTTTGAAGAAAAATACAAATCTCTCTACATTATTCTTTTTTAGAAAAAAAAACCACCTAAAACCCGATCCAAAAAATAAATAGTCAAAAAAAAAAAAAAAAAAACTCACCCTATCAGATACATAAACGTGGCAAGAGATAATTAGATCTAAGATCCGGTACACCCTCAACGTGCGTAGCAGACAATAACTCCCCCCCTTTCAAAGGCCAATTAACAGCACAACTGATCATCCACCACAAACACAACGTCATTATTCACGTTGTTGTATTTTTCTTCTACACACACGTCTCTGAACCACCAATCATACCTAAACTGATCTAATAATCAATCATGCCGTCTGCATACGGTGCTCGATTGACCACTTTCGAAGACTCCGAGAAGGAGAGCGAGTGCGGTTACGTCCGTAAGGTATATCTATCACTTCCGATCTAATTAGGTTTTGGTTATCTGTTTGGTTAAATTTATATTGATCTGATCTGTTTTTATACTCTTGTAACTGAATTATTGATCTGATTTGTGTTCACACTATATCACTGAAACTGAATTTTATTGTTTATTAGTTTCGTATAGAAATGAATCTGAATTTTTTTATTTAACGATCCGGTGGTTGACTATCTGTAACTGTTTATCCTGATTTTTCGCTACGTCTTATTGTCGATGTGTTAATAACTTAATAACGACGAAAAGGTGTGATTGATTATATAATATTTAAGCGGAGCGTGTGAAATGTTAAGCTTGTATTTGTTTGATGTATGGAACATAGGTACGCTATCGGATACGGTTTAACGATCTAGTGGTTAACTCTATGCCAGTGATTTGACGATCCAGTGGTTGAGTATATATCTGTATGGAAATGAATTTAGATAATATCCTGATTTTGTCCTAATGAGAAATTTATTTGATGTGTTGTTAATTATTGAGAAAAAGTGCTACGGATTGATTGATTAAATAATGTGTAATCGGAACATGTGAAATGCTGTGGCTTATGTGATTTTTGCTGATTTTACTAATGCTTGCGGCGCGGTTATGTAATGATTGAACTTTTATGATTTACTGGCTAGATATATTTTTATAATGGAGTTTGAGTAGTTAGATTGTTAATAAATGCGGAGACATTAAAGTATGTTAATACCGAAATTTGTGCTACTTATGTCATTAAATGAAGAGTCATTATAGTTGTTTATCTCATATATATCTGGACATGTTTTTGTGGAATAGTTATGTTCGGACATTTTAGTATTAGATGAGTTGTTTAAGTGTCTGTCATCTAAAAGTTATGATGTACATATTATATATTAAGTGCTAGTAAACGGTTGATGGTTAAGCACACTATTTGTAAACTAAATCTCTTAATGACCAACAAGTGAGCTCAGTGAAATTGATTTACAGTTAATGTGATTTGCTTTTTAACGGATAAATAGTTATGATGATCCTAGAGGAATATGACAAAGAATCCTTAGCTCGTGTATTTTTGAATTTGGCAGGTATCAGGGCCGGTCGTCATTGCAGATGGAATGAATGGGGCTGCTATGTACGAACTTGTTCGTGTTGGACATGACAACCTTATTGGGGAGATTATCCGTTTGGAAGGAGATTCTGCTACCATCCAAGGTATTTTTCTTTATGTTCTTAGAGGATGTCATAAACATCGAGAGTATTGGTCATTTGGTGATGGAGTCTGTTATTAACCGTTGACTTGGTCACACACTCTTGTATTGTTAGCTTAGAGCGTTATAAAAAACTTTAAGAAGACGTTGTCTTTTAAGTAACCTCTAAGTTTTTGAAGGCCTAAGCTGGATTTAAGTGGATACACTTTTGTAATTTACTATAGATTTTAACGATTTTTAAATTGTTTAAAGACATTTATACTCTTGACACTCCCCAAAGATTGCAGGCATCTTTCACTTGGGCTGTGTCTGAAATAAATGCATGACTGTGCTGTTTAAAAGATTCCTCTCAATTTTACCTATTTTCCTAATAAGAATCATTACAAAGGTTACTGGCGAAAAGTTTTCTTAATGTCTTATTTGGTATTTCACGGAATGTACTTGATTACTAGTCAAAGACTTAATAAACTCCATCCAAAGTCATTTGGGTAGTACTATTTTATCTTGGTACACATGCTTCTATATGGATTAATTTATACACATAAGCTGATCAGGAGGAAAACTTGAGCAGTCTTTGAGTTGTTGAGTCATTTCTTCAGTCTCTCAATATTGATAGAATTGTTTGCTGTATTTCAGTTTATGAAGAAACAGCTGGGCTGATGGTGAATGATCCAGTTCTCCGAACACACAAGGTATGTATTTGTTCATAAATCACTGCGTTTGCGATTACTTCTGTTTGGAACTTAATTGCCGTAATTTCTGTGTGAATTTGCAGCCTCTATCCGTGGAGTTGGGCCCTGGAATTTTGGGGAACATTTTTGATGGTATCCAGGTTCGTAGGCTGCTTTTTGTTCTACACTTTGTTACAGCTTTATTCTACTGTCTTTTTTTTTTATTTTTTATTTTTTTATTTATTTATATATTTTTTTATTTTTTATTTAGGAGCTAATAAATGCTGTTTTCTCTATGTATCCAGAGGCCTTTGAAGACTATCGCAAGAATATCACAGGATGTGTACATTCCCCGTGGTGTATCTGTCCCAGCTCTTGACAAGGATATACTTTGGGAATTCCAGCCAAAGAAAATAGGTAAATTGTCTACAGTGAACTATAGAATATTATGGTTCATCATGGTTGTCAAATTTGTAATTGTTTATGTGATAGATAAACTTTAATTTATATGTTTGTTGTGATGTCAGGCGAGGGAGATAATATCACAGGTGGAGATCTATATGCTGTAAGTCATAACATCCTCATTATTTACAGAATTCAACAATATTTCCTGTTTCATTTTTATCCAAATATCAGTCTTTGTCCTAAATTGTTATTTTTCTTCTCATTTCTGTGCAGACTGTTTTTGAGAACAGTTTAGTGGAACACCGCATTGGTCTACCTCCTGATGCCATGGGAAAAGTAACATATGTTGCACCAGCTGGTCAATACTCATTAAAGGTCTTTCTATCGAACTCCTTTTGCCATCTTGACCACACTTTCTAATATTATTTTCATGTTTGTATGCATATAAATAGGCATCTACCATGACTCTTTTCATGATGATTTAGCTTCATTGGTGCATATGATCTAACACACGCATGATTATCTGTGGTGTAGCAATCAATTGAGCGCTAAGATGTGTGAATTTATATCATAGGAAAATAAAGAGGTTTTGTGCATACTTGTTATATTAATATGAATATCTAAGTTGATATATAAAGATGCATGTCGATTGAGATAGTGGACTTCTAGACTATGACAAGCCAGGCCGCTTTATGCCAAGTAAGAACTGTTAGGCCTGTATAAAAGTAAACGTATATGTTATACCAAATTGTTAGTCTATGTTGGTGGTTACTGCTGCGCGTACGTTCTTACTGCAAAGTCCATTTGAGACATGTCAATTGGGAGCAACCGTTGTATTAATTAATGTATAATCTTGTACATGCGGGATCTTGAGTATCAACTATTTCTGTGTTTATACAGGACACTGTCTTGGAGCTTGAATTTCAAGGTGTCAAAAAGCAATTTACCATGCTTCAGGTGTTATATTTTTCTTTTTCAAACAAGATGAAAGTATATTTGAGTTTCTAATAGTAATTATACATGTGATTTCTTATTTCTATTTTCATTATATTCACAGTCTTGGCCCGTACGTACTCCTAGGCCTGTTGCATCAAAGCTTGCTGCTGATACTCCTCTTCTTACTGGACAGGTATGTATCAGTGTATTATAAAGCATATATATTTATTTAGTCCTAATAAAAAAGGTATCTACTGTTGATCATTCAGCTTGCTTATATAGTCCTAATCATATATTCTATGTGCCAGCGTGTTCTTGATGCCCTTTTCCCCTCTGTGCTTGGTGGGACATGTGCCATTCCTGGTGCTTTTGGCTGTGGTAAAACCGTTATTAGTCAAGCTCTATCTAAGGTATGGATGTATATTGTTTTGTCACTTAATTCAATAATTAGATGCTGATATGATTTCCATATTCACTTTTTTTCCTTCATTATGCAGTACTCAAATTCGGACACTGTTGTTTATGTTGGTTGCGGAGAAAGAGGAAATGAAATGGCAGAAGTACGTCTCACTGAATATATTATTCTTTTGTTTCATTTGTCGATATATGCTTTTTTTACTAATTTTATATGATTACTTTGCAGGTTCTTATGGATTTCCCTCAATTGACAATGACATTGCCTGACGGACGTGAAGAATCTGTCATGAAGCGTACAACACTTGTGGCCAACACTTCTAACATGCCTGTGGCTGCTCGTGAGGCTTCAATCTATACAGGTAACACCACTTTGAATATTCTCTTTTCAAATTGATTCGTGGTCTTTCACGATACCAAAGTTCTAATTGAATTGCATTTTATTGGTATTCAGGAATTACCATTGCTGAATACTTCAGAGATATGGGTTACAATGTCAGTATGATGGCAGACTCCACCTCACGTTGGGCAGAAGCATTGCGTGAAATTTCTGGTCGTCTGGTACGTTTTCAATTTCAAACATTCTTTACTGCTCATTTGAGTTTCTTTTGTTTGGTTTAGTGATCTTTGTTCTCTGTACGGAACATAGATTAGACCTTTTTTGTTGGTGGTAAATTCTTTAAAATTCCACCATGGTTTAAAAAAACGGTGTGAGGCGGCGCCTCGAGGCGAGGCGGGCATAAGTCGCATATGAGGCGGCGCTTCATGGTGGTATATTGGAACGTACGCCTCTGTTGAACGAGGCGGGTATGAGACGGAAGAGGCGTGAGGCGGGTATGAGGCGGAATAGCGACAAAAACCCAAAAAGTCTGAAACTTAAAATGTAGATCTAGGGCGCGTCGGTGGGTTTCACCACGCGTACCCTATGTCAAAATGATCTCCTTTCGACGATCTATCATTTGGTATAGGTGGTGTAATTTTCCGGTGACGGGTGGCCGGAATATTGGCCGGATAAGACGGCGGTGGAGGTTTCCGGTCACCAGAATTTTAGAGAGAGATGAGAGAGAAATGTGTGTGTTTATGTGTGTGTTGTGGGGGTTTTATTCCCCAGGAGAGACCGAAAATGTCAAATCCAAAACATAGGGGCCATGAAGATCATAACTTGGGAGATGATGCAAATTATGTTATTTGATTAATTATGAACTTTATTTGATGCTAAGTATTTTTTTTTTTAATATAAGATATTAGATATATAATTTCTATATTTTTTTTAATTCCGCCTCGACCTTGCGCCTCGGTTCGCCTTGAGGCTTACGCCTCTTGAGGCTAAGGGAAAACGCCTCGAGGCTCGCCTCCGTACTTTTAAACCTTGAATTCCACTTTGGGTTACTTTTCACTTATGCAGTCAAAGCATAAGAAATCTTTAAATTACTGACTGGTGATAAACAGATGTTTATAACAAATATATGATGGATTAATCGTGTGAGTTTGTTTTATGTTTTTTACAGGCAGAAATGCCCGCAGATAGTGGTTATCCTGCATATTTGGCAGCACGTTTGGCATCCTTCTATGAACGTGCTGGTAAAGTAAAGTGTCTTGGTGGACCAGAACGTGATGGTAGTGTCACAATTGTTGGTGCTGTTTCTCCTCCTGGTGGAGATTTCTCAGATCCCGTTACATCTGCTACCCTCAGTATTGTTCAGGTATTTTTTATTTTATTTTATTTCTGAGTATTAAGGCTTATCAGATACATTTTTCTTAGGTTTGTGATAATGATATGTAATCGAAAGTTATTGATAATGTAAGCCATTGCACATTTTGTCAGGTTTTCTGGGGTTTAGATAAGAAGCTTGCCCAGAGGAAGCATTTTCCATCTGTAAACTGGCTTATCTCCTACTCAAAATACTCAACGGTGCGTTGTTGAAATGATCACACTAAGTTATCATTTTTTCCATCTTTTTATGTTATCTTTCTTACTAAGAATGTATTGCTTATTCAGGCTCTAGAATCCTTCTATGAGAAGTTTGATTCAGATTTCATCGACATTAGGACAAAGGCTCGTGAGGTGCTCCAGAGAGAAGATGATCTTAATGAAATTGTCCAGGTTTGTTGCCTCTTACTTTATTTTTACTTTATGTCTTTTACTTAAATTTGGAGTGAAGCAAAAAAAATACTTATATTGTTTGATATTCAATGTAATATGCATATTTTATAATTGTCGTTTCAGCTTGTGGGTAAAGATGCTTTGGCTGAATCAGATAAGATTACCTTAGAAACTGCAAAACTTTTGAGGGAAGACTATCTTGCTCAAAATGCATTCACACCGTAAGTAACCTACACACCCCTCTTTTTTCTCACACTAATTTGTGTTTTACCGTGTGCGCTTAAAACTTCTATATCGTAACGATGACAGATATGATAAGTATTGCCCCTTCTACAAGTCTGTGTGGATGATGCGCAATATTATCCATTTCTACAATCTAGCCAACCAGGTGAGCCATCCTCTGTTTTAGTTATACTATATATAGTTTGTTTTTTGGGTTTGTGATAAAAACATGTAATCTTGTTATATAATGTAGTCTGTGGAAAGAGGAGCTGGCATGGATGGCCAGAAGATTACTTACTCACTCATCAAACATCGTTTGGGTGATCTATTTTACCGATTAGTGTAAGTGAAATTGCCATCAAACAATACTCACATTGTGTGGTCATCGAGTCCTGAATCCCTGATCTAATCTGGTGAACTGAAATATGTACAACAGGTCTCAGAAGTTTGAGGACCCAGCTGAAGGCGAGGATGTTCTTACTGGAAAATTTAAGAAGCTATACGAAGATCTTACTGCTGGTTTCCGCAACCTTGAGGATGAAACCCGGTAAACACAGGACACGTAATTACGTTATTTGAAGATGAAACCCAGTGGCGATTTTCATCTGTGTTAAGTGTCAGAGTCAGCGTGAAGCCATTTGGGGAGGGTGTGCTGTTTCTTGGTGCATCATGAAAGAAAGGGTTTGTTGTTAGTAGTTTTATTTATTTATTATTCAAAGGGTGTTGTTCAATATCCATTTGTGTTTAGCTATTATAATTATTTCTGCATCGCTCGGGTTTTCCTTGGGCATTTTGTGTCTTGAGAGTTGAAATAAGCAGAGCTGCATGTAGATTTTATCGAACAACTGCTCTCGGAACTGAAGTTGGTGGTACTTTTGCCTTATTTTTTTTACTTGTCAGTATGAATAAATGAATGAAATAAGGATTTTGAGTAGGTTTTTCTAAGGTCCATATGTTGTGACCATTTTTCATATTTCTAAATGATCTGTTTGTCATATGTAGAGGTCATTTGTTGCCGATTTTGGGCTCATTTGTGATATAATCTTCTCTTTTACAGGGTCAAACAAATCAAACTTTCACTAATTAACTTTTCTACTTAATCATGGTCATGCACGAAGCTTCTAAGGGGCAAGTGGGGGTTGTGGCCCCCCCAAATCTAGGACCACTAAGCATTATTTTTTGTAGTTTTGTATATAATTTTTAAAATATTAGTATAAATGTAAAATAATTATAGGTTTGGCCCCCTCAAAATTATTGCGACTACATTTCGGCCCCTCTAATAATATTGCTCAAGCTCCGTCCCTGATCATGGTCATTGTACATTTGATTTTGCCTTATAAAGAAAGTCCTTTTCAAATCAAGATAAGTCTTGTAAAGGTTTATGATGATATATTTAACATTTTGATTTTGATGATTAAATTTTATAAGTAATGCAATGCAGTGATACGTTTGGAATTAGGAAGCATCTGTTAACAACTGAACTTACTTTTCATTTCTTTTGCTGGTGGTAAAATTCCAGTGAATCCTCTCTTTTACACTGAAATGACAATGAGAAAAAATATAGAAAAGTAGTGAAGTAATGCATCATCATTTTCTCAAAAAAAAGTTTAGGGGCCGTTTAGTCGGAGAGAAATACTCTATTTTTCCATAAAAATTTTCATATGAAAAGGGAAAAACAGAAAATCCGTTTAGTCGCACTTTTTTTCAATAATTTTACAAAAACATGAAATTCTCATTTTCCAATTTTAAATAGAAAAAATGAAAATAACATTACACCCTTCTCACTTTTTTCATTTCCAAAATAATAACACTATTTCCTTTCACCCTACACTTTTATCATGCCTCTTCCATCCTCCATCCTCCACCTTCAACTAAACAACTTTTCATTTTAAAAAAAGAAAAAATATAACTCCAACTAAACGGATTTTCAAAATTTTCAACTCTTCTCTAGAGGAGAAAAACCATTTCATTCTCTAGGAATTTAGAAACGGAAAAATAGGAAAAAATTTCACCAACTAAACGGGCCCTTAATTGGTGGTAAAACTTAGATCTCGTGCTCCTTTTTGGCTCCGACTGACCATTCCTTAAATATACACAGGGATTTGTCATTTTATTTGAACATGAGAGATAATATTATGCTTCTTGTGTACATTGTTATTATTGCAACACATTTATTTTATTTTAATTTATTGATACAATAACAAGAAACATAACATTATTTATTTTGAACATAAGAGAATCTCTATCCCCTTCAATACTACACATTGAGAACAATGCGTCTACTTATATAAAAAGTTATTGGTATATGCAAATTATTTATTTATTGGGATAATTGCACGAAAAGTCATCAAACTTGACACTTATTGTCATTGTGTGTAGCGACCTATTTTTTTTGTCATTGTGACACAAACTTTTTGGGAGCGTGCTATTGTATGTATCATTTTACCGGTTGGGTTTTTTGGTCCTACGTGGCGCCGGTTTTATGCTTAGTAAGCAACCAAAAACATTATTTTCTTTTTTTTTGAAAGATTTTTTTGTAACCACTTATTTATTCTCACCTCCCCACCACCCAATCATTTTATCCACACCAAACTTAACTTTTATCCCTACCCACACAAACAATGAGATCTTCTTCTTCTTCAACCTCTCGATCTAGAGGGACCACATTCAAACGGTATACCAAGGAAGAAGTTATTGCTCGTACTGAATGCGATTGTCATTTGCCTATGGAAGAGCAAGTCTCATGGACCATTTACAACCCCGGTAGAAGATTCAAGGGTTGTCCAAAATATGTAAGATAATATTTCGTTTGTTAATGAAGCTCGTTGTTTTGTTTGCCTTATGTTTCGTTTGCTAATTGACAGGATAGGGAAGAGCAATGTAAGTTTTATGGATTTATTGATGATGAGCTACCTAGTGACTACTACAAAGAGCTGTTCTTCAAACAACATGAGGAACTGAAAGTGTTGAAGAAGCAAAAGAATAAGGATATCGATAAGATTGGCTCAAAATCTGTTGAAGGCAAAAGCTTCACATCAGATGAAGGGACATATTTGCAAATCGTTGAATTGAAGGCAGATTTGACTTTGCTAAAGTCAAAAGTTAAATTGCATGACAAACTTCTTGTTTTGTTTGGTTTGTTGGTTGTGTTTGTAGCTTTTGTTTTGTGCAAGTAATGTGCTTGTATCCATCAATAGAACATGTTAGGAGTTATGTAATATGACAATGGTTTGTCTTGCTTTATGTTTAATGGAATGGTTTGTTTTGGTTCACAATAGTTATTCAACACAGGCTCATAATACAAATGGTAAATGTCATTACTTATCACAAGTTCATGCCCATTCAGTTACAAAACTGGGCATTCCATGAAGGTTTAAAGTTACATGACATAATAACCAAATACCTAATGTTTCTAAGTGCACAACATATAAGAACAAAAGAAGTGCACATAAGTTAACTTACACAACATTAAAGTTATATTACATTAAAGAAGTTTAGTTATACTAATTAGTTTTCAATCCAAATTGAGAGCGTTGGAGGTTGAGCTTCCAATGCCTTGGTGTTGCTTAGCCAGTTTGATCTTCAATATTCTTTCACTCTTTCCTCTTTGCTTTGTCATGACAAATTTCCTCTTTGGGCTTGGTTCAACTTCAGTTACTGGTTCAGTCTGTGAGTGCTGGGTAGGTGCAGTCCTTGAGGTATGAGTTGTTGCAGTCTGTGAATTATGGTTGTGCATAGGATTTTCTTCAGCATTGTTAGCTTCAATACTTTCAATTGGATCAGACACATTATCATTTTCATCAATGCCAAACCATCTCCCTAACCTTCCAAATCTGCCAAGACCACTAAGCCCTCTACCTCTACCTCTACCTCTACCTCTTCCCCTGACATTGAATGCCCTAGACCCACCCACATCAGCAAATGTTACCCTTTTTTCTCTGTGATTAGGTGCAGCTGAACTAGAACCACCCAATTCACATACACTAGAACCTAAGGTCTCATTTTCTTCAACTAGGTTAGCTGGTGTATCCATGGTCACATTTTCATCAACTGGTTCAACTACGGGTTCATCTTCATCAACTAAACCTGTTGGTGTGGTTGTGTTTTTTTTTGTTTTCCTTGGCCTACCTTTTTTTTGCATTGGCAGTTGCACTAGAACCACCCACATCATATTCACTAGACATAGGGATAGATTCAGCTGTTGCTCTGAATGGTTCAACTAAGGGCTCACCTTCGTCAACCAAACCTGTGGTGGTGGTTTTCCTAGGTCTACCCATTTTAACTGGTGCTTTAGGTGGTTTCACAACTGTTTGGTTCTTACAACCCTTCTTATTGTGACCTTTTTGAAAACAATTTGAACAAGTCATCTCAATACCAGTCCTAGGTATCTTATTGGGGTTCTTATTTTCATGAGCAGCTCTATTCCTTTTTTTCTTTGGCCTACCAGGCATTTTTTTTTGGTTTAGGAGGCAAGACCTTAGATAAGTCACTACAATCAGGCCAGAAGGTCATTCCACCAACAGGGGTTAAGTATTGATGATAGGCATCATGAAACATTTGTTTTCTAAAGCAATCTGGCACGTACTCTTCTGCCCTTCTTCCTAACTTAAAAATTACAGCTATGGCATGACTACATGGCAAACCTGATAGTTGCCACATCCTGCAGCTGCAAGTCCTGTGGTGTTCATCAATGGTAAAAGCCTCAGAACCATTTCTCACTTCAAATACATTTCCTCCAGCTGGTATCACATGCCAGAACCTTACAACAAATAAGCTATAATTAGTTTACAGTTAATGGTTATCTAGGTTTATAATCATGATATAAGTAGTGTAATTCATACCTTTGCTGGTCTTTCAAGATTTCCAACCTTTTCTGAATGTTAGGACAAATGTCTTCTTTCCATTTATCCAACATTTTTCTCATTATGTTCATTCTTTCCATAACAATCACCCTCATTGCCTCAAGCATTGTAATCAATGGCTTATCTCTAACACTTAACAGCACGGCATTGAAACATTCACTGAAGCCATTCTCAACAGCTTCACAGTTGTTACCAATTTGAAAGTATGCTCTGGACCAGGTCTTGGGATCTTTATTAATCAGATATTGATATGCATTTGGGTTACCTATCTTGATCTTCTCCATAATCTTGTTGAACAAACCTGGGTAACTAGCCTTTGAAGCAGCCCAAAAAAGATTCCTAAATTCCACACCACTATATGATTTTCTAAAACCCTCATATATGTGCCTTGCACACTGTCTATGCTCTGCATTGGGCATTACATCCTTTACAGCTTCTATCAATCCCTAGAGCATGTTCATTAAAACAATTAGAATATGAAAGACACTTAAAAAAATAAGGCATTGAAAGTTAATCATACCTTGTGTTGGTCTGACATAAGTGTTAGACCATTTCCAGTTGGCAAATCAAGATCCTGTCCAACCAATTCCAAAAACCATGACCAGTTATCTTTGTTCTCCACATTGACTACAGCCTATGCTACCGGAAAGATCTGGTTGTTACCATCCCTCCCAATAGCTGTAAGTATTTCACCCACATTTGGTTTTTTGAGGAAACATCCATCCAAAGCTATAACCCTTCTACACCCTTTCTTCCACCCCTCTTTCAATCCATTAAAGCAAACATAAAACCTATCGAAAAAAGTTTCATCACCTGGATTGACTGTAACCCCAACTCTTACAGTGGAACCATCATTTGAATCCAATATGGCTCTAGCATATGACCTAATGTAACCATAATGATCTGCCAAAGTGTGTTCCCCATCATTTATTGCCAAACTTTTAGCCCTTCTACATACACTAGGACTAACTATGCACTTGTATTTTTTCATGACTAATTCAGCAATTTGATGCAACTTAATTTCTGGATTCATTCTAATCTTATGACTAAAGTGACTAGCAATCCACTTGTAATTAACTAATGATCCATACTTAAAACCCCTAACACATGTATGTTCATCAGTTAGTGATATCACCTGAAAAGACCTTTCCTTAACCATCTGCTTTGCATAACACCTCCATGGGCATGTAGACCCTTCATCCCTTTCTGTTGGGTACCTATTCAACTTACTTAGTTTCCCCTTCTTTGGATCCTTGATCCTCTCAGGACGTATACCACAACGAGCTATTACTTTGTTTTTTGAGCTTCTCTCACACCACAGTGAAAATCCATTTGCTAGAGCATAGTATGTGAGACATTGTCTCAACTGAGCAGCATCAACATACTTTTCACCAACCTGAAAAGAAAACATAAACGTATTAATGAAAACAATTGATGTAACTCGATTATTATGCACATTAGTTTGGGAAGGAATGTGTCATACCTTTGGTTTTTGCATCTTCCAGTGTGTACCTGCATCATGTACAGGATACCTCTTCACATTAGTCTCCACCATTTTGAAAGGATCTGTAAGTTGTACATCATCATCACAACCTTTGAGCTTCCTCAGTAAGTCATCAAGGAACTCCTCATGTTCTTGGATAGTTTCATTTTCACAAAGACCATTACCTTTCTTTTTTGTTGAACTTGCCTCTCCACTTGGCTGCTGAGTACATTGGTTTCTAACCTTGGGTGCCCTTTTTGACTCATGAATTCTTTTCCTAAGTTCTATCAACTCATCCTCGCCCTCTGATAAGTAGTCTATAGATCTATCGGACACTTCACTATCACTATCACTGTATAACATTGAAGAGTAGGGAATTTCAGCATCACTTTCAGTAGAAGATTCATCCATAACCCTTGGATTAACATTATCTTCAATAACAATACCCTTGTTCCTAACACTTTTCCTTGTAGCATGAATTGGCCTATCTTCTTCAATCAATGGACCCTTACCCTTATCCACCACCTTCCCAAGGATATCATTGTCATCAGCAACCTGTTCTGATGGACCAATGTCATCATGAAAATGTTCTGAAGGATAATTCACATCAGCAACATTTTCAGATGGACCAGTGTCAACATCAACAGGTTCAGATGGACCATTCTCATCATCAGATGGTGCAGCAGCCTCGTTTTCTAGATTAATAGGTGGTGCTTCAACACCCTCAATTGATACACTATCCCAATGTTTTCTACTTACAGTTCTAGGCTTAGGTGGTGTTTTTAACTTTTGTGCTTCTTCCTCAGCCCATGAAACTAATTCATCATAAGACATGTTCCCAGCATCCTTCCCCCGAACCCCTTGTATTCTAAGCTTAGAAGTTGCATCACTAACAGAATCATCAAAGACCAAATTTTTATAATAATAGTCATACAAATTTTGGGGAATGTGGGCTAAATACATATCTATTTTTCCATATGATTCAGCAAACGCATACATTGTCTCCAAATCTGTATTATTCTCAACTATTTTTAACCCAACATCTAACTCACATTCTGGTAACCTAAAAAACAAGGCATAAAAACTTAACTCATACCTATCTGTCAAATACTCATAAAGACTATCATAATCAAACTTCCTCTCCTTATTAACCCTAAACTCGTGCACTACACCGTTTTCATACCTTAGTGGTACGAAATAGAAGACCCCGTCATAATGTAAATCAAAGAACAGAAATTTTGGACCAGATGGCGCCATACTGTATACAAAATAAAAAATATATATTGTATTAGTACTCAGTATAAACCCTAAATCATCATGCATATTATGGGAGAGATAAATTAAAAATTTAATTGAAGTAGAATACAAACACAATAAAGTAAAATATACCTTTTGCACAAACCAATTACATAAAAACACTAGAGAATGATTGTCAATTTTTATTTTAATAATTAGGGTTTGGGACCATTTTCAGAGAAAGAGATATGTGGGGGAGTGTGTTTTTTTTGGGGATAAGTTAGTTTATAGTGGAGATCTAACGTGTACTAAGAATTTCAGACGTGTACTATGAATTTCAGAGGTGGAATATGAAAACGTAAATAAAATGTCAAAAAAATAAACATATTACCGGCTAACTTTCCAACCGGTAAAACGATACATACAATAGCACGCTCCCAAAAAGTTTGTGTCACAATGACAAAAAAAATAGGTCGCTACACACAATGACAATAAGTGTCAAGTATGATGACTTTTCGTGCCATTTTCCCTTATTTATTTGAACCATAAAAAAATTGGACGCCTTAACTGAGTTAGGATCAAAAGAAAAAAAATAAAAATGAAAAGGGCGAGAAGAAATCACAACCTCACATTTCAGATGCACCTGTAAAAAAAATATGCATCTATCTTTAAAATTCTCACTTTTATTTGAAATGTATTATTAGAAATCCTTCTCATTCTTAGAGGCCCGGTACAGTGGCTGGTGGCTCAAGCCATTGTGCTTGACGCGATCCTATGGCACGACAACTCACACCAGGGCTGGGCTGGTAAGGTCTGGCGCCGTGGCCACCAGCCCACGCCAAATGGTTTTTTTTTTTTTTTTTTTTTTTTTTGGTTGGTTTGTTTTTGTTTTGGTGGGTTTGTTTCTTTTTTGTTTGTGTTTATGTGTTGAGTTGTGTTTGGGGAATGTGTTTTTCTCTTTCTATTTTTTTGCAGGTTTGAGAGGAAGAAGGCTGAAGAAGATGAGTATGGCTGCGTATATAAGTATTGAATGAATAGGGTAAAAGTGTAATGGGCTTTGCAATACTTTTTCATATTATTTAGTTGGGCTATGAAATATATTTCAGCCCAACTCATTATATGTTCAAAAAAACAAGATAGTATGCTAAGTTTCGTGTAGTTTTTTTATTTATGTAATGTGTTTTCTATTAATGAAATTAAATCTACTTATATATATTGTTTTTTTTTAAAAGAGAAAAAAAAAAAAAGCAACGGCTCCCAAAAACTGGTGTTATGCTAGGGATGGGGGTTTTGGTGCCATAGTCAAAAGTGGTGCCATGAGAAAAAAGTGCTGAGGTGGCGCCACTTTTTCTCATGGCACCACCCACGTCACCAAACGATACCTAGTGCTCTTATCATTTTAGTTTTTCTTCTCACTAGATTCTTTTATTTACACACAAAACTACGAAATAAATATGGCATACCTAAAAGACCGATTGTCTTAGTTATCTGTACAAAATAGAAACTTGTAGTAAAGTGGCCATAAAATTTTAATAGGAACTTGGACGTAAACTTGATACTATTTTTCTCTCAAAACAATTGTCTTTAGAGAACAATCAGAGATTTAAAAAAAACATAATTATTACCTGGTTTCTATTTTTTTTTTCTTTTCTTTTTTCACCTTTTGGCAGAATAACATTTTATCTTTTATAACTAATTAATTAATATCTTTTTTAAGTTTGTACTAATGATTTTAAGAAAAAAAGATAATATGATAAACTCTGTCAAATTTATTTATGTAGTAACGGACAACTAATGACCCGTTGTTTGTTGGTGGGTTTAAAATTTGATTTGATATGAAAGAAAATGAGGAGAGAGAAAATTAATAATTATTTAAAGAGAAAATTACCAAAAGGGGACTTTTTTTTAAGCATGGTCCGTTTTTTAGACTTTTTTCTAGGCACTTTCCCAAAAGAGCCACGCTCAACTGCTCAACTGCTCAACCCCATACATTTTTCGACACGTGGCAAATCCGGGTACTGTTCAAATAGTACACTAAGTGTCAAATCAAATCTTAAAGAAATATCTTGTTTTGTTTTCTAGTATAATGTCAACGCTCAACCGGCGGCGCTCAACCGACGGTGCTCAACTGACCCCACAATATTTCACCTAGGAAATTGAAAAAGCAAACCAAAAGATTTCCCAAATCCAATTGATATGACCATTTTTTTTTTCTTTTTTATTTTTCTTTTGCCACTTTAACCATTCAATATCTTCAAAAAAAACACACACTCAACACACACAAACACACAGTAACAGTGCATGGATCATTTCCAGTGATCACACAAGACGCGAAACTTTGATCACACAACCGTTTTGTTGTTTAGATCATTTCCAGACCAGATCCGTTGATGTTCGACTCGCAAAGATAAAAATGGTAAGTATTCACACTTGATTAATTTCGTTTCTTCCTACAACTTACGGTTTTGTTGGATCCCTTTACATCATGTTTTGTTTCATGCGTTAAATGAGAGGGTTGAAAACTGTATTTGTTGTTTTTAATAAGAGTTTTAGGGTTAGTTGTCAAATAGGTGTAATTAACGTGTATTGACACTTGATCTTAGTCCTGAATACATCGGGTTTTCTACGGATATGCTTTTACTTGTAGATACTTGTTGAGTGTGCTTGTAGACACTTCGGTTTTTCTGCGGTGTTGTATGCCTGACTTGATGAGTGTGCTTGTAGACACTTCTTGTTTGTTTTAACTTTTTTAATATGTTATTTCTTGTAGGCGTATGATGCTAGAGTTATTGTTAAAAGCAAAGTGCATTACTTCTTACTTATGAAGGATCGATTAGACCAGCCGCGCCGTTCCATGTTTAAAGCCACATGTTTTGGACCATGGCTCGATCTTACCTATGTCGATAACGAGGAAGGTCTTGTTCATTACATGCTTCGGAAACAATTCCATCAAAACAATGATAACTATGATCTTCCACTTGTATACTATTTGAATGGATATTCTCTCTATTTTGGTCGAAATGAATTCTGCCTGGTTACTGGTTTTAGATTTGGTATGGTCAGGTTTAGGAAATGGCGTAGTGGTGATATCCCTTTCCGTCACCGAGTATTTCCAAACCATGTAGGTCAACATGTTAAATCAATTGATCTATTATCTGTTATTGAAGATGAAGAGCTGTTTCTAAATCTGTCTGATGAGGATGCGATACGGGTTTGTCTGTTGATAACGCTTGAGGTGATATTAATGGGTAAAGACTTGGGGTCTATCATTGATGATATTTTTCTGAGGATGGTCGAGGATCTTGATGAATGGAATGCATTTCCATGGGGGGAACTCCTTTGGAGGCAGCTTTATGAGTCTATTAGAAATGTCTCTTCAAATCATCCAGCGGTTTACCGTCAAAGAATTGGTGATAAAGAATCCAACGATGTTCCTACCTATAGCTTGAAGGGATTCGTTGCTGCTTTCAAGGTTAACACCAAAAAAATTTGCTATCATTAGTTTACTGTAGGGCTTGAAAATTAACTTCATATGTTTCTCGTCCTCGTAACTTATATTTGTTGTGTTAACTTTTTGTAGATATGGATGATAAAGTGTGATGATACGAGTAAAAGTAAACAGTGGTGGAACAAGGCTCCAGGGGTGATCCCAAGAGCACTTGCATGGTCGAAACACACACCATTTAGAAAGACTGATTATTTCGACCAACTGTTTGACAAGGTAATTATATATAGTATTTTATTGTTTGGTTAACTTTAAACATATAGACAATTTTAGATACCATATAACTTATAAATCTTTTGTAAGGACTCGAAACCCAACGTGATTATGCCAACATGCTTTGAGGCTGAAGCTGAATGGTTCACACGAAGCATTGATTTTTTCAAGTGGTATACCCCGAGAGCGCCTCCTCTTGCAAAAGGGGGACCCTGGGATGAACATTTTCAGAAAGTGGCCGCGATTAAAGCTAGGCAAAAAGTGGTATACCCCGAGGGTTATGATATGGAGAGCATGGGTAAAGAGGTAGAAGTTGTTTCAGTTGATGAACGGGTTAAGGCTTTGGAAGCCCGCACTTTGAAACTTGAGACTATTACTCGAGTTAGTTTTTTACCTTTATCAATTCCTGAGCAAGTTACATTACTATCAAACAATTACCATGTGGTATGCTAATACGCGGATTTTGTTTCTAAAAACTTTATTCTGCAGGTCATAATGAGTGACAGAGACAAAATGAACCAAGAAACCTATGAAAAGGTAAGTATAAATTGTAATAATGTGACTAAACCTTTAATTCTAATGTTCTACTAATATACTAATAGGTGTTATAAACTTTTGTATGTAGGTTTATGGAAACAAAGTTAACACAGTTGATGGAGTCAAAATGAAGAATGATGCATATGAAAATGTAATTAAATGGTATTTATGTGATTATACCTTTCATTATAATTTTATACTAATAAGTGTCTACCACTATGTTATGCAGGTTTATGGAGACATAGTTAACACAGCTGACGGAGAACATGTAATTTAATGATATTTTGTTTTGTTCTTATTTCATTTGTGATATAATTAATAACTTGCGATAATAAAATTTTGTTAACCTTTTTCATATCATCCGCAGCCTGTAGATCTTGCTAATGAGTATTGCAGTCAAGTCATGATTTTTTCAAGTTGTTTGATACGCCACATGTTGACGTCGATGGGGAGCAGAGGGGAGCGAGTAAGAAGTTGCGTGTTGAAGCTGAAAAACACGAGGAAGAGGAAGAGCAGAGGGGAGCGAGTAAGAAGTTGAGTGTTGAAGCTGAAAACAGATTGAAGGTTATTCAGAAACTGAATTCAACGCCCTTCAAAAGGGCTTTAGAGCAGTGCGAAACAAAGAAGAGGAGACTTGAATATGTTCCTAGGTCACCCTATGTGGAGAAGAGGTGTAAAACTTCTGATGTTACTAGCTTAGAAGATATGTTGAAGGGTCGAAAGTATTTACCTGTTCATACTCCACTTATGGCTGAGATGTTAGTACAAGTCAAACCATGAGTAGAGGTATGAGAAATGATTCCTTTGCTTTGATATATTAGTCAGTAGTTAACCGTCAACGTGTAAACGTATTATTACATGCATGATTTACATTGTCTTTATTTTTAGGTTCTAGAACGGCCATACCAAAACCTAGATAAAGTTTATGTTAACTTTGAAGTTGATCGATTCCTGGTTAAGGACGGTTGGCGTAACTGTGTGTTCCCTTGGTCTGATATCGTTGTTGATCGTCGTTTCTGGGATGGTTTAACCGGTTTCGACGATAATCGTAAAGGATGGCTACGTGACGAGGTAAAGTAAATTTTATTTACTTTACTCAGTTTTTTATAAAACATGCTTTTGGTTGTCTCTGCCTGCCATTTGATTATAAGTAATTTTTACATTTTAGTGTTACATGAGATACTAGATATAAGTATCATTAATCCATCATTTACTTTAACCACTTTAGGTATTTTAGAATAGCATCCACCAAATCCATTAAATTCTTTCTCAAATGACATTATTATTTGTTAAAAAAATTGTAGTGTAGCCACAGAGAAGAGTATATTATTCATGACTTTGATGCTTTTAGCAGTACAGATTTTACAAGTCTTGATTCACTTCATTTTTTTTCTTGTACTCAACAATATTTTGAACCAGTAGTGATATCATTTGAGAAATGATTTTTGTGAATTTGGTGGATGTTATGCTAAGATGCCTAATTTACTTGAAGTATTTTGATCCAACTCTCTATTTTGAGTTTCCCCTCGAAAATCCATTGCCATGACGACGTAGCAATGGGTGTTGGTGTAAGCCATTGTACATGTTACGTCGTCATGGGGATGGGTTTTTTAGCAGAGGCTAAAAGTAGGAAGGTGTGGCAATGATGCTTGTCTCGTAACACTATCTTACTTGATATCTAGTACAGGTAGAGAAAATGAAAAGCACAGTTTTTTTTATAAATGACTGAATATATATGTCAATTTGTTTTACCTACAGCACATTGATGTTTGGATAAGCTACATGTGGCATACCAGACCATCAGATATGGAGTGGTCTATGGTAAGCTGCTTTTTCCTACCATTACTGATGAACGGACGGATGCCTGTCTGGTACGCAACCAAAGAAACTTACCCTCTGGGTTGGGGTGATGTTGAAAGAGTTTTCATTCCCATAAATGAGCCAGAAACACATTGGTCCCTAGCTGTGTATCATATCCAGACCGGTCGAGTTACATTTTATGACAGTGGACCTGTATATGATCCTGAGACTCGTCCATTCTATTTGAGTGTGAGGAAATGTCTAGAGACTAGGCTTCCAGAAGTGTTGCAAGAGGCAGGTGTTTTCGAGAAGAAGGGAATTAATCCTATGACCTATAGGATTACTTTTAACAATGCTATGAATGTTCCCAAGCAGGGTGGATTGTATGATGATTGTGGTGTGTGGCTCTGCATCTTCTTATTCAGGTCTGCATCTTCTTTTTAATGTACTATTTGTGATGTTAGTATGAATGTAATCTTGAACGTAAAATAGGTGTAGTAGTGGATTTCTAGGGTGTCGAATTCGATTGATATAACTGTAATGTGAAACGTAAAACATGTTTACTAGTTTAGCAGCTACATTAGGTTAATATTGTTATAGTAGGTGTCCAGTTCAGGCTGCATTGGCGTACCGTAAAAATCACACTCTTAACTGAAGCGTATAAATGTACAGGTTAGGGAATGGCAAACTGTTGGATGTGGATGATCCAGTTCAGGCTGCATTGGCGTACCGTGAAAGAATGGTTAGGTTTTATTACAAGCACAAGATCCATGTTGGCTGAATGTTTTATGTGCTTGTTTTGTTAAACATTTAGGTGTCGAATTTGTAAACAGTTGTATGGTTTATGGGTCTAAAACACGTCTGCATGGTATGGTCACTTTTGTGTTTTGCTGCTGGATAACTTGTATGGTTTATTGGCTGAATATTGTATGAATGTATGTATCCCTCCTGGCTAACTTTGGCACCTAATTTTCTGTATATATTTTGCTGTTTGTATGTTTCTAAATTGTTTCTTATTCCTCTTCGATTGTTAGATTGAGTAGGTGCAACATAAGCAGTAGCAAACAAGGTTCAACATTAAGCGTCTAACATAGTCAAACTAAACAAGTACATTAAGCGTGTTACATCCCGGTTATAATCCAACAGACCCATAGATTGTTTTACGACTAGTACATATTCAAACTAAACAAAAAACAAAAGCGTCTTACATGATTCCAGATCAACGAAAAAAAGGAAACTAACAACCCATCAAATGTTTCCGCTAGTTGATCTTACGGGTCAGCCAAGTTAATAGGATCAAAGCTTTGCACCATATCAATCTCCAACGATGGTAGTTCCCTACTTGAGCTTCCTCTGTTAGATACATTTCCCTACAAAGTTTCAACATTTGTGAGATTTCTTTCTTCGTTAGTTACCAAGCAAAATTGTGTTTTTTGAATACAAATTTTATTCACTTACATGCTTTTTCTTTGGCAATGGTTCCCTGCATGCTGTTCGCCTGTGTCCAACGGATTGGCACCTTGAGCACCTTACCGGGGTTAGTTCCTCTCCTTGAGATCTTATACGATATTTGTTTTTGGGTCTTCCAGATTGACGCACTACCAGTATTGGTGGCTTCACAACTTGCAAGCCATCAGGAAGTTCCCAACTTGACATTTCTCCTACAGGATAAACCAATCCTTGGTACGTACCTTCCAGTGTTGTTTTCTTGAACCAATCAAAAGCCAAATGATTACAATCAGACAATCTAAGAAGTCTAGTTACCGCTATCGCATGACCACATGGTATGCCGGAAAGTTGCCATTTACGACAAGTACATGAATTACTAACTAGATCGACGGTATGTTGTTTTCGATGATCATCTACCATGTAGAGTTTAAACTGTTCAATCCCATACACAACCCAGTTAACGCTCTTCAACATTCTGTCCTTAACTTTCGCGGCAGCCCAATCACTAAGTTCTCCCTCGGGTGCATCTGAAATAATTTTTACAAGATAAAATAACATAATGTTCTCTTCATCTTATATTGACTAATAAGGAAAAAGAAAACATATTTTAAAAAGTACATTACGTTGATATTTGTGTCGACGGTCACAAAACCACCGTTGTAAAAGCTTTCTGTACCACTCCATAAGCATTGTTATTGGTACTTTTCTCACATCCCTTGTTAATGCATTTATTGACTCTGCACTGTTTGAAGTCATGTAGTTGTACCGATTACCAGTGCAATGTGCCCTAGACCATTTATCAAACCCAGCTTCAAGAAGTTTGTTGTAAGCCGTACCATTTCTATATACCCTAATATCTGAAATCGCTCTATCAAATTCTTCCGCGATGTAAGCTTTGCATGTTTTCCAATATTTTGCCTTTAACTTTGTACTACCGTTCAAACTGCAGTTCATCATCAAATGTCTACAACAGTAACCATGAAATGAATTTGGGAAGACCGTGTTACACGTTTGTCCAATAGAATAATGTCTATCCGATATAATAGCCAAACCTGGTCGTTCCCCTATGCATTCTTTCAATTTGGACAAGAACCATGTCCATGCCTCCCCAGTCTCACCTTGACAAACACCGGTAGCAATAGGTATAATTTGATTGTTACCATCCATTCCAACGACAAGCAAATTTGTCCCAAGGTACTTCCCTTTAAGATGTGCTGCATCAATTATAAGCAACGGTCGCATATACCGTAAGAAACTCCGAATCTGTTTTATGTAGAAATTATTAGTGACACAACGTATAATATATTAGAAAAATAAATAAAAAACATAAAAGGAAAAAAATGTAAAAAATAAATACAAATGCATACCGCAACACCAAATGCTATAAAACATATTTTAAAGTGTCCTTCATCATCGGTATCAATATGTGTTACCGTACCCTCGTTCTTCATCTTTAAATTATGACAATAAAATGGCAACTGCTCAAACGAGTCGTTAGGGCAACCATTTACCAATTCCAAAGATCGGTTTCTTCCACCCCATGCTTTCTTATAAGAAATGTCAATTTTATACTCTTGACTAATATCTTCCATTATGTCCTTTGGGGTATAAATTCGACTGCTATCTTTCATTTTGGGTTCGAGTAAATGTCCCAAAAGTTTTTTGGTAGCATTACGGTGATTAGGGTGAATTTGTGTTCTTGAACAAGTGTGAACATCGTATACTCTTCCTAACCTCCATTTTACACCTGATTTGTTCATACCAGACAGTATCTTCCATTTGCACCCATCTTGCACACAAATTACATCGTACCTAGACTTATTTGTTTTCCTAGCCTTAAATTCAAATCCATCTTTGATAGCTTTTTTAGCAATTGCAAACATGCATAATTCTTTACTATCAAATTCATCACCCTCTTTGAGGATTATAGAGCTGTTGTTGTATTTCAATGTATTCGGTATCTTAGTTTCAAGACTTGGTGGATCAGGTGGAGGAGGCATATTTTCGAAATTATTTGTTGTTTGCCATTTAAGCATAATTTGATCATTTTTTTGCTGGTTTATATACATATTGGCACATTCATTGTTAGATTGGTTGAAATTGTCAAAAGGTTCGTTTTGTGGTATTTCCGAATGATTATCCACACATTGGGGATCAAAATCATTACGAAATAAGGGATCATTAACATCAAAATCATTAGAAGAAGATGGATTTACCTTTGAACTGTTGACAATCATTTTGATTAAAAGTTTAGGCAATGCAGCGTTTGGTTTACAAACTTCGTTAACAAAAAATTCAACATCATCGTCATCACCTATGCGGACCGGACCGTGTGGCATTTTGTATGAAAAACCTAACTCGCATCCTTTGCTAATCTTCAACTTTTTCTTCACAAATGAAACTAACCCAGCATATCTAATATCTCTTTTTAGCGAAACACCATAACTATTGCCATCTTCAAAGACAAGAAACACACGAAATTTTTCCATATGAATGTTATGGACGTGTGAGAATCAGTTTCAATAATTTTCCGTTCTAATATATATCTATTGAAAAATTTGGTAAAAGTTGAGCAGTTGAGTCGAGCAGTTGAGCAGTTGATCAGTTGAGCAGTCGATCTTTAATTCCACATTTATTAAAACCACCTATCTCTTATATTAACTGATGGTTGGGGAGATGGGGATATTTAATGCAACAACTGCTCAACCGCTCAACTGCTCAACTCAACTGCTCAACTGGTAGTTGGGGAGATGGATATTTAATGCCACATTTAATATAACCGGCAACCACATTAAATTTTTCAGCTACCTCACCACATTTATATTAACTGGTAGTTGGGGTCATTTAATGCAACACATGCTCAACTGCTCAACCGGTCAACTGCTCAACCATTTACTCACATTTAATACCCATTAAATTTACCAACTACCTCACCACATTAAATATCCATCTCCCCAACTACCAGTTGAGCAGTTGAGCATGGGACACGTGTCGAAATATGACTTGGGTTGACTGCTTAACCGGTGGTTGGGGAGATGGGGATATTTAATGCAACAACTGCTCAACCGCTCAACTGCTCAACTCAACTGCTCAACTGGTAGTTGGGGAGATGCATATTTAATGCCACATTTAATATAACCAGCAACCACATTAAATTTTTCAGCTACCTCACCACATTTACATTACATTAAATATATCCATCTCCCCAACCACCGGTTGAGCAGTTGAGCACGTTTATATTGAATCTCAAAGAAGTGTATCCCAAAGAAATTCGCATGGATCGATATATGTGTCGATGTGGAGCTGGAAACATAGTGCTACGAAAATCATACAAGGAGCATAGTTATGGTCAACTTTTCTATTCATGTCCTCTTTCAAAGGTTAGATATCTTATGTTTCCCGTATAGTTAAAATGTTATTTCATAACCATCTCTTATTTTGCATAACCTAACAGCCAGCAAAAAAAGAATACGGGTGTAGATTTTTTATGTGGAAGGAAGAATTTGATAACAATCCCGGTTATAATCCTTCACAACAGCCAAATTTTAATTCTCCGGGACCTTCAACTCCGGGACCTTCAACTCCAGCAGCTTGTACATCTGAACTAACAGAATGTTACGACTGCAAGTTCAAAGATTTGCAAATAAGCATGCTAGAGACAAGAATAAAGATGTTGGAGACCAAACTCGAATTGGCAACGAATCCAGAAAACCACGCATGTATGTCAGGTGCATTGCTAAATGAGCTGTTAGATTCGGTAGGAAATCTTAGTGTGGGGTAGTAACAAACCTATGTTTAATGTGTTGACTTATGTTCTACGTTAGTCAAATTGGAATCAAATGCGTCCCATCTAGTTATTTTATATCTTATATTGTTGAATACCACATCACATTTAACCAAGTCGATTAAATTATTGAATTAATAGAAAATTACATGGATAAACATGTAGAAAATTACATTAATTAAAATTCAGATTACACTTCCACTACTTCCAACTCCACTTTCATTGTTAGCAACACTATCCTTGGATAAAACCTTAACAACATTTTTTAAAGTAATATTAAGATAGTGATTTCCAGATTGTTTCGGAGAAAACACAGAAACATTACGAAGGATCAAAACGGCTCCGACAGTAAGCAGCTTTTCATACCTCTCGTCATTAACCACTTTGTGATGTATTGAACCTGATATAAAACCTGAAACATCTTTCAACGATACTGTGAGATCACCCAAGACGTTTGGGGTACAAGACTTAATTATAGCAACAACGATGTCAAGTTTCCCTTTCTTGGTAAATTTTTCGATATCGGCGAAACAACCAATCATGATACCGCAATCAGGTTTGATATACTCAACTGCACTAACCCATGGCCCACTATTAAAATCGGAATCCTCTCCCACATCATACACTACTTGTCTAATGTACTCCTGTGTCGCCATTATACCATCATCCACACCCACATCATTCGCCGCTTGAACAATACCTGCAGGACCTCGTATTATCGTAACCGGCATTTTAGCATTATTTTGAGATGTAGTGTTTCCATATGAAAATGGTAGTTGGGAGGTGGCTGACATTCGGAGATCGGAGTCATCTATATCAAGTAATTCTTCCCAATTTGGGGGTGAATTCATTTTGTTGTTTACTTTCTAAAACACTAGAAGGTATATAATTGTTTGTGTGGAAATTTCATATGTTGTTAACTTATATTTATATCGACAATCACACAAGAAACATTAGATGCACCATCTCCCCAACCACCAGTCAATTTATATCTTATATTGTTGAATACCACATCACATTTAACCAATTAGATTAAACGACCATACACTAGCAACATGATACATTAGCAAGATAAGTTAAATATATAAATATATACATATTAATGTTTGCATAACCTGTCTACATAAAACGACCATAGTCTAGCATATTAATGTTTACATAACATGTTCAAAATAAGCCATTCGTAAATGGCAACCGACCATACAGTAGCATACCAATAGCAGAAGTTATATTGTTTACATAAGTTAGATTGTTTACAGAACTTAAATGTCAAATGTCACTCGTAACTGGAATCTTGTATTTCCAGAAATATTCAGCCAAATACTCACGGTAAGCCAAAGCAGCTTGGACAGGATTCTTCACCTTCAATGATAGCTTATGAGACAACCTGTACAAAAGTATACAGACCCAAACACCACAATCCCCATAAAGACCACCTTGTTTAGGGACATCAGGTGCATACTGAAAGGAAACACGATACTTATTGGCATCGATTTTCTTCTTTTTCATCACCTCACTCTCAACAAGATATGTGGGTAGTTGACAAGCAAAAACTTCCCTCAAAGTTAGCCACCACCTACGTGTTTTAACTTTCGGGCTCCCAAGGCTATCATATAAAGTTATAACACCTGTTTTGATAGATAGTTCGCCCAGGCACCAGTGTGTTTCAGGTTCATTGATGGGAAAGAACACCTAAACATGTAAATAGTTGCATCAGATTCATTGGAAAGCAAAATGATTATATAATGTTTACAATTACAAAAAGTGATCATATGAATTGGAAGTTTGACAGTCAAAAGTAAGGCTCAGATCTTAAAATGTATTATCGGTACAAAACACCAGCCATGGCTGCAACCACATGCCCTAAGACTGTGGCTACCCCGCCAAGATACGGGTGTCATTGAATTATAGTCCGATAAACCATTTGCAGAAAAGGTTCATCATCGCCTTTCTAAAACTAAAACTGTTTGATGGGTTCGAAAAAGTAAGCCCCCAATTACAAATGTCAATTTTATATCAGCCGACTGCTAAAAGTAAGGCTCAAATCTTAAAATTTATTATCGGTACAAAACACCAGCCATGGCTGCAACCACATGCCCTAAGACTGTGGCTACCCCGCCAAGATACGGGTGTCATTGAATTATAGTCCGATAAACCATTTGCAGAAAAGGTTCATCATCGCCTTACGCATAAATATGAAGGTGTCATTGAATTATAGTCCGACAACGCTCAACTGCTCAACTGCTCAAACTACATTCATATTACCAAGTGTGTGCCATTTTTAAGACTCTTTTCTCATCTCTTGATTCATCGAAAAGGCCGTGATAATTAATATGTTCTTGCATGTTTTCGGTTCCAGTTCCACAAAAGGCCCTGATCAATAATACAATGAAATTCTCAAAGAAAGATGGGAAACAAAAGAGGATATTGCGAAAAAGTAATCTGCACCAAATTACTTGCCACAGCATTCTCTTCAGTGTCCGATCTTTCTTTGGTGAAATGCACTCTACCGCTGATCAGGGCCTTTTGTGGGACTGAATCTAGCAACATGCATAAAACAAGAGAAACTTACCAAAAGAGGCTCAGATCTAGAAATGTATGAACGGTACAAAACACACGCCATGGCTGCAGCCACATTCCCTGAGGTGTGGCTACCCAGCCAAGATACGGTTATGAAATTGTAGTCCAATCAGGGCCATTTGAAGAAAATAGTCATCATCACCTGACTAAACCATATACAATTTATGCACATTCAGAGGCTTACTTTTCACTTAGAAAATTGATAAAGCAAACCAAAAGATTTCCCAAATCCATGTGAACCAAAAAAACACGCACACAACACACCCATGGCTGAACCAAAACAAGGCTCAGATCAGCAAGGCTCAGATCAGCAAAACAACATCAGGACGTAACCACCCATGGCTGCAAAAATAATGATATAAAATTGCCATGCCAAGATATGGTACATCGCATCATTTGATTCATCGTCATCACAGCCTCTTAATTATCGCATCACTGTTTCCAGTAAAAAAGCAAACCAAAAGATTTCCAAAATCCAAGTGATCTGACACTTTTGTTTTTCTTTTTTTTTCTTTGCAACTTTAACCATTGAATATCATCAAAAAAAACACACAAACAACAAGGCTCAGATCAGCAAAACAACATCAGGACGTAACCACCCATGGCTGCAAAAATAATGATATTAAATTGCCACGCCAAGATATGGTACATCGCATCATTTGATTCATCGTCATCACAGCCTCTTAATTCTCGCATCACTGTTGCCAGTCAAAATGTTTATTTTGTTTTTTACTCTATTTGAAATGATACAAGATTTGACAATAATATATAGAGTATATATCAGGTATTGTTGATCAGGAATATTTGCATGTGATTTCAGATATTCAACTGTCAGTTTTGACAATAAGAGTGGACACACTTTATTCAAAACCAAACAGTATTCAGATATTCACCTGTCAGTTTTCAGGAATCAACTGTCATTCAAAACCAAACAGTATTGATATGGCCTTTGGTTGAGTGTGGTTTTTTCTATTTAATAGTGGACACACTTAATTCACCATTAACCCTACTTCACTTTATTCTAAATATGTCAAAACGTAAAAATAAAAAAGTTACATTCAAGGCTGATGCTGATGATATGGAATGGTCAATCAAGGCACTAAGAGAGGTCATATTTCCTGAGATTGAAGAGAGATATGGCCCAAATGCTGAACCAAGGGACCGATTACCAGCTAAAATTCTAGAAGAGCTAAGACAACAAGTTTACATGGATCAACAAGTACAAGGTGGTAAACCACGTGGTACTACTAACATCAAGGTACCACATTGCGAGAAAGTCAATTCAGCCTATAAAGATGTACCATGATTTCCAACAAGGATCTGACTATACGGGGCCATAGTTGTCTAGGATCTTTTCATCTACGGGACGTAAATCTGTTTGCCATTTATGTTCTTCGAAATCTTTTGTACATTAATTGTTAAATACCGATGCTTATTTAGAAGTAAATCTGTTTGCCATTTATGTTCTCACATAGTCTTTTTTTTAAGTAATAAAAGTAAATCTGTTTATTATACACTAACGCAATGTGACACTGGAGATTTGATGTGACACTTGGTGTACAATTGGTACAGTACCGGGAAATGCCACATGTAGTAATATGTATGGGGTCGAGCAGTTGAGCAGTTGAGCGTGGCTCTTTTGGGAAAGAGCCTAGAAAAAAGTCTTAAAAACGGACCATGCTTAGAAAAAAGTCCCCTTTTGGTAATTTTCTCCGAAAGAGAAAATTAACGGTACAACACACCCGCCATGGCTGCAACCACATGCCCTAAGGTGTGGCTACCCCGCCAAGATACGGGTGTCATTGGAAAGTAAGGCTCAGATCTTAAAATGTATTATCGGTACAAAACACCCACCATGGCTGCAACCACATGCCCTAAGACTGTGGCTACCCCGCCAAGATACGGGTGTCATTGAATTATAGTCCGACAAACCATTTGCAGAAAACTTTCATCATCGCCTCACTAACTAAATTATCGCTACTCTTAAGGCAGAATAATATATATCATAATATGTGATAATTAAAGAAAGAGACACCTTATTGACGCCTTCACGAAACCACGGGATGCCGTTCGTCACTCCGTCTGCATAATAGAGCGGCATTTGCTCGTCAAGGATCATTGTCGCCCAAAATAGGCTAACCATGACCCAATCAGCATCATCAGGTCGAAAATGCATCATTAAATCCACAAACAATCCAACATGCTGTGATTTAAAAATTGAAACAGATCATCTATTAAGTACGAACCACCCGCAATAAAGCTTTGAACTATATACTTGTAATAAATACGTACCACATCACTTAGCCAACCTCTGTGTCCCTCGTCTCTGCCCAATAATCCTAGCCAAAACTTCGGATTTGCAGTCGTCCCTCCGCCGCCCCATGGGAACATAAACAACTCCTTGTTCTTATTCTTTTTTTGTTTATCCAAAAACAATTTTATTTCTGGATGCACAAAAGGTCTGAACATTGTCCCTAGACCAGTACGACATAGATTCTGCATTTGGGCAATGGAAATAAGGAATATAATAAAATTATAGAAGCTATATCATTGTTATTAACATTATCAAAAAAATGTTATCACTAAAATACCTCTTTGAACGGTTTGAGTTTGATTTCTTTCCCATCCGGTCCAATGACAGCGGGAAATACAGGTTTCGAATGTCGCCTTAGAGACCTTCTTGGTGTGGTCGAAGGTTGCTGCGTATATGGGGATTGAAGGAGCTTGCCCTGCCTCCTCTCCCGTTCAAAAGGAACGCGTACAGTTTTTACCTTGTTTTCATCACAGTCAAACGCCTCAACATACTTCACATCAACGGGAGTGCTAATTCCAGGGCTAGAGACAGACTCTTGCGTCTCTTGAACATGTTGGTCCTCGTCAAAAAGAAGAACATCCTGAAAAACAGTTTATCTTCAGTGAGTACTGGTTAAATTTTTATTAGATTTACATCTACAACGAATATTTACCAGATTAAAAGGAGAGTCTGATATTTGTGCCTCAGTCATCACGACATTCTCATCCTGAAGAACAGGAGACTGTGAGTTTTGTGCCTCACTCGTCGCACCCTTCATTTGCACATCTTCATCAACTTTTACACTATTCTCAACCTGAAAAACAAAAAAACTGTGTGTCAATATCATGTCTGAGTGAATGTCATGTTCGTTTTTTTTTATTATATTATAATGTTACGAGTATACTCACCATGCGTACAGGAGACTGTAAGTTTTTGTCGTCAGTCATAACGGCCTTCATTTCCACATCTTCATCAACTTTAAGAACATTATCATCCTGAAAAGAAGTTTACTTTGTGTTAATGTCATGTTCGTTTTTTTTTAAATGTAAGATAACATACTTAACATGTTCAAACTATATTTACCTTGCATAAAGGAGAATGTAAGTTTTTGTCCTCACTCATCAGATCCACATGTTCAACATGTTCAACTTCACAGCGAGTCTCAACCTATAAAATACATAAATATTTTTGAATGTGTGTGTTATCAGATTAAAAGGTGAATCTATCATTATATAAAGCAGACAACACATACTTACCGGATCAAGAGCTGAATCCATCTGTTGGGGCTCGTTCATTTCTTGCTTGTTTGGCACATCTTCATCAACGTCACAAAGATTCCCATCCTAATCAAATGCACGTGTAAATTTCTCGAAATTTTGGGTATGTATTAACTCATAAGATTCATATGTAATTCCTATCATACATTACCTGAACATCTGTATGATCTTGCGGTGAGTCAAAAAAGTCATTTATTACTTCTTGCACTTGTTGTGAAGATAAATCGTTCTTAGAACTAAATATATCATCTTGCACATTCAGATTTGCATTAACATTAACATCCTTCACAACATCATCTACATCCATATCACCGTCATTTTGACCACCCGTCTGAAAAATAAATATATACTTATGTTACGTACTTGGTCAACTAATTGATGTGTACCGAATACTGAAAAAACCGTTGTTATAACAAACCTTTGAATCATCATCTACATCCATACTACCATCATTTTGAGTACCGCTCTGAAAAAATTAAAAGTACCGAATACATTTGTTAATTAGGATCGGAGATTTATTACTGTCTACATAAATAATATGGTTTTATTATACATAACAAGTACAGAAAAACTTAGAAACTAAAATACAACCTACTAGATAAAAACATACAAACTATAACATACAAACAACTTAATAAACTGAACAATCTGGATGCGTAAGCAGAAGTAGCGATTCGTTGAAAGGACTCATGAAGAAGGACCCTGGGTCTCCTTCAACACGAAGATTAATTAATCCTTGTGACCGAACTTGGAAGACTTCAAGAGTGTGATCCATTTGGTAAGGCTGATTAGATTCAAAAACTGGATCCCCGAACTTCGTAAATCCAATTAATTTTAGTAAGTGAGGAGTGAAAATGTTAAATAGTGTTTTAAAGGATTTTATATTGTTACCATCCAACAATATCTCCCATATACAGGCCGTGTGCCACTGATCTCCAATCATGTTGCAAAAAATGACAAGAGTCTCTCTTAGTTTTGAAATATAGAAAGGTCTTGCAATCCGATTAAGTAAGCTGTAAGGTATATCTAATACCGAAAAGGTGTGGTTAACCAAATCAAAAGAGACGATCATATAAGATTTTTCAGATGAGCCTAAAGTCCGTTGAGAAGCCACCCAGTAAATAAAACTACCTAATACAGCCTGACTTGACCGTTTAAGTCGGAATGAAAGACAATGCATATCTGGACTTTCTAACTTCTTCCAGAGCTTGGAGCTCAATGTAAACACTGAAACATTCCATGGTCCGTGTCCATCAAGCGGATATGAAATCATTAAAATGGTAGGGTCAAAACTGACTGGATTAACACCAAAACCGATAACTACTTTATCAGATTCAGATTGACTTAACCAACAAGGGAGAACTATAGCAACTGATTTTCTTATTGACGGGTTCCAAAGAACAGCCATCTTATAAGAATCAGAAAAACACCACAAACCATGAGAGGTGCCAATAGGCAAAAGATTCAAAAACATGAGACTTGTATTAGAGATGACGTTAGGAAAACTTGGAAAAAACAGACGTCGTTGGAACAAATTTACATTATCATCAACAAAAGCTAAAAACTGTGACTCAACAAATCCTTGCTGATAGTGAATAAGGAAACTACAAGGCACAGACGTGCGAACACCGAAACCAACAAGGAATTTGGAGCTGTCGATGAACGACTTCCATGTCTTTGAAATAGTTCTAAACTGAAGTAAAGCATGTACAGGAAGTTTAGAAATGATTTCCGTTTGAATTTCAAAGGGAATGTTGTCGGACATTTTTTTGAAACAGTGGAAAATAAAGACTGTCAATGTGTAGCATTATGAATGTGTAGAAGTTTAGAAGCCTTATTTATAGAGTAAGTAGTTTAGGTGAAGTTAATGAACTAATAGTGTAGGTGAAGTTATTAAATACAATGCACTAGTGTCATAAATGAACTACTAGTGTAGGTGAGAGAACTAATAGTGTAGGTGAAGTTAATGAACTACTAGTTTAGGTGAAGTTTTTATTAACTTTTACAAAAACTAAAAATTTATAATTTACAGTTTAATTTTTATTACTTAAACGCTACAGATTTTAATAACATAAACTATAGTAGTTTACGTGAAGTTTTTAAAATGCATATCCAAAACAGCCATCATACCACATAAAACACGTATGAATAAGTAATACATCAAATGAGTCGGCATAGAAGCAAAACAAAATATAGAAAAAGATTAAAACGATTGCAAGAAATATAACCTTTTCAGCAGACACGCGTTCAGTATCACATTCACCCCCATTCTTCTCACTAACCCCATCAAGCTTCAAATTCGTATGGATAAATTTCTGAAGTTCATCAATTTGCCGTTGCATATTAGCCATCTGATCTAAAACTGTTGCACTAGGTGGCAATTCTCCATCCATACCCGGAATCAGTCTATCCCAATCAGGCCTCAAATGCTTGACAAATTTATGTAATTGATTAATTTGTTGTTGCATTTTAGCCATCTGAGAAACAACTGTTGCTGTAGATGGCATCAAATCCCCCATATCCGGCATGCCTTGCTGCGCCTTCCTAATGACCGGTGATGTATCTGCATTTGAGACTGAACACCTTCTCCGTGGTCTCAACTTCTCCGGTCGCCGGGATCTATTGACTGCTGGTGTGTCTGCGTTATACTTCTTGAAAAACTCTAAACTAGATGTCCACCAAAGTTCTTTCATCTCAGTCACTGCATATAAAAAAATTATTATACACTAACGCAAATACCTTAAAAAATCATAAACAATTTTTAAAAAAGAGTAGAGTATAACCTGTCGGCAAAAGGCGAACCATTTCTGCATTACGAAAAAGAAGATCATAATCCGTCTTTTCAAACCTGTGTGCATCCTCCCATGCAACACCCCGAGGGATCACATTATCTTCTTTAACCCACCAATTTAGTGAATTGCGGCAGGTTTCCAAAAGCCAAATCTGAAGGAATTATTATTACTATTAGCATAAAAAATTACTACAATACTGATTTAAATTCTTAGTATTTAAACAATAGTTACGCACCTTCAAAGCGAACACAAATCATTTCAATGTATAAGTTGCAATGTAACCATCGCCCTTAGTAGCCTTTTCAGTCAAATGTCTATCTCTAACCTTTGAGATAGCATTACAAATCTTATTGTGAAACTCAACCCAAATGTACTCGCCCCATGGAAATGCATTCCATGCATAAATGTCATCTACTAAAACCAATATCTCAGGGGACACCACATTTCTTTCCTGTTTGCCGATAAAAACATTCTCTAACATCAGAACCAGACAAAGGCGAACAGCATCATCATCTGAAAGTTCATTAAACTCAACTTGATCAGTAAGAACCCTAACTAGTTGTTCAGCATTTATATTGTTGATTCTCTCGTTACGCCTCTCTCTAAGAAAACTTAGCATACGTTTACCAAATCCAGATTCCCGTTTTTTAAAATGCTCTAAAGAAACATCACCAAAGCGAAGACCTAATACTAGACACATATCTTCACGACCAAACTCTAAGTTGTTTCCCCAGATATCAAAATACAATGGAGTGTTTATATCAGGGTTTTCAACAAAGCGTTGATGTTGGAGCAAATAATGAAGCAAATGGTTATCAAGCTCGTATGTTTTTATGTCTAACCATTTCCCGAAAACTGTGGTTTTAAAAAGTTCAAGACGATCAGGCTTGAAACTCAGCTTTTGTCTTATAGTTTTGATATAGTGCAACTTTGATCTAGCACTGAGCTTCGCAGGATACACCTATACACAAAAATATAAAATAAACATTAGATGCATACACATATTAGCATATGTTATAAACTTATGACCAATAAAAAAAATAGAGCTGTTGACCAATATCTTAATAACCTAAACATCTCACGTATGCAGGTGTCCAATTTTTCAGATAATCAATATATTTCATATATGTTAAGCACAAAAACGAGGGTTATTGTGCAGAAATAAGCATACCCTAACATGTATACTAACGTAGTCGGTTTTCTAACAATAATACTAACAATAACCACACTAAACATCAAATAACCCTAAAATATTTTAAAAACCCTAAAACAAATATATAATCAAAGTTACTGTACAAATCGAAAAAAATCGATTAAAAATCAAAGGGTATAAAACAGATGTATGTGTTACTGTGAAAATCGCACTTTTTACTTACTTGTCTAGAAGCCATTATCATATAATCGAGTCGAACATCAACGGATCTGGTCTGGAAATGATCTAAACAACAAAACGGTTGTGTGATCAAAGTTTCGCGTCTTGTGTGATCACTGGAAATGATCTAAACAACAAAACGGGTGTTGTACAGGGATCCATGCACTGTTACTGTGTGTTTGTGTGTGTTGAGTGTGTGTTTTTTTTGAAGATATTGAATGGTTAAAGTGGCAAAAGAAAAAAAAAAGAAAAAAAAATGGTCATATCAATTGGATTTGGGAAATCTTTTGGGTTGCTTTTTCAATTTCCTAGGTGAAATATTGTGGGGTCAGTTGAGCACCGTCGGTTGAGCGCCGCCGGTTGAGCGTTGACATTATGCTAGAAAACAAAACAACAGATTTCTTAAAGATTTGATTTGACACTTAGTGTACTATTGGAACAGTACCCGGATTTGCCACGTGTCGAAAAACGTATGGGGTCGAGCAGTTGAGCAGTTGAGCGTGGCTCTTTTGGGAAATAGCCTAGAAAAAAGTCTAAAAAACGGACCATGCTTAGAAAAAAGTCCCCTTTTGGTAATTTTCTCTTATTTAAATTATGTACTCTTTTATATATAAATTAACCTATTATATATTAAAGAAAAAATAAAAAATAAAACTAACATTAAACAAATATGTGGTTGAGATTGTTAAAGAAAAAAAAATGTTAAGTTTGATCGGAGGATATCATCGAAAAAGGGTAGGGGAGGTGGGATTGGATTTATCATTCAATAAGGTGGATCATGGAATCAATATAGTACCAAACAAGTAATTTGAGGCTTCTATCAAATCATACCCACTAAAACCCCTGTATCAAAACATCTCACAAGAATAAGAATCAAATTAGAAATAAAATTAAAATAAAAATGATAAGAAAAAACACAATAACACATTTCAAATATACTTAAAATAAAAAAAACATGGATGCATCATTTTTCCGCAAGATCTCTTCTCTATCTCACAAAGTAAACATGAACTATGATAGCTAACAAAAAGTCCAAACACGACGAGAAAAATCCAGCTAAACAAGCATGAAAAGAAAGACCACTTTTTGAATAAGCACAAAACACCTTTTTTGTAGACCCAGATTTAAAGTAGTTTCCAAATTCAAACCAAACAAGTACTAGTAAAAATAAACTTCTTCAACTACTATTCTTCCAAATTCCAGAATCTAAACAATTATAATAAACAAGTAATAAACCAATAATCACTTGTAATCAAACCACCATGGACGACCACACAACGACCACAGAAAACGACGACGTATTAAACAAAAAGAAGAAAGGATCACCATCATCAGCAGCAGTGATGGGAAAAGGTAAACCGTTGATAATCGGAATGTGTGGTACGTTGATCTATTATCATTGCGCCTATCGTAATTCAAGCCTCGTGTCGCTTATTTCCGATGTGTTTATCGTGCTGCTGTGTTCGCTCGCGATACTCGGTTTGTTGTTTCGCCAAATGAACATTCAGTGAGTTTTTTGGCTTATTTTATGCTTATAATATAGTTTATGTATTACGATAATATGTTCATTTTATAAAGTTATAGATAGTTAAATAATTTGATTCATTATGATATATGTTATTTGTATCCGCTGGTGATTAAATGCGTATTAGATTATAGTTATTTGTATCCACCAAATATGTTGACAGCTGATTTTCCACGCTTTTAGTTTTTAGTGTGCATCCGATCATATTAAGGGGGTGTTTGTTTAAGCTTATATGTGGCTTATGAGCTTATTTGTTTTTTGGTTTATATTTCATAAGCCTCAATTTTTCAGTTTATTTTGAGACTTGTGGGCTTATATAAGTTTATTATTATATACAACAACAATAACATCCCGCCAGAGCGAGGTATTGGGGAGGTGAGATGTAGACAGTCACACCCCGGGTAAAGGGACTGCTATAAGTTTATTATTATTATATGATAAACTTATATAAGCCCAGAAGTTTCAAAATAAGCTGAAAAATTGAGGCTTATGAAATATAAACGGAAATCAAATAAGCTCATAAGCCCACATATAAGTTTAAATAAACACCCCCTAAACGTATATCCGGTCATGCTACTTGTATCGATTATTATATATGTTTATGTTGTTTGGTTTTATATTACTCAAATACGAAGACAGTTGATTTTCCCCAGTTTGTTAGGTTTCTTGTGCATCCAGTAGTATTTAAGCAATTGATTGATTAGGATTTAGATTTAGGATATATGTTATGTAGTAAATGTTCGCAATAAAGTTTGAGTTCCTCCAATCCATAGGTTTTAAATGCATCTACGAGCAGTTAAATTATTGGATATCTGTTTCTGGTGATGATCCATAGTTTTTAGGTTTTTATACGTATCTGGTTACGAGTGAACAAGTGGATCGATTGTGTTAGGATAAATTGAGATTTGATTCAGTGGTTTTGTTGTGTTTGATATGGAATCTTTGATATTGCAGAGTGCCTGTGGATCCTTTGGAATGGCAGATATCACAGGATACAGCAAACAGTCTGTTTGCATGTTTGGCTAACACTGTAGGTGCTACTGAATCAGTTCTTAGGGTTGCTGCAACCGGGCACGACAAGCGCCTGTTTCTGAAGGTAATAATCCTACAGTATCCATGCTGTATAACCTTGTGTGCTAGTTTAAAAGCTCCCTTGTCGCTGCAACTGTTTATTTTCTATCAGCCTCATTCTTTGCCTAAAACGACTAAAAGGAACCGTTTGAAATATCTCTGAAATCATCCTCCTTGTATGCTAAGCGATATGGGGTAAAAAACCAAGTTTAGAAATGTGCAATACGTGTGAGACGTTGAGACAATGGTATTCTTCTGTCATTGCAGAAAATCTCAGCTCCATTCATTTCTTTTAGATATCAATTTCAACCTCTTGTACAGTTTAATCAAATAAACAATGAGGCGATTAACTTACATGGTTAACCATTGCTTGAAAATTAGGAACCTATGTGCTGAGCACGTGCGTAAGGGTTTAATTGATGACAGGCTTAGAGATAGATGGTATGTGGACTATAGTTAAATTGATGTTATCTATCGGGCAAACTTGCTAGAACTCATAACAGAGAGAGACGTCCATGAAGCCAAGGGATATACTTAGAGAGTTAGAGGCATAAAAATAGCTATCAACAAAAACATTGCAAGTTTTGAAACAGAAAGTGGTTCTAAACTAGTTGTAAACTAATTAACAGCATTACAAGCAATTGGTATCCATCTTGGTATATCAATATTTACATCTCTAAAATTAAAACCACCTTAGACCAGAGGCATCGGTACAACAGTTCCTGCATAAACGTTGTGCTTGTCCATTCTCTGAGCTTCCGGTGTCATATTAGGAAACCAAAATACTGAAAATAGATTGAAACCATATGTTTGCTGTGTTAAGTAGATATTTTTCACTGCGCATCTGTCATTTTTTCTTGACTGTGTTGTACTATTTTCTGCCTTTTCTACAATAATTATAGTAATCATGTTTATAATTCCTAATAGGTGGTTGCCTTTCTATATACACTATCAGCTTTAGGAAGATTGGTCTCGGGTGTTACTGTTGCTTATGCCGGTAAGTGCCAAATTGATTTATAATTGAGATATTAGAATTTCTGCTCCTTATTATACTCCAAACTGATTTGTTACCTTGACAACAGGAGTGAGCTTGTTTTGTCTGTATATACTCGCTGAAAATTCATCATTGTTTGGCTCGTGCTCGTCAAAATTTAGCTGGAGAAGAGATTGTCCTAATGACGTAGTAGACAACTCATAGTTTCTACAATTGATGCATGTTATGCGGGACGAAGGATTCTGAATAGGGTTATGTTAGAGATGCCTGCCTAGAATTGTGTATTCAGCGTCATTTCAGAGTCAACATCAAGACATGTATGGTCTGAGCTGATCCTCCAAGCTTTTTTGTAGTTGTTACTGTTTGCAGAGGTTTGGTGGTGAATAAGTTCTTTGGATAAACCATGTTATATTTGCTTATAAAACATGACCTGTTACGGGAGCAACAATGTAAACTTGCTATCTGTGTCCCTCACTGTACATATGAGAGTATGGATCATTAATTTTTGGTAAATCTAGTGTGCTGGTGAGTTTCTTGTTTTGTCCTTTCTTGCGCTTTTCAAATCTAAAGTTCAGCCGACTGAATTGGCATTGTTGTCTTCTGTTGGTGGTTATTCGTCCCAGGGTGTGGATAATCAACTTCAGCAGAAACGATCAACTGTTTCAGCAGAAACAAACAATGATCAGCAGTAACAGATACCACCAGGTGGTTACCGGATATCACTTGGAATCGTGTGATCACTTTCCAAAGTAAACTATTCGACCCTAATGCCTGGGTATCACGAATATCTACTTGGGATAAGACCAAATGCAGTTAGAGAATTTGGCACAATTCTTTAACCCTTGCGCTTATAAGTGTTATGTGTTTTCTGTGTGTCTTTCATGCATGTTCAGATCTCCTATTTATAGGAGGTTACTCTTGACCGTTCCAATGGAATTATGAGTATTAATCGGCCCATTAATAGCCTCATAATCATCCCCATTATAGCCGTTAGTGGTTACATGACCAATTAAACGTGGTCATAATGATGCAGTTGTAACTGTCATTTATCAGTACTTATTTCAGTACTTTCATAGTGCTTTCAGTGGTTACACTGCTTCAGTGGAAACGCCACTGCTTCAGTGTAAACACAACTTCAGTGAGATACCACTTCAGTGGAAACACTGATCATGCTGAAGTACTGCTTCAGTGGAAACACTGATAATCAGTGTTGACCACAACAGTACTTTCACCAAGCACTACCAATACATACCACTATTAGAGTCAGGGTGTTCATGGACCTTATGGGTGTACACTCCGTACCTCCTAACCCATTACAATGTGTGAACCATCCCACAAGTGCACTAAATTTTCCAACAATCCTCCCCAAATTTAGTTCACTCCCTTTGCATGTAAAATAAACATCAAGCAAAACATGTGCATAAACGAAAATGTCCTGAGGATTGAATTTCCATCTTAGTAATTACACGTTCAAATATTCGAGAATCAGGGTGTTCTAAGAATTGAACCCTTCAACCCATTTGAATACCTGAAGATAACTACACACAAGTTTTCAAACACTTAAAAGCTCCTGACACTATACAAGCCATGTGTCCATATCCAAATTCATAAATGTTGTAAAAGCTAAAAGTCCAAAAGCTTCCTGAAGCGGCAAAACTTCAACATTTACATAGGTGGTTTGTCACACCCCCAATTTACCTGTATTGCAGCGGAATGGAATTCCTGGGGATTGACTGTCATAGCATCACAATCACAGTTATATTGAACGACCTAAAGTGTCGTTTGAAAAGAACATCGTTTGATTTAATAAAACAATCAGAGTTTACAAAGTATAGGTCCCAAAAGTTTATAAAGTTTGCGGAAATATAAATATATTACAAGTCCAAACGATGGTTTTGAAAGAAAGTGCCATAATGTACAATGATGTAAGTCGACGCCGCGACTCAAAAGGGGTTCCTTAACCATGCCATGATGAGTATGCCTTAGTTACCTGAAAATACATTGCTAAAACGGTCAACAATAATGTTGGTGAGAAATCATAGGTTTGGTAAATGTTTTATACGACTACGCAAGTATAGATCAGGTATGACAATCATGTCACATAAAAATGTTACAGGTATGACAATCATGTCACATAAAAATGTTACAATTGCTATAAGTCCATGACACCGAAACTAGACTGTTCATAATGTATGCCCCAACAGAGTGTTTGCCAGACAACTCAATAATGTTATTAAATGAGATGCATCCGTATGACTAGTTGGGATTCACCAACCCGAATGGAGGCGTCACCCTCGATAGATCTATCCACTCACCCTCGCTTCTAAGATTAACGGTTCATGTTCAGGAAATGGGGACTTTCAATTGGCATGTGGTAACTTAAGCAATGTAAATGAATTTAACATACTTGGTATCGTAATAAAAATGTTGTGCAATGTATTCTCCCCCGTAGGTTTGAAAATAATTAAACATGTACGACGGGGCTATGAAAACTCACTTGGTAAACTGGTATGATGACAAGAGTGAGTACACTGAGATATAGCGTGATACTTTAATCTGGACCTATTACGAATGATATGATATGTAATGAGTTATGATGTAATGTTATGCATGCATTTCGTATGTTATTTATACCATTTGCGAGTTTTGAAAATAATACTTATCGTCGAAAAATACTCTTTTGACGTCTTGACCATTCTTAAATTACTTTACAAGTATTTACGTCAAAATGTCATCCTACAATAGTTTCTTAATGATTTATTGTGAAATTTTAACTTTTCGTCGTAAAATAATGTCGTTGGAAATTTCATGAAAGTGACAAAAATGGCTTCGAAAAGCTAGTCGTAAAATGGTGTACGTCGAACGTTGGGAAACGAACTTGACGTTTTTGAAAAGCTTGTATCAAAATCTAGAAGTTTCAGTACATGAGTTTTCGTCATAGAGGTCTCGAACATAAAGATAATAGAGGTTAAAGATGGTGATTTTGTCCAAATGTGGTTTAAAAAGTGAGTTTCGGCAAAGTTTAAACAACCGTATATAATTTATTACAACTCCGCTATACAAACGGTTGGTCGTTTTGAAAAATATGCTTGGTGATCTCGATTTTATTAGAAGACATCTCGTTACAAAAAGTTCTACATCATCGTTAAAAACAGCCTTCAATATGGTCGTTTTGTTTACCGTAACACTTGTCTCGTAAAAATAATATAGTTTTTCTAAAATAATAAAGTTACGGCAATTTATGAAAACGTGTATATTTTAGTCGTTATAAATCCGTTTTCTACGTTTTATACGTCCTTAGCTTCGTATCAAAGTATACTAATATATTTTTGATAAGTCGAAATAATTTATGAAGCTTAGGACTCGTTTTTGACTCGTACAAAACTAAAATAGGTTGCTGAATTTTTCAGAAAATATATATTTCGTCGTCAAACTTGAAAAATTCATAACTTCTTCGTTATAACTCCGTTTTAATCCGTTCAAGCGGCCACGGATTCGTTTTAAAGTATATTTTCTAATTATCTAGGCCAAAAACTCATGTCTACTGTCGGATTTTCCAGAAAAGCAAAATACGATCAGACCACTTTTATAACTTGTCGAAAATAGTTTTTCTCGTACTAAACCTATTCCAATCCCTTCAAATCAACTCCAAAGCTATTCTAATCCTACCATACACCTTCTTAGGGTGTCATGGGTTCCTAGACATCATCAAGACCAATATATAACAAGGGAATAATTATAGGATGACCTTTATATATTAAACTCTAAAAATCAATGTAAAAATGGTATAAATACACATAAGTCTTGCATGCTTGCACCAAAATATGAAGAAATAAATATGAAATGATAAGGAAAGATGTAAAATGATAAGTAATATGCTTACAAGCTAACTATGATGAGGTGATTAGAACAAGGATTAACCTAACACCCTAGGTTTTTATTTCAAAACCTTAATAAGAGTGTAATCTAGATTGTGTATACTTGAGCTTGAGAAAAAAATTTGTGATCCTTTGCACTCCTTGTAGAACCGGTTTTTGGAGAGAAAAACAAAGAGAAAGAAATTTTTGACTAACTTTGAAATTATTGTAGTGAAGGAAGTGAATGAAGTAGCTTGAGTCCAAATCTATACAAGTAAAAATTTCTTACCAACTCATAAATGCCAACCCCCCCTTGGTCGGCCAAGGGGGGAGGGATT